>KV907506.1:0-142978 GCA_001990825.1 Aspergillus carbonarius ITEM 5010 | reverse complement strand
GGGCGGGCACCGGGGCCGACTGCAAATCACCCATCAGGATCATGAATTCCCCTACGCACACTTCTTTGTCTGTTCCCGTAGCGCATGTGTGTTTTGGCAGTGGGAGAGTGATCAACACGGGCATCGTGTGCAGTTTGCCGGGCCAATTGGCACTCCGGCGGAGATGGCCAAGCTGGGGTATTGAGGGCCCGTAGTCTTCCGCCGGAGTCAGCCTGGCTGTCATGGCTGTGACTGTCATGAAGAGTCCTAATGGTTATCAGCCAGATTTCCCGCGGGAAACGACCCCCTTATCGCCGGTTGCGGGGCCCCCGGGCCACTGCTGATTGGGTCGGAGGGGTGTTATCGGCCTTATCGGCCGGGCAGCCAGTTTCCCGACGCGCCATCGGATGGCTGTCCGCGGTCTTTCTTCCTCTGCAAGTACTCCGGAGGTAGATATCTACGACCAGGTTCCCTCCCTCCCCTCCCTGCCTCGTTTCTCTCGTCTTCATCCGGTCTTTGCTGTTGGCTATCTCTCCTCCTTCTTCCTCCCTCTCCCCTTCCTCTTCTACTCCTCCCTCATTTCATCATCACATGTGCTGAAGCCTCGTCCAACCGGGTCTTTCCCTCCTTCTTACAATCGTAGCGATGGCTGCATCCTGGTGCGCCCTCCGGGGCCCCCGCCAGCTGGCCCTGCGCGCCCGACTGCCCTCGTCGTCGCCCCTGGCGATGCGCAGAGCGACTCCCCCCTTCCTTCGCTCCCTTCACACGACCACACAACGGTCCCCCTCTTCACGACGGCCCGTCTACACCAGCTCCGTCGCCGACCATGGCGTTCCTCACCCCCCCGATCTCTTCCAGCCCCTCGATACCTTCCCCCGACGTCACATTGGCCCCTCTCCAGATGCCGCCAAAGAGATGCTGGCTACCCTAAACCCTCCGGTAGCTTCGCTCGATGAGTTCGTCAAACAAGTACTCCCCGCGGACATCCTCTCCAAGAAGGATCTCAAAGTGGCAGCTCCGCATTCGACTGCCAATCTCCCTCACAGCAGCGTGCACGGTGGATTGGGAGAAACGGATATGTTGAAACTCCTGGATACCTACCGCAAACAAATCGACGTTTCGGGCAAGGTCTACCTCGGGACTGGCTACTACCCGACCATTGTGCCTCCCGTCATTCTTCGCAATATTCTAGAAAACCCGGCGTGGTACACCAGCTACACCCCCTACCAGCCAGAGATCAGCCAGGGTCGCCTGGAGTCGCTCCTAAACTTTCAGACGCTAACGGCCGACCTCACCGGGCTGTCGTTCGCCAATGCCTCGGTCCTGGACGAAGGTACTGCGGCTGCTGAAGCCATGACCATGTCCTTGGCCACCCTGCCTATGTCGAAGCAGAAGAGAGCCGGCAAGGCTTACGTGGTGTCTCATCTCTGCCACCCCCAGACCATTGCAGTGATGCGCTCACGGGCCGAGGGCTTTGGCATTAACCTAGTGGTTGGTGACATTCTGGCAGATGAGTTCAAGCTGGTCAAGGAACAGGACAACCTCATTGGTGTGCTGGCTCAGTACCCGGACACCGAGGGTGGCATTTACGACTTCCAGACTTTGAGTGACACGATCCACAGCAACGGTGGCACCTTCAGCGTTGCGACGGATCTGTTGGCTCTGACTCTGCTCAAGGCCCCCGGTGAGTTTGGCGCGGATATTGCGTTTGGAAGTGCCCAAAGACTGGGCGTGCCTATGGGCTACGGGGGGCCTCATGCCGCGTTCTTCGCCTGCGCGGACAAGTACAAGCGCAAGGTTCCCGGCCGTGTTGTAGGTGTGTCCAAGGACCGCCTGGGCAATCGTGCCCTGCGACTGGCCCTTCAGACCAGAGAGCAGCATATCCGCCGTGAGAAGGCCACCAGCAACATTTGCACAGCGCAGGCCCTTCTCGCCAACATGAGCGCCATGTATGCCGTCTACCATGGACCTGCCGGTTTGAAGGCCATCGCCCAGCGTATCATGTCGATGACCACCACTCTGCAGGCTAAGCTCGCAGCGTTGGGCTACAGCGCCCCGGTCAAGTCCAACACGGCGGATGGCGGCGCCCTCTTTGACACGGTTGTCGTCGAGCTCTCTAGCAGCCAGGATACTGATGCTATCGTTGCTGCTGCCCGCGAACAGTCCATCTTTCTCCGCCGTCTGAATGATACAAAGGTCGGGATCTCTTTGGATGAGACCGTCGGTCGGGAGGAAGTGAAGTCCATTCTGCAAGTGTTCGCAGCCCATGCCTCCAAGAACGAGGTTGGCTTGGAAGAGGATCTCGCCGTTGCTCCCATCCCCGCCAGCCTGGAACGTACATCGTCCTACCTGACCCACCCTGTGTTCAACACTCACCACTCGGAGACGGAGATGCTGCGTTACATCCGTCACTTGGAGTCGAAGGATCTATCCCTGGCCCACTCCATGATTCCTCTAGGATCCTGCACAATGAAGCTCAACGCAACCACGGAGATGATTCCGGTCTCCTGGCCCGAATTCTCGCAGATGCACCCCTTCCTGCCGGCCGATGTGGCCAAAGGATACACCCAGATGATTGACGACCTGGAGCAGCAGCTGGCGGACATCACCGGTATGGCCGAGGTCACTGTGCAGCCCAACTCGGGCGCGCAGGGTGAGTTCGCTGGTCTGCGTGTCATCAAGAAGTACCAGGAAGCCCACGGAGGCGACAAGCGCAATATTTGCCTGATCCCCGTCTCCGCTCACGGGACGAACCCCGCCAGTGCGGCCATGGCCGGTATGCGTGTGGTTACAATCAAATGTGACACCATGACCGGTAATTTGGACTTGGACGACCTGAAGGCCAAGTGTGAGAAGCACAAGGACGAGCTGGCTGCCGTGATGATCACCTACCCTAGTACCTTCGGTGTGTATGAGCCTGGCATCAAGCAGGCCTGTGAGATTGTGCACCAGCATGGCGGTCAGGTCTACATGGACGGCGCCAACATGAACGCTCAGATCGGTCTCTGCTCTCCTGGCGAGATTGGCGCCGATGTGTGCCATCTGAACTTGCACAAGACCTTCTGTATCCCTCACGGCGGCGGTGGCCCGGGTGTTGGCCCCATCGGTGTTGCTGAGCACCTGAGGCCCTATCTCCCGTCTCACCCAGGTAGCGAGTACCTTCAGTCCAAGCGTACTGAATCGTCCTCGCCCCCGATCAGCGCCGCCCCCTGGGGTAGCGCCAGCATTCTGCCTATTACCTTCAACTACATCAACATGATGGGATCTAAGGGTCTCACGCACGCGACGAAGATCACGTTGCTTAACGCCAACTATATCCTCGCGCGCCTCCAGGACCACTACCCTATCCTATACACGAACGAGAACGGCCGCTGCGCGCACGAGTTCATCCTCGATGTGCGCAAGTTCAAGGACACCTGCGGCATCGAGGCCATTGATATCGCCAAGCGTCTTCAGGATTACGGCTTCCACGCCCCAACCATGTCGTGGCCCGTGGCCAACACCTTGATGATCGAGCCTACCGAGTCGGAGAACAAGGCGGAGCTCGACCGGTTCTGTGATGCTCTTATTTCCATCCGGGAGGAGATTGCAGCTGTGGAGAGCGGCGCTCAGCCCCGGGAGGGTAATGTGCTGAAGCTGGCACCACACACCCAGCGCGACCTTCTGGCGGGCGAGTGGACCCGGCCGTACTCTCGCGAGGCGGCGGCGTACCCGTTGCCCTACCTTCTTGAGAAGAAGTTCTGGCCATCGGTGACGCGCGTGGATGATGCCTATGGTGACCAGAACCTCTTCTGCACCTGCGGACCGGTGGAGGATACCGAGTAGATAGTCTATGAGGCTTTTGCTGAGAGACTCTGCTCAGGATAAATAATTCATGTACATAATTCATACTGTTTTTTTTTTTTTCTTTTTTTTTTTTTTTTCTTACCGCTGCCCCCCACTTGCGATTTGTCGACTCGGCCGGCTCGCCTCATCTCGGCATCCTACGTGCGGGCGCACATTTCAACCGGGCCCTATGGATCCCTGCCAGCGAGCACGACACTGACACTGACATTCACCAAGCCCTTGGAGGCTCTGTTTGACCCTGCAGCATTTCTGGATTCACCCTGGGACCAGGATCGCGGAGTTGATAGATCACCTCGGCGGACGCCACCGCCTTACAACCTGCGCGGATGGGCCTTGGTTGGTGTTTTCTTCCTTGCTCCGTCTGGGCGCCTTGCGGGTCAACCCCGGAGGTCTTGAAAATGGATGCAGGTGCTCGGGGAGCAGAAACCTAATGAATAATGATATCGATGAAATCTGAAACACCTTGAAATGACTGGTTGAACCACCCGGCGATGACGGAAGTGAACGAATAAGATAACCAGGCATGGAAAGGTGATTAGATCACCGGAGAATGGAGGAGTCTTCTTGTATATCCTACATACTTAATACACTGGAGTAATTCAATCCTGTTCATGGGACCTGCCTGGATATGTCATGTCGTCCCTCGATGATGTCACCTGACTGGCATCCGCCCTTCTCATGCGGGCTTCACCCCTCGGGCATTCCACCTCTTGATTCATTCGGCCTCGAGGCTCCATCTTTAATTTGATTCCCTGCCACGCTTCCTTGACATATATTATATGGCACTCACTGGTCCGCTATGGCTCGTATGACGCGTTCCGCCACGGCGCGAGAGGCAGCATTGCTGGCAGCTCAGTTGCAACCTGGCAAGGCTCGGCCGTCCAAGGCATCGGATGCCGAGAGGCTGCAAAAGCCGGCGGGGAGAGGAACGCCTGCAGTATCGGCTAGTTTAAATAACTCTCTACCTAGTCATCCTGCTTCCAAAAAGCGGAAAACAACCGCCAGAGCCGCGGACCCCAATGAGGTTCACGGGCTTCCTCATAATCTAGGCCCAGCCGTCACCCTATCCCCGCAGAATGAGATAAGAGTACCCATCAAGAGAGAAGAAATAGAGGAGCTCGCCAACTCTCTGCAGGATACTGTTGACAAGGCTTGCAACACTCCACCAGGACTCCCTGAAAAAGGAACGAAGTCCAAAAAGACTAACCAATACAGCCTCACCCCTGGGACTACCCCATTCCCGGACTGGACTCGTCCCACCCCAGAAGAGTGTGAAGAGGTCAACCGGTTACTTGCAACTGTACATGGAGAGATTGTCGCACCCACCACCATCCCTGAGCCGTCTCTTACGGTGACTGGCTGCGGCGAGGTTCCTTCAGTCCTGGATGCTCTCATCCGTACTTTACTCAGTGGGGCAACAACCGGAAACAACTCCGCCATGGCCTTCAATGGTTTGGTGCAAAAATTCGGTATCGTGGAGGAAGGGATCGGCAAAGGGAGTGTAAATTGGGAGGCTGTCCGTCAGGCGCCCCTCAAGGATGTCTTTGAGGCCATCAAGCGTGGCGGCTTAGCGGATGTCAAGAGCAAGAAGATCAAGGCTATACTAGATATGGTCTACCAAGAGAATCAGGAGCGTCGAGATATGCTTGTCAAAGGCTCGCCGGGCGCACCACCCGAGTTGCTTCAAAAGCCTGACAATGGCAAGCAGTATGAGATTGCCTGCGCTGACCAGAACTTCCTTTCCCTCAACCATCTCCATAGCCTTGCCACGGAGGATGCTATGGGGGAGTTGGTCAAATACCCGGGGATAGGACCCAAGACAGCGGCCTGTGTCTTGCTCTTTTGCCTGCAACGGCCTTGCTTTGCAGTTGATACTCATATCTTCCGGATCTGCAAGTGGCTGAATTGGGTGCCCCCGGACAAAGCAACCGAGATTACGGCGTTCAGCCACCTTGAGGTCCGCATCCCGAATCACCTGAAGTATTCCCTTCATCAGCTTTTCATCCGCCACGGTAAGTCCTGTCCGAGATGCCGGGCCATTACGGGGCAGTCATCAGCTGGGTGGGAGAAGGGCTGTGTGATTGATCATCTGGTGAAGAGAACGGGGAAGAGAAAGGGAGCGAGTCCGGGTTACCCTCAGGATGCTCGGAGGCCGAATAGCCGCAAGCGCCGTCCTTGATGCCGTGTTGCGAGGAGATCTGGCAACGTTTGAAATAGATATTGGTATCAGTATTATTCTACGACATTAGACCGCAGAAGGCCGAGGATTAAGTGCAAGAGTACTAGTAGTAGTACTCGTCGTGTTTCTTAGCTCAGAGGGGGCCCGGCGAGCCGACATTCTTGCTAGTACTATCCATATATATCCATCTCGAGAATGGGGTCTCAGACTTCGTTACCCTGGGTTTCTCCCAATCTAGTATATTCATCATCAAGACGTCATATATGAGACATGGCCATTGACAGCGTCATCGGAATCCTTTTTTGGAAACCCCCCCCCCCCCAGATAGTTAGCAGATAGCAGCAATCAGCCATGGGGACCTCCGTCATCACGTGGCTCTCGATCGCTCACCGGTCATGTGATCGCAGAACTGGCACATGATGTCATCGCGTGAGAGCAGCTCCACGTGATCGGCCCCAGTCTCTTTGGGGGGTGGGGGGAGAAGGGGAGAAAGAAAAGGGAACAGGGAACCAAGTGCTCCGAACGTGACGACTCGGAACTGGCCCGTTTCACCTTCACCACCCTCGCCGTCTGTCAGACGAAGCTGCTTCCCTTCTTCCTGGTCTTGCTGGCTGTTGGCCTTAGTCCCATATACAATCTCACCGTGTCCCGGCTCTCTGGTCGATGGAGTTCAACCCTTGCCGTTGGAAGTACCTCATGTCCCACCACGCCTGGCCCCTCGCTCGCCGATCTCCAATCGCTCTGCGCCCGGCGCCCCGATGAATTGTCCCTGGCCACGCTGAGCCCTACTAGGCTGGCTGCCACAGCATCCCCGATACCCTTGCCTTCGTGATCATTCTTATCCTCCTCCTTCTCACCGTCATCCTTATCGCTGCGGTCGCTCCGCTGTCGACCCCCTGCAGAAGTTCTAGATTCTAGACTCTAGATATCGAGATAGTTACGGGGCATTCGTTGACTCACCGAGCTGCCTCGACCCCACCGAGATAAGGGTTGGTTGGGACCTCCTAGTCCACATTTCGGTCCGATCACCGTGCATGCAGATTTGCGTCCGGCCCCCCGAGGCTCTCGATCGATCATAATAATGCAGCCCTCACCGTCTACTCCGCATCAGACCGCTCCCAGTCCCAGCAAGCCCGCCCGCCACAACAGTCGGCCTGGTGACTCCCAGTCAGGAACCACGCGTGGCTACGAGACTCCTGGATCGGACCGGAAGCAGGACGATGGTGCAGGCAGCCGATCGGGAACAATCAAGTCTGCCAAACGGAAAAAACCCCGTCATCGAAAGCGTCGTCATCGCCGCCAATCCTTTCTGGGAGGTGCAGAGGATCCTCACCCGGCCGCATCCCATGCCTCGATCCCCGATGCAGAGAACATAAACATGATGGCAGCGGATCAGACCAAGCCTCAAGCGGCATTGCCATTCTACAAGCTGGGTAGGGGCCTCAGTAGCACTAGCCTGGAGAGTGAAGCCTTGCTGGATCACCGCAATCAACCGCCCATGAGGCCGCGGAGAGACAGCCGCTTGGCTCAGTCTTACCGTCCAGGTTCTTCGTCCACCCCTTTTCGTCCCATCGACTCGGGTTCGCGTACCCTTCCAGCCGGGGTCAGAGTGGAAGCTAATAGCGACGAAGAAGTCAATGATCGGACCCCATTGATGCAACCGCCCTCAGGTCATACCCCCAGCTTGCCTCGATACGGGTCTGATTTCAGATCGAGCCCCCTATCCTTTCCCCAGCGACGGCCTGTCTCTAGCCATTCAAGTTCATCTCGATGCTCGCCTCGAGCGATACCAAGTCCCAAGCTTCCCGAGCCAGATCATGACTATGACATCAATAATCCCCCGTCCATGCCAACCTCGCCGAAACTGGGACCTGAGATGAACTATGATGATGCAGTGGTTACGGGGGCTGAGTTTGACTTTTCACTGGCCAAGTCGATTGACAATCGGATGGAACAACTAGCTCGCACACATGATTTATTGATTGATGTTGATGGAGCCAATAATCACCCCACACAGTCCCCTGGATCGTCACCAACTTCGCCCCAGATTATGCCTCAGGAGCGTCTCCGTCGTCGTACAACCTTCCCCGCTGAAGAGGATGTTTGCTTTCCAATTGAGGTTGTTTCAGAACTAGCTGAAGAAGATGCGCAGAGAACGGCCAGAGAAGGTCATCGTCGGAGGCGACGGCTCCGGGAATGGCCTGACTTATCGGTCTTAGAAGACTGGAGTCGCCAGGAGAAAGAGGAGCGATCAGGGGCGTATCGCGCGAAGAAAATTAGTGAGCCCATGCTCGTTGAGGGTCGCCTTCGTCCTCAGTACCGACTCTGGCGACGTGAAGAAGAGGAAGCCCCCTACCGATTCACTTACTTCAACGAAGAGTTTCAGAGTACTATCCATGCCCAGACCATTTCTGAGCTATGCCAGCCTGGTGGTAGTTTTCGCGAACTTTTCATCCCTGACCCTCCTGAGTTAGAGGTCTCGTCCGATGAGGATGATTCGGAGTCTGTACACCAGCAGGGCGAGGACACTACGGATTCCCACAACCATAGTCATCATACGAGCGGCAATGAAGCCCGGGTAACATCGCCGAATGGGAACCTCCACAACCTCCCAGGCCTCTCCAACAATCAAAGACGACAGCCCCGGACATCGATCATCAGTGAAGCCGTTTCGGAGGCACGCACACCGGCGGATGCATCGCCCCCACGAAAACCGGCTCAAACAAAACCCAAGCGGTATGGGCCTCGACCGACCTTTTGGCTTGATGTTCTTTCCCCAACAGACGCAGAAATGCGCGTGCTGGCCAAGGCGTTTGGTATCCATGCTTTGACGACTGAGGACATCATGATGGAAGAGGCACGCGAGAAAGTCGAGCTGTTCCGGAACTATTACTTTGTGAATTACCGGACCTTTGAGCAAGATCCCAACAGTGAAAGTTATCTCGAGCCTGTGAACATGTATGTGGTTGTATTCCGAGAAGGCGTGCTGTCCTTCCACTTCTCGCAGACACCACATCCGGCCAATGTACGCCGACGTATCCGACAACTAATGGACTATCTGATTTTAAGCTCCGATTGGATTTCATACGCACTCATCGATGACATCACGGATGTGTTTGGTCCCCTGATCCAGGCCATTGAGGATGAGGTTGATGAGATCGACGAGAAGATTATGCAGATGCATTCTGATGAGCGCGGGATGGTGCAAAACAAAGATGAAGATAATAAGAGCGTGACAACTTCTCTAGCGCCTGGCGAGATGCTCCGACGCGTGGGAGTGTGCCGCAAGAAGGTGATGGGAATGTACCGGCTCCTGAGCAACAAGGCAGATGTTGTCAAAGGGTTTGCCAAACGGTGCAACGAGCAATGGGAAGTGGCGCCCAAGTCAGAGATTGGTCTCTATCTGGGTGATATCCAAGACCATATCATGACGATGACTAGCAGTCTGACCTATTATGAAACCCTTCTATCACGAGCGCATTCCAACTACCTGGCGCAGATCAACATCCTCATGAACGAGCGGCAGGAACAGACGGCCGATGTACTGGGGAAGCTGACGGTGCTGGGGACGATTGTCCTCCCACTGAACATCATCTGCGGGATGTGGGGGATGAACGTGAAGGTCCCGGGCCAAGATGTTGACAGTCTGTCATGGTTTTGGTCGATTACAGCGGGGCTCGTTCTCTTTGCCATCGCGTCCTTCTATATTGCGAAGCGCGTATATAAAATTGTCTGAGCTGCCGCTTGGCCGGCTCCGACTATTTAGACGTGGTTGGAAGGTTGGGCAGGTTGGTACACGGAGAACGAGGAACGGTTGCTTTACTTTGCTTTCACCTAATTTAATCGATATTCTATTGCTACTTTATTAGTCTAATAGAACTCGCTTTCTGTGATGCTAGCTCGGGCGACACTTCAGCGAGTGAAGGAAGGTTTTCCAATCCCTCTAACCCGAAATGTACTATGTAGATAGATATTGTAGTTAGTTATATAAATATATGAGTCATCACGACGTCATTGGTACGATAGTACTTTAGGACCAACCATGGATTCCCTACAAAGTCACGTGCTGTGGATGCAGCGGGGGTCAGGTGACCCGCACGGGATCGCGCGGGATCGCGCGGGATCTCGCCGGGCCTTGCCCCCCTCTGTAATTCAAAGTCCCCCGGTCCCCCACCGTCTTTGCAGTAGATCTGAACTTTTGAATCTGAACGTCAGATAAATCCCGGAGCGACCCTTACCGACCTCCTTGCAGACCACATCCACCCTGTAATCGATTAACCCCATCATTATTGTCGCAAGCGGCCCCATTGCACAAATACATCTATCCCCCGGCGCTTCGCCAAGAGGTTCAACGGCCGCCTCCCCGCGACCACTAGGTACTCCCCCGTGTCGTGTTCTGGTCCGATGTGAACTGGCCATGTCGCGCACCACGACATAGGTTGGACCTTCGGAGACCCTCACGTCCGATGCTTGCGACTCATCGGTATCTATGGATCACCGCGGTTCTTTCTTTTTCCTTCTGGTAGTCTTCTACCTCCTCCTGAGCTCGCAGTCTCATTCTCCCTTAGTGTCCCAAGATCGAGAACACCAACGGGAACTGGCCAGGGAACGCAATGCCCTTCGAATGCTGAATGAGTCCAAATATGGAGACTTTGACCCAGCAGCCGACAGATGGCTCCCCTTCTCAGGGGTCCGGAAAAACGACAGTTATGCCTGGGATCTTCTTCCAGATGTTCAGGAGAGAGCCCGGCTTCAACTCCGGTCTACCATGACGGAAGCGGGATTAAGGCCTCCCAAGGCCCTTGCGGTCCCGGACGCATTTCCTGATCTCAACCTGACACAGTTACTCCTCCCTGTCTATCGCAATGCGACAGGGAAGCTACGCGGGGAGTGGGTCCGTCGCAAGCAGGACAAGGAACACCCCCCGTTGAATACCACGGCCATCGTCCTCGAAAACGAATACTTCACCCATGAATTCAGTCATAATATCACCGGGGGCAGTGGCACCTTCTATCTCGATCTACGAGAAGGGGGCGGGGAAGAGCTTCGGTTGCCTCACGGTCATGCCCGGGAAATTCGAGCAACATTGGCGGTGGAGAGCGGTGATTTCTGGGGAAATACTTGGTATCTGTCGCTATTTGGAGTTCATTTCCCAGAAACTGGGGGCATCATTCTGAGTACAACCAGCGAGAAGTTTGGGGGTGTGTTCTCGTTGCCACACCTGACCCTTTCGTCGGACGCCTACAACCTCACCCACCAGCTCCTCATCAAGTCTCTATCCGATACTATATCTGAGAAACAAAATCGGCCGCCCACCTTGTTTCCTTGGTTCTCGCTGGTCGGGACGGAGCAGATGGAATACCCCGCGCCGAAATGTGAACATATCGTCTATTTACAACAGCATCCGGTCGCAATTCGTGGCTACCTCGCAGATAAAGAGATTATCGAACAACTGGAACAGGAACTGAGGTACCCAATGGGAGCGCCTATCCCATCCCCCCCACTGTTAGTTATGTCTGCTGTGATATTCTCTCCGGATTGTGGGTATATCCTTGAGACTAAGGGAGCACCGGACTTCCCTCCCACAGAAGCGCTGTATCTGACGGGTCCGAAATTGGAGGAATTTGGGAAGTACTCGGCCCGCATAATCTTTGTGATCTCGGCCTTCTCCGTGGCCCAGATCGCGTTGCTCCTGCGTCAAATCAAAGAAGCGTCCACACCTTCTACTCGAAGCCGGATCAGTTTCTACACAATCGCGCTCATGGCATTCGGAGATTCGTTTGTGCTCGTTTTCATGCTCCTGGAGCTCTATCCTGCTATATCATTCCTAGTCATGACCACTGCATCCTTCCTTGCCTTCCTCTCCGTCAGTTACATCGGGATGAAGTTCATGATGGAGATCTGGGCTGTCCAGGCTCCAGAACGGAGGGAGCAAGACCGCCGGCCCAACCCCTCGACAACTCCGCGTACAGGGAACCTGCCCCTGCCTGCCACTACGGCTCGAGCCAGTGATACTGGCGCGACACCGATTATTCTTACCCCTGACCAAGATCCTCCACCCGAAGAAGATGAGCCACCCGCGAATCCGGGCACTACGCCGACTGCGCGGGATACTCGGAGTGATGTTGGAGCCATGTACGCACGGTTCTACTTTACCTTGTTTGTCCTGCTCATTCTATCTATATGGTCTTTCCTTTGGCCGAACCGAATGGGAGCCATGTATGCTCGGACCCTCGGGTTTGTCTACCTATCCTTCTGGGTACCCCAGATATATCGCAATGTCATACGCAACTGCCGCAAAGCACTGCGCTGGGATTTCGTGGTCGGCCAAAGTTTTCTTCGGCTCTTTCCGTTTATCTATTTCCTGAGCGCTCGCGGAAATGTGCTTTTTATCCGGCCTGACTCGACCACCGCTCTGGCACTGGCTGGCTGGGTGTGGATTCAGGTCTGGGTATTGGCGAGCCAGGACATCCTGGGACCGCGGTTCTTCATACCTCGCGGCTGGGCGCCACCCGCCTATGACTACCACCCTGTGCTACGCGATAGTGCTGGATCGACTGCCGATCTGGAGTCTGGTGGAGTCCTTCCGATTGGGGCGCTGCGGGCTGACGAGCGAGAGTTCTCTAGCGAAGCCAAGGATGAAGACAAGCAGCGGGCGAAGGATAAGAAGAAGGCCATATTTGACTGTGCCATCTGCATGCAAGAGATTGAGGTTCCCGTCCTTGCGGCTCCCAGAGGGCCCGGCGGCAGCAGCGTTACAGACGGGGCGACGAGCCTCCTCAGCCGACGGACGTACATGGTTACTCCATGCCGGCATATCTTTCATAGCACCTGTCTCGAGAGCTGGATGCGACTCCGGCTGCAATGTCCAATTTGCCGGGAGTCCATCCCTCCTGTGTAGATGGGGGCTTCCTCGCCTTCCGAGTCGCGTTGATCTATCAACTCAATTCTAGTGGGGCCCGCTGCGTGATGTCATTTAAGTACATAGGCACTTCCCGGTTGAGGCAAGAATACGGCCCACCCCACTGTTCGATTCCTCGGCTTTCAGTACATGAATCCACGCACAGCCACACATATAAGAAGAAGTACATCCTTTTGGCTGCGGACACGGGTTGGATTACCTGTTGTCCCGATCCGACCCCGGTGGTCTCTAATCTCTACAAACTATACGGAGTATACTGTATGATAGACAATAATGACATGAGGGTATATGATGTTCCCATTCTCCCTATACAACGGCGGATTTTCTCGTATGATTTGCTCCTCGCTATCCGTGTCAGTTGCTCTCTCACGTAGCTCTCGCGTGCCTGTGAGAGATGAGACAAGTACGGCGGTCATTAGCGGCCAGCGGGCAAAGAAGATTTTTTTGAGCTTACTGTTAGCAGAATCAATTGTTAATCATGAGGTCTAGTCAGATTGCTTAATCTGACCCCTAATGAAGCTGTCCACGTGTGATTTGTTTAGCCTCACTAGCTAGATGGATACTAGTACTCTGAGTTATTATGTAGCGGGGTAGATCTTGCGAAAGGATTCTACTTAGGGTTTCGTATATTCAGAAGTGTTAGTGGCGGTACAATTAATACTAGTGCTAATACTACTAGTGACAAAGCAATATTTTATATCCTGAAATCATGTCTAAAGATAGATGTTCATGTATGATGACTATGTAGAGATTGGATTCGGCAACCTCCAGGTCGATTTCATAGCCTAGCATAACGGCGGTTCTGGAGTCTTTTACTTACATTGTAGATCCTATATAAGTTTAAGTGTTATATTCCGGATTCAGCTGGTTTTCATTTGCGTAGATACATAGGGCTGCAACAAGATCATCTGCTTAGTAGTATGGAGATCCCGCGACTTCATGTTTTTGTGAGATATACCTATGACGTATGGGGTAACAACGCGCTAAGCCTATTATAGCATGAACCGAGGCTACACTCCGGCGCTAAACACGATTAAGTGCAATCTTATCCTACTTCATTGAGAGATGGTCCCCCTTTGATGAGGTCTTACTTTGCAGGCCTCCGCTATAATATAGAGGCTGGACAGTAGAGACACACTAGTAGATCGGAGAAGAAAAGAGAAATAGGTAGAGGTGTAGTGTACGACTGCCATGGAGTACCGATAAGGATTTCCCCTTTTGTAGTCACATGATTGTATCTAACAGTAATACACGTGACTTTGAATCACGTGTATTACTTCACTTTGGCAACATGTGACCTAGGCCCATCTTGGTTCGTCGCCTCTCATGCTCTCATTCACTCTTCCACCAGCTTGCCGGAGAAATTGAGTGCCTCAAGGTTGTGGGCATGTATGATGGATGGTCTAGGATGCCTTTGTTACTTCCGAAGACGAGAGTACTGCAACGAGTGGCTGGGGTGAACCATGCGCTCACGCCGAAATTTGTTTGCGGAATTGCCTCTCGCGCGCCACCGATCCCATGCCGCAGCAACCTTTCCAACTACTCGCAACTCGTATCGCGGAGACATTTCAGCGCCGGCTCGAAGCATCTCGAGCAAGACCTCCTGAATTCGTCGACTGAAGTTCTCAACCTCCGTCTCAAGCTCGAATTCGATGAGCACAAGGACATACGAACCTATCTGCAAAAATGGCAGCAGTCTCAGTCCAACGACTTGGATCCTGTCCGAGGACCGGGGACATCAAATACCCTGGATGCGTCGGCACCTTGGGTGGGAAACATGTTGAACGACAACCGTGAGGCTCGCGATGCCGGAAGCGATGCTCTACGAGCGGCAGATGAATCTTTCGATTTCACGAACTCGGCCGATGAAGGAGAGGGTCTCAATCAATACTTGGAGCCCGGAGATCTTGTTGCAATGACTGCGTAAGTGCAAGCTGTTGGGGGTTTTGCCCTCGCGTGAGTCAATGGCCACCGCTAACTTTCTTTTAATGCGAGGGAGATAGTGTCGACGGTATTCTGTCATTTGCGATATACATACGCTCCGTCCATAAACAGCAGCAATTCTATACGGAACGAGGAAAATGGCGGATAGCATTTGCGAAAGATGTTGACTATGTCGTCAAGCGGTTTGTGCCCCCAGAGATGGTCGCACCTCTGCTCCCACACGTCCCCGGCACAGCCGCCCAGATGAAGTCAGAGTTCCAATCTGTTATTGAAGGTGGAGTTCCGAGGAACGTCGGAGCTGATCTTCTCCAGAAGATGTATCGCTTCGACCAGGATGTGCAAGAGCTCTACCGCACCAATGCATCTCGACTCGATAGTATCCATGATATAGTGGCCGACGACGAGAATTTCCGGGAATACACATTGGAGGAGCTCACCTGCAAAACCCTTGGTATACAAAAGGACCAGTTGAATGATGTATTATTATTCCTTGTGCATCGTGTCGCCCATGTCCATTCCTTCTTTGTTGAGAATGACCGGAGTTCACTTTTCACCAACCATTACCTAGTCAAACCGAGACGAATCGCCACAGTCATTCAAACGGTCACGACCTGGGTTCACGAACACCAAGATTATCTTTACCGCAGTGTTCATGCCAAGAGTATGGCCAGCTTGAAGGACCATCCTCTACAGAAATTTTTCCAAAAGGCTCAGCGACTCATCAAGCTCAGCCGAAACGTTCGTGCACCCACGACGATGGCTTGTGTCGGCCCAAGTGCTCAACGATTTGCACCACATCAGGATGGCAAGGACGAGACCTATCGTGAAATCCTGACAGAAAAGTTTACTGACACCGACCGTATGATTATCGAATACCTACAGCTATGGTGCCTTCCTCCTCGCAGAATGACGTCTGGGACCATGCGCTCGGCCGGTTCGCATATCATGCGTGGCACAGGCATGTATGGCGCTGTGGAACTAAATCCATTAACGGCAACTTTGTTTCTGCAGGAATTAGGTGTCTTTTACCCCTGGGAGAATCTGCGCCTGCTCGATCAAGGTCTAGCCCTCCCGGGCCATGGCATTTCTCCCAGCTCGGATGCCTCGTGGACGGAAGTCCAACAAGAGTGCGACAAACTTGACTCGGCGAAGCTTTCAGACAAGATGCAGGATGTGCGGAAAGACTGGGGCGATCTACCGGTCTACTGTGTGGACGATGTGACCGCCGAGGAGATTGACGACGGTGTCTCGCTCGAACGCATACCAGGATCAAACGATACATTCTGGATTCATGTGCATGTTGCCAACCCAACGGCATTCCTTGAACATGACGGCACGATCATGAAATACGCCGCCTCACGCCTCCAGACGATGTACGCTCCGGAGCGTACATACCCCATGCTGCCAAGCCCTTTCACACAAAAGCACTTCAGCTTAGCTTCAGGCCGTCCAACAATCACTTTTAGCGCCAAGATGAATATGCAAGGCGAGGTTCTGGACACTAATGTTGCGAATGGAATTGTCAGGAATGTGATTTACATAACGCACGACAAGTTGCGCAGTCTTTTCAAGCCCGACACCGAAAAAGCTTTGGAACCATTGCAGGTGGGCGGAGAAATGCCCAAGAGGAACTTGCGTGACTGCCTGCAAGAGGAGCTGGCTCCCGAAGACGAACACAACTTCCATACACTGAGACAGTTGATGTTGGCGTTCCGGGAGCACCGACGCAAAAACGGCGCTATGGAATGGCCCTCGGGGACCGATATTTCTGTCTCCATGGCCGTCGGCACCAAGCCTTTGGAACCCCCCAACATGAAAGTATCAGAAGGACGTTACGTCATTGGCGATCCCGTTATCCAGTTGGCCCAACGACAAGCTAATCCTCATGAAGTCACTGATCTCACGAAGCGCAACCTTATCGCGACCCTAATGAACCTCGCGTGTTGGGTTTCTGCGAAGTGGATGGCCGAGCGCAACATCCCCACAATATATGACGGCACGTACTACCACCCGGAATACCCCAAGGTGACCAACGAAAACATGTCGGAGTACGGAGGGCAGTCGTGGTTGGGATTGGCAGCCCCTAAGGGGGTCTCTTCGTCTAGCCCCCTCCATCACGTGCCCCTCGGACTCGATGCCTATGTAAAATCAACCAGTCCCTTACGAAGATACACAGACGTTCTCGCGCACTATCAAATCGAGGCTGCGATTCGCTTCGAACATGAGCATGGCCGACGCCTGGACGCTCAGACCGATGAGCTAGCTCTACCCTTTTCCCGTGAACAGGTGGATGAATATCTTTCGCGGTCCCAGTGGAAGCGCAACCGCATACGGGAATGTGACGTCGCGTCGAAGCAGTTCTGGGCCTGTATGCTCCTGTTCCGCGCCTTCTATTTCTCCGAGTGCCCACTCCCGGAGACATTCGAGTGCCTGATCCAGCGCCCATGCAGCAGTACCTCCATGGCTGGGACCCCAGACGGGTATGGGTATACTGCCGTTATGACGTCCCTGGGAGTTCGCTGCCAAGTCCTGGTTCCCGAGGAGATGTCCGACCTCCCTGAACTAGACATTCTTAGTATCGTGGAAGCCAAGATTACAGCGGTTGATATGGCGCGCTCGCTGGTTATCATGGAAGCGACACGGGTGATCAAGCCATTCCAACGGGTGGGAGAATGGAAGTGATCAGTGCCATTCTTCTACCTCTGCCTCGTCCGGCACATCTCCGGGGCGAGAGCAAACCAGTTCGGATATAACTTGGTTATCATTCCACCCAAACCATCCAGTCCAGGGGACCCAAAGCCCGTAGATCTAAGCCTGACAATCTCAATTCCTGCCGGTCGTAGATAGTTGGTCTCTGTTCATAGTCACGTGACCATAATTCCCCCCTCCCCCCCCCCGTGACCGCGGCGCGCGCGGCGTCATCCTCACCCGCCCGTGTGTCCCGGAGTATCGTATCTTCCCTTTCCCACCTCCTTCTCAGGACCATTGGTGACTCGGTCAATCATGCTGGAATCCCGATCTTTACCGGGTTGATATCCGACCACTCCAGGCTGACAAGCATGTCCGACTTCTCACGACTGCCCGCCCGAGGCAGCAGCTCCTCCCCAACACCGCCACCTCCCCCTCCACCTGCTCCCCTGCAACAGAGTCACAAGTACTCCAATCGTGCGGCCAGCGCTCTGGCACGATTCGCCCAGCCCTTCTTCTCCGGGTCTCGGCCGCCCAGTCCGCACACGGGGGGAAGCCGGGCAGATCTGTCGGCTAGTCCCCGTTCAACAAGGTCTAAGTCATTACCTGGCGCATCCCAGACAGTGTCCCATAAGACCGGCATCCCAATTGCCGCTCTAGACATTTCCCCGCAGCGGACACATGCCGTCATTGGCGGCAAGGAGATTTTGAAGACGATCCGCGTGTCGCCTGATCATTCATCGGAGGAGTTCAACCTTCGCAATGCCATCATCAGTTATTCATCCACTCATCATGTTGGCAGCGGGCTCTCCGCCCGGCATAAAGACCAGCTGACCGTGAGAGACGTGAAGTGGTCGCATGGAGAGTACGACCAGATTATTGCCACCGCAGTGGCCAATGGCCGAATTGTAGTCTATGATTTGCACCGGACCGGCTTGGAATGCTGCCGCTTCCAGGGACACAGCCGCCAAGTGCATCGGCTAGCCTTCAACCCGCACCATGCGTCGTGGCTGCTGTCAGGGAGTCAGGATTCTTCCATCCGAATGTGGGACATGCGCACAGCTTCTGCGGAACGTGGCGTCTTGGTGTGTGGGAGTCTTGACCTGTTCCATGGCAACAGCGATGCCATCCGTGATATCAGGTGGTCCCCCACCGACGGGGTCATGTTCGCAACTGCGACGGACAGCGGTGCGATACAATTGTGGGACTGTCGCAAGTCCAATGCTCCGTTGATGCGCATCACTGCTCATGACCGCCCGTGCTTCTCGGTAGACTGGCACCCCGATGGGAAACACATCGTCAGCGGTGGCACGGATAGGCAAGTCAAGGTCTGGGATTTCTCCTCTTCCGCCGAGCGCAGGCAGAAACCGACTTTCCAGTTCCGGACTCCCCAGGCTGTTCTCAACGTCCGATGGCGTCCGCCTTCCTGGGCCAGGGAACCGGAGGGCTCTGGCGATTGGCAGTCATCCCAGGTCGTGACATCTTACGACAAGGAAGATCCCCGAGTGCACCTCTGGGACCTCCGACGGCCGCATATACCCTTCCGCGAATTTGATCGATATGACGCCCATGCTACCGACTTGCTCTGGCATTCAAAAGACCTGTTGTGGACGGTCGGTGAAGCTGGGGCTTTCACTCAAACCGACATCCGATACGCTCCCCAAATTATCAACCAAAGACCCACATGCTCGGTGGCTTGGAGCCCTAGTGGTGAAGTACTAGCCTTTGTTCAAAAACGTCCCCAGCGTAGTACTCTAGGCATCAGCACTACCGAATTTGTCGGCCCTCAACAGGAAGAGAACAGTAGTGGTGAAGTATTGAGCCAGAGCCCTGCTGAAGATATGCTTGATGAGCCCTCACTTGCGTCTATCCGTCCTCGGCATAGCAAGCCTAGCAGTGCTCGCCAGTCTAAGTCATTAGGCAGTACTCCGCCTGGTGTGACAGATCTCGTTCCTGTTCTCCCATTAGAGAAGGTCCTGTCAAAGATCAAAACTCCCGAGGCGCGCCAGCTTGGAGCAGTCGGAAGCATTCCAGGGGCTACGATGGACCGAGATACCTTCCAGTATCTGGCTTCACATTATTCTACTTTGCTCGGAGGTGCTGATGCTGTTCACGTGGACAAATTGTCATCCTTGCTCGAATCGCTGAATCACAATGCACAATGTTCCGAAGACGTTTCTCTACTCAAATTAGCACAGACCTGGCGCATCATCAAGTTTGCTGTTGTTCAGGAGCTCGAAAATAGAGCAAGAGAGCAACGCCACTCCTCAGACAAAGGGTCTCGCACGATGAAGAAGAAGCCGTCTAAGGAAGGTCCCGTTCCTGAGAAACAAAGGATAACTGAAGATGGGAGGCATGACAAACTAAAAGCACAATTGTTCAAGGGTGTAATGGAAAATGAAGCAATGAAGCTCCCGCTGACAGATTCTGAGAGCGTGTCAAATATGACCACGCCCCTCGCGCAACCATTGCCCGATTCCCCGCTTGGATCTCTGGACAGCTCAACTTCGCACATGACATCTTTAAACGACAATACGGAAATCAAACCTCTTCCACCATCGGTTCTCAGCTCTAATCAGGGCACCATGACTTCCAATGATTGGTCATCGATGTCAGATGTTGATCTACAGCCAATCCATCACTTTATACATCGTCATTCTACTGCGAGCGAAGATGCTCCCATTCCGTCCGAAAGCCTGCCGTGCGAACCAGGACGCGCGCTAGTGCATCAAGATCCAGAGGACGATCAGAGGTCTGCGCCCCGGGCCATTGCTGGTAGAATGGATTGGCATCTGAAGATCCCTCCTGTCACTTCCAAGGAAGCGTCTGAAGTAGATGAGTACGACCTCAAGATGGAGGATAAAAAGGCGGCCATTCGTGACTATAGAATATTTCCGAAGAAGGTTCTTTCACTGGAGTCCCACGTGGAGCCGATCAAGCCACCCGGCTTCCATCGCCATGAATCATCAGAAAGCTTCCCAATGTTCTCCGCCTCAACAGAGAGCTCTCATCCGCCAAAGTCAATGGCTACATCTCTGTCGTCAGCAGCCAAACTGTATGGGACTCATGACAATGGTGATCGTGGCCAAGAGGTCGCTGCTGCTGCGCCTGGTAGCAGCTATGTTGAGGCTAAAGAAAACTCTGTCCGGGGGCCCACCACTGCAAATGATAAAGTAAATCAAGATGGCGAAACTTTGGACGGAAGCATCACAGATTCGGAGCATATCCACCTGGAGCGGCCATCCAGCCCCCCTCCGCTTCTGAAGGAAAGCCGCCCCTTGAGTGTTTTCGGTCAGAATGACGAAGACGCCCAAGCCCCTGTACACTTCCGTGCGACCATCCCTGGAGCAAGTCAGAATCTTCTCGACGTTACTCTGCCGGTGACTCCCGACGTGACGACGAACAACCCTTGGAGCGTCGAAATGCTATTTAAAGAAGCAATCAGACACTACCATAGTGGTACTCATGTGGACATCCAGTCCGCTGCGCACTTGCTCCAGAAGTTACGTCTTGTTTTCCAGGATTGTGACAGGATCCTTCCTGACAAGGAGGCCGAATACATATTCAAGGCGTACAATGAGCAGCTGGTGCGCCAGTCGATGTACCTTGAAGCCGCTGAGCTTCGGCTGCTATGCGTACCATCCTACCCAGCAGTCTACGAGTACGCACAAGTGGACACGTATATGAATGTCTTCTGTTTCACATGCAAACGTCCTTACGAAAACCCTAAAAGCGATAACCGTCGTTGTTATCGTTGCAACACTCCTCAAGAGCCATGTGCCATCTGCATGAGCCTCGAACCGCCTCCCGAGTGGGTTGCGGAACAATCAAGATCATCCGCTTCCTCATACCAAGAGACGGACTCTGAGGCCACATCACACGCGACATCATCATCGCGTTCCTCACTGAAAACAGAACCCATTCCCCAGTCCGAATTGCAGCATCTGGATCCAGCTTTCTCCGATCCCTCTCCGCCTCCTCGACCCAAAGGATCCACTCTCTGGACCTGGTGCCAAGGCTGCGGCCACGGAGGCCATCTGGCTTGCATAAGTACATGGTTGAATGATGTCTCCGTCAGCGAGGGGGGTTGCGCCACACCAGGATGCATGCACGATTGTGGTCCGGGCCCGCGGCGCGAACACAACCGCTCCGTTCTGCTCGAGGAGTCGAAGAGACGTGATTCTGCTGGCCGAAAAGCTGGTGTAGGCTTTGTCAAACGAGATACGTGGACTAAGGGGGAGAGCAGGGCTGTCGAGAAAGTCCGTGGAATGTTGGGCGTTGGTGCATCGGCTGGGAGTGCTTCCACGACTACGACTGCCGCGACGAGTGTTGGTCCTAGTGGAGCTTCCACTAGCACCATGTCACCCAAGAAGGTACGGTTGGTAACGCCCAGTGAGCAGGGCCAACCACGCCGAAGTGGACCTCGTTCTAGTATTGGGGGCATGAGTGGGCTTAGCAGCTAAGGTAGGCTCTTCGGCTTTGAGTGGAAGCCTTCAAATAGTGTTCTGCAGAAGATGAGATATTCTTTTCTTCCCTCGAGTTTCTTTGTTCGGCCTGCGTTTTGCGAGTTTGCGGATACCCCCTATGTTGTCGGTTCAGGCGTCTGTGATATGTTGGCTAAGGCCGGGTTCTACTATTTTTTTTTCGCTCAGCCCAATCGTGGCACTGGGAAATTTTTGCTTATAGTTCAGCGGGAACACGTACCGACGCGTGTCCACATACACCGAATGGCGGCAAGAACCAGAGTAGTACCTGGCCAAACGCCTCAATTAGGTACTATCCGACCTTCGCAGGAACACATCCTGCCCCAGTCTCAGCGCCTTATGGGCCATGCAAGTGGCCAAAAATTCCAGCATGTGAGGCGATCCGATATCCAGACAATGAATAGTACCTCCTAGTATCATTTAAGAAGGAACTAGTATTTCTCAGTGCTAACGTCCTTGGAAAATAAAAAGTTCAAAAACAAAACGAACCATGTGCAGGTACGGGGCTGTAGGAGTTTACATAGTCCATCACATTCACATGATGGCCTGGAATCCTACGTTCTGGCACTGACCATTTTCTGTAGGCTCGGGGGCTTCTCGGAACCCTTCTATAACTGCATGGTAACTCGTGGAGAATAAACAATGGACTATAAACACGTGACGTTGAAACGGTAAATCCTCCGTAGTCAAAGTCAAATAACTTTTGACACATGATGAAGTGGATCATGTAAGCCGGTCATGTGATGGGGGAATCTCACACAGCCCCCCCTACTTGACACTGTACATCCAACTCCTTATACCCCTCTCTCTTGGTTCCTCGGCATTTACGACCAGATAATTTCTTTCCCCCGCGCCCGGTTCGATTTCGACCTGGAGTATCGCCCTACGGCGCTCGTCTCGCTCCTGTGAGCAATCGTGGTTCTTCGTGCTTCACGAGTGTGATGACCCCCTGTCGATTCACGATCCCAATAGCGCCATACCAGGAGATAAGTTATTGAGGGCTGGGAACATACGTGATATTGCAAGGGGGCCTGCTCTGTCGTTAAAGTGGAAGGGAGATACTTGGTGTCTGTGGTCTGCTCTAGTGGGAGGATCCCTATCTCGCCAAAATGATGTCCAGAAGCCAGTCGAGCCTGGGCTATCTGGACGCTGGAAGGGAAGATCCCTCTGCGCCCGGGGCCCAATCTGGACTTCAACCGCCATCCTCGAACTCAGGTCCCATCAATTTGTCCGGTCTGGTATGCAACGTGCGCCGAACAACCGGCAGAGAACCCCATCCGTTGGTCGGGGCCACTACGACTATCCTGGGCGATAAGCTCTATGTGTTCGGCGGTCGTGTTCTATCCAAAAGTCGCCCGCAATTGACGTCGGATATATACGAGCTGGACTTGATCCGGCGTCACTGGACGAAAATCGAAGCCACGGGCGATGTCCCTCGCCCGCGCTATTTCCACAGTGTTTGTGCCCTGGGCGATCACAAGCTGGTGTGTTATGGCGGCATGTCACCTGCACTGAATGTCGCGAAGGAGTCCACAACCAATAGCTCTGGTGGACAGGAGGCACAGCCGGAGGTTGTGGTTATGTCTGATATTCATATATTCGATGTTCCTTCCCGGACGTGGACCCGTGTGCCCGCGACCGATTCGCCGCAGGGGCGCTATGCTCACTGTGCGACCATCCTGCCTTCCAGCGCCCATTTCACCTCCGCGACTGCGCCGCTGTCCGCGATTCACCATAACCCAGCTTCGTCGAATCCGCACCAGGGCTCGATTGGCGTTGATATTGATGGGTTCGGAGGCGCGGAAATGGTGGTCGTAGGAGGACAAGATAGCTCAAATCATTATATTGAGCAGATCAGTGTGTTCAACCTACGCAGCCTGAAGTGGACCAGCACGAGTCACCTGGGGCGAAGCTGTGGTGCTTATCGGAGCGTAGTTGCTCCCTTGGTCGGCATGAACGTTTCCGATATTGGGTCCGCTGCCGACAACCAGGACGTGCAGGAACCGGTGGAAGAGTCGCAGGTCGAGGGGTGCCCGATGCTGGTATATTCCAATTACAATTTCCTGGATGTGAAGTTGGAGCTTCAGGTGCGCTTACCGGATGGCCGCCTGATCGAGAAACCCATGCAGAGCCAGGCGTCGCCTCCTGGCTTGAGGTTTCCCAACGGGGGGGTCATCAATGGGAATTTTGTCGTGAGCGGGACGTATCTGACGTCCACAAAGCAAGAATATGCGCTGTGGGCCCTCGACCTTCGAACTCTCACCTGGGGTAGGATCGATGCTGGCGGGTCTGTATTTGGTCATGGCAGCTGGAACCGTGGCATTCTTTGGTCGAGAAGGAATACTTTTGTCATTCTGGGTCACCGAAAGCGCAGTCTCGTCGAGGACTACAATCATCGTCGAATCAACTTCTCCCACGTGTGTATGGTCGAGCTGGAAGCCTTTGGACTCTACAACAATGCATGTCGGACCACGCCTACCTCGGGATACATCTCTTACAGTGCGCCTTCGGTACCTGCCTCCATGCAGCCCAGATTGACCAAACTGACGTCTGGTGGGAGGCCGTTTTCCTCCGCGTCCGACGAACTCGGAAGCCTCGCCCAGTCTTTGCCTGAAATGGCCGATATGGAACTTCAGGCTGTTGGGGGAGAGCGGATCCCCGTGAACTCGCGCATCCTAACACGCCGATGGGGCCCCTACTTCATTCAGCTTCTGCGTGAGTCCTGCGACGGCGGGATAGGCGAGACTGTCACGCTCCGTCCAGCAGTCGCGATGTACCCAAGTCGCAACTCGAGCATCACCATTACCCCCTCCATTGGGCAAAACAGCAACTACTCCACCAGCTCTACTCTCGTCAGCAATCACTCAGTCACGTCGAAGTCCTTGTTAGCGAACCTTGAGATACCCTCTGCGCATAGCCTTTCCCCTACTTCTCGTCCACGCGTGCTTTATCTCCCTCACACCTTCCTCACTCTCCAAGTTCTCGTCTTTTACTTTTATACCTCCTCCTTACCCCCCGCTGGCTCTCCCCTTTGCACCCCGCAAATCCTCTGCTCCCTCCTCCAACTCGCTCGCCCGTACCAGGTCGACGGTCTCCTGGAAGCTACCGTCGAGCGCCTCCACCAAGTCCTTGACGGGAGAAACGCCGCTGCTGTATTCAACGCCGCCGCCATGGCCGCCGGCGGTGGCCGAGGCACCGGCTTCACCAGTGGCCCTGGAGGCACCCTGGAAGCGCTGAACGGCGCACACGCTAGCCACGAATCCTCTTCCGGCACCGGAACCACCACCTCCCAAAGCCATCTTACCTCTAACTCGTCTGACACGGAACACGGTGCCTCTGCCGTCTCCGTTGCCAGCAGTGCCAGCGGTGTCATGGGCTCCCGCGGGATCCCGCTCCGCATCAACACCAATATCTTCAGCCGCCGGCAGCGCAGCACGGCCGGCCTGGACCGAGAACGAGAGCGCGACCGCGACCGCGAAGACTCCATGAGCAACGCCAGCACCTCCACCTCCGCCTCCACCAACACCAGCTTTGATTACTCCGACAATGAGATGGGCGGGGATCCGACCCGGCCGTCCCACCGCCGCCGCAACACCGACGCGGAACTCCGTCCCGAGCGCGAGATTTGGACCGGCGACCTCAGCAGCGTCATTGGATTGCAGAAGCGCGGTCTGCGCGGCCTCATGGAAGGTCGACGGTTGCGTGAACGCAATACCAAACCCGCAAACGGACCAGATCATGGTGGTCCAGCGCCTGGTGCGTAGGCTAATTCGGCTCGCTTGATTATTATATTTCGTACTCTGTCTCATCACAGAGGTGCCTCGCGACTAGGGTCCGCGCTTTCCAGGCTTGCTCGGGGTTGTTGGAATTTTCCAATATGGGATTTTGTTTGTCCCTGCTGGATTTTCATTACGCGGCTGGCCAATCATCCCGGCGGGTTTCTGCGACATTGCGGCTATACATTGCCATAAGACCGAGAAAGGACGTAGACGGGGTCCGCCGGTAGTCACATGGGACCAAGCAAGGGTTTCGAGCATCCAGACGCACGCGGCGTGATTTCCAGTGGTTGCTGGTCGATTGCCCCCACACTACCCTATCACAGAATCCTATGATTCATGATGTCTCTATCTATCCATGGCATTTATCAACTGATACTACCACATGATTCTACATGGCCTCGGTAACCTCTGTCTCTCCCCATGCCTCTCCCTCCACACCTCCCATCTGATCTCCAGCTTAAGGCAAGCCAGTTCTTTGCCCGGGACGAGCCCCTACCACGAACGGTGGGGACCCATCTGACCCAGAACCCTAGTTGGATTCCTGGACTGTCCCATAGACCCTGGCAGACAACCCGATCGAGCAAATGCCACTATCTCACATTCTCCTGGTTTCAGGGAAACCGGAAATATAGCGGACCTCCGCACTCCCATCAAGAACCGGGATCCGAGTCAATTCCTAGACCTAATTCATGTCAATTCATTGTAATCATTCATCCACGCTTCGGTCAGCACTAGCGATCAAGTCAAGTCCTTGATGCTAGCAATGTAGGCTGCTTTTGAGAATCAGGTGCTGGCCAATTCCCAATGTTGCAGTATGAATCAACCCGGATAAAGTCGAGAACACGGGACAAGACATGCGGGCACTACCGTGGACCGGGTACCTAGGTAGGTCCTAGATAGTACCTATTTTGAAGAGCAAGCCGGGTGATTGGTTAGTTTAGTCCGACCCCGCTTTTCTGCATTTTGCAAGAGTCGAGAACGCCGCCGACATGCATCCAGATTCCAGAGTCCAGGCTAAGCCTGCAGCTAGCTACGTCACGTGCGTGTCAACGCAGAACTTTCCCCCGGGATTGCCCAGCCCCTACCTACAACTCCTTCTTACCTCCCATCCAAGTCGTGGAAAAGCCTTCACGTCTTCGGAATCACCATGTCTCTTCACTCTTCCCTTGGACCCCTTCGAGTATATCTTCGATCCTCGGTGGCTCCGGCAGCTCGCCTACACTTGGTCAGACATGCCTCCCTCAACTCGGCTATTGGTCGGGGCATTCGCAGGTCCCACGCGGTAGATGACCACCCCTCGCGCCCACGCAAGTCCTTTGGTGATGAACGGGAAGATCGGCGTGGTAGAGATAGAAGGGATAGGAGGGATAGGGATATGGATAGGGATAGGGATAGGAATAGGGATAGGGACTCCAGGCCGCAGCGATCGGGGTATAGAGATACACGCGAGCCGCGAAGGGCCGAAGTCGAATTCGACGAGGAAGAGTTTATCCGGACGGGGAATTTCCGCGCACTGCCGAGAGAGTTCCAGAGAGTGGAAAGCACCAGATCCTCATCGAGAATGAACGATATGTCGAGAACGAGAGACACGAGAGACATGCCCAGGACAAAAGATAATGGCCATCCTAAGGATAGGACATCCTACCATCGCACCACTGAAAAGGTACCGGTACGGGTGAAGGAAAACGTGCTTGTCCCCAACTCAATCCCTTACACTACGCCTGCGTCGGAATTTATCTACGGAAGTGCAGCGGTGGAGGCGGCCTTACGCTGCAGTCGGCGCCAGTTGTACAAGCTATACCTATATCAAGCTGCTGGGGAGGAGCTAAGTGCCTCGAAAATCGCACTACGGAAACTAGCCCTTTCCAAAGGCGTTGCAATCAAGATGGCGTTTGCAGGCTGGGATCGATTGTTAGACAAGATGAGTGCGGGACGACCTCACAACGGCTGTGTCCTGGAGGTGTCTCCTCTACCTCAACTCCCTGTGAGGAGTTTCAAAACTGTTTCGTCCGCGGAAGAGGACCACTTTCGCCTGGAACTAGGAGTGCAATCGCGGGAAGAAGCCCAAGTAAATGGTACAAATGATTGTATCAAAGTCAACCATTCCCTTCGAAAGAGATACCCTGTTGTTCTACTACTTGATGGCATCATCGATCCTGGGAATCTTGGCGCCATCATTCGCTCCGCATACTATCTGGGAGTTGAAGCTATCGTGTTCGCGGGCCGAAACTCGGCGCCTCTCTCCCCGGTTACCATCAAGTCCTCCGCGGGAGCCGCAGAAAACATGACTCTTCTCCATGTCAGAAATGAGGTGGAATTCATCCAGCGGTCCAAAAATAACGGCTGGCGCTTCTATGCGGCTGATGCCCCCGGCCCAGGTTCCACCCTTATTGACCCTAGCTCGTTATGGCAAACCGGTAATGGTGGTGATAGCTCCCCTGCCAAGGAAGGCCCTCTTTCTCAATCACCCAGTGTCATCATGATGGGCAGCGAGGGCTCAGGGTTAAGTTCCCATATCCGGTCACAGGCGGATGCCATAGTGAGCATTCCGGGTGCTAGAATCAGTACGGAGCTGGGCGTTGAGTCTGATCCAGCCCGGGTGGACAGTCTCAACGTCAGTGTTGCTGCAGCATTGTTGATGGATATGTTTCTTCGGATGCCATTTGCAATGGCTGATATGCCGAACAAGCGGAAGCTCTAGTGAGCAGGAGAAGATAAATATCCTTGTACATTAATGTAAGACCTCTTCGCGTCTCTTACGTCCCCGACGCCCGAATCGCTGATTCGACTCACCTCTCCGTGTCTATCTACCTCCGCTCGAGAGACAAGCAACAGCCACAACTGGAACCAAGAACAGCCCCAACGCCACTGAGAATCTTTCCGAGGCGTCTCGGTCAGCCCACCTGCACTGCCCAAGAGTGGCCTGTCTAAAGCGCTCTGTGACTCACGATAACAGCGTAGCCTGGTTCGATCACGGTCTGGCTAATACAAGGATGGTACCGGCCCGGGTCACCACCATGCCGATGTTGGTATTTGCCCTATTTGACACCGGCTTAACAAGGAACTCGTCGCAAGGAGAGAAAAAGGTAGACCTTCGGACAGCCGTCAAGGGCCCCGAAGCGCATTAAGCATGGCGGCCACCAGCTTCGTAGAAATTCCTCACGGACACTAGGGAGGCTTTATAAGGCCCGCTGATCTCTTGCAGGCACTCTTTGATGATGTCCAAGGATCGCCGGTCCGTCGCTGGGTCCTTCTAAATACCATGGCGAACCCTATAAGTAACCCGAAATCCTACATGGTCTTCCCATCACACCGAGAGTATATGTGTATCGCCTACGAAAGCATCTGTAAACCTATTCTCACGATCTGCTCGTCTCGGCGCCGTTCGGGCCGTGCCGGGAATTGGTTAAGTTCACGTGAGCACCCACGCCGAATCTTCAGCTCCCCCGGACTCTCTACAACAAGTCAACAACAACAATTCCCTATAATACATTCAAGTGTCTCCCCCATCTCGGACTCTCCCTACACCTATACTGTCGCTCTCAGGTGCCGCCATATCCCTGCATCTGCTTCATTCGTCCAATCCCACCCAGGAGTTGACTTGTTGCGGATCCTACCTTTTGCGCTTCTCGGGACCACTACTGCGGACCACCCCAACAGCCGGCAGCGGACTCACGAAAGCACGCCAGCCATCCGTACGGCGCGGGGGAGAAGTTTTACGCTTGGCTACACCATTGGAATAACGCTATGTTGCGGTCATCTCTAGGGGTAGGCCGAGGCCGAATCCCGGCTTTGCAGAAATCCGGACGTTTACTGAGGTCGGATAGCGCGCTGCTCCGCTGGAGCCAGATTAGACGGTCTGCTTCGACTGTCACGAGTCTTGACAACTTCCCGGAGATCGGAGAAGGAATCCATGGGTTCACCGTCCAAGAAAAGCAGCACGTCCCAGAGCTGCATCTCACAGCGATCCGGTTAAAGCATGACAAGACAGATGCGGACTATATCCATGTGGCCAGGGAAGACAAGAACAACGTCTTTGGTATCGGATTCAAGACGAATCCCCCAGATGCTACCGGTGTTCCTCATATCTTGGAGCATACTACATTATGCGGAAGTGAAAAATATCCGATCCGCGACCCCTTCTTCAAGATGCTCCCTCGGTCCCTCTCGAACTTCATGAACGCCTTTACCTCTGCCGACCATACTACCTACCCATTTGCCACCACGAATCAGCAAGACTTTCAGAATCTCCTCTCGGTTTATTTGGACGCCACCTTCCACCCATTGTTGAAGGAAGAGGATTTTCGACAGGAAGGATGGCGGCTGGGGCCGGAGGATCCTCGCGCCATTCTGGCCCGTGAAGAACAATCTCCGGGGGAGCAGAAGCCTGAGGATATCCTTTTCAAAGGTGTCGTATACAATGAGATGAAAGGCCAGATTTCGGATGCCAACTATCTTTACTACATCAAGTACAAGGAGAGTATCTTCCCCGCGCTGAACAATTCCGGAGGCGATCCTCAATACATCACCGATTTGACTCACAAGCAACTGGTCGACTTCTCCAAACGCAACTACCACCCCAGCAACGCCAAGATCTTCACGTATGGCGACATGCCGCTAAGCGCCCATCTTCGGCAAATTGGAGGCGTGTTGGACGGGTTCCAAAAGGGCGAGGCTGACACGGCCGTCAAGCTGCCGATTGACCTCGCTCAGGGCCCTCAAAGCGTCACTGTTTCGGGTCCGATCGACACATTTGCCAGTGAAGATAAGCAACACAAAACGTCTACGTCCTGGTACATGGGAGATACTGCTGATGTTGTCGAGACTTTTTCAGCTGGGATCCTTTCTTCGCTGCTCCTGGACGGCTATGGATCGCCTTTGTATCGGGCCTTGATCGAAAGTGGCCTGGGTTCTTCATTCACGCCTAACACGGGGCTTGACTCGTCAGGCCGTGTTCCTGTCTTCTCGGCTGGTGTCACTGGTGTGAGCGAAGAGGAAGCGCCGAAAGTTAAAGAGGCCATCCAGAAAGTATTCGAGGAGTGTCTCTCTACTGGGTTTAGTGACGAAAAAGTTCGGGGATTTCTCCACCAGCTAGAGCTCGCTCTGAGACATAAGACTGCTAACTTTGGCATTGGTGTTATGGAGAAGACCATTTCTTCGTGGTTTAATGGCTCCAACCCCATGAAGGAACTTGCTTGGAACGAAGTCATAGATGAGTTTAAAAGCAGGTACGAGAAGGGCGGCTATCTAGAGTCCCTGATGCAGAAGTATCTCATGAACGATAACTGTATGACTTTCACAATGGTTGGCAGTCCTACTTTCAACAAGGAGCTAGACGAACAAGAACTGGTGCGGAAGGAGCAAAAGCTCAACCAGCTCATTGAGCAGCATGGCTCGCTTGAGAAAGCGATTACCAAGCTGACAGAGGAAGAGCTTCAATTGCTTCAAACCCAAGAGGAGGCCCAAAATGCGGACCTGGGATGTTTACCCTCCCTTCAGGTCGCTGATATCTCTCGGGAGAAAGAGCGCAAGCCAATTCGGGAATCTAAAGTTGACGACGTAGATGTCGTCTGGCGCGAGGCTCCTACTAACGGTCTGACCTACTTTCAGGCACTGAATGCGTTTGAAGAGCTTCCAGATGACCTCCGGCTACTAATGCCACTGTTCAACGACTGCATAATGCGCCTAGGCACAGCAAGCAAGTCTATGGAGCAGTGGGAAGATCTCATCAAACTGAAGACTGGCGGGATCTCCACATCCTCTTTCCACACTTCGTCGCCAACGCAGCTTGGGAAGTTCGCCGAAGGTCTCCAATTCTCTGGTTTTGCCTTGGATCAAAATATCCCGGAGATGCTGGAAATCCTCACTACGCTCATCACTGAGACGGATTTCACCAGTCCCAGTGCACCGGCTATGATCCAGGAACTGTTGCGACTGACGACGAACGGTGCCTTGGATGCAGTGGCTGGGTCAGGTCATCGGTATGCCCTTAATGCCGCCGCCGCAGGTCTGTCGCGCAGCTTGTGGGTTCAAGAACAGCAGTCCGGCCTTGCCCAGTTGCAAGCTACAGCCAACCTGCTCCGCGACGCGGAGACCTCGCCGGAGCGTCTTGCAGAGTTGATTGAAAAGCTTCGTCTGATTCAATCCTTTGCTACTTCTAAATCTTCCGGTCTCCGTGTCCGCATGGTCTGCGAGAAAAACAGCGCCAAACAGAACGAGTCAGTGCTACAAAAGTGGCTCGCGGGCTTGCCCCAAATCCGCTCGCCGACATCTACCCCCAGCAGTACAGCGATCGGCCTAAGTGCAGACAGGGCATTCTACGATATGCCTTACAAGGTCTACTACTCAGGGTTGGCTATGCAGACTGTCCCTTTTACCAACCCATCCAATGCAACACTGAGCGTCCTCTCCCAGCTTCTTACCCATAATTACCTCCACCCCGAAATTCGCGAGAAGGGCGGCGCTTATGGTGCGAATGCCATGAATGGACCCGTGAAAGGAATGTTCGCCTTCACCAGTTATCGGGATCCCAATCCTATCAACACGTTGAAGGTTTTCCAGAACAGCGGAGTCTTCGCCAGGGACCGAGCTTGGTCTGAACGGGAGCTCAACGAAGCGAAACTGGGCATTTTCCAAGGCCTTGATGCTCCAATGAGCATTGATGAAGAGGGCGCGAGGTATTTCATGAGTGGTGTGACCCATGAGATGGACCAGCGCTGGAGAGAACAGGTCCTCGATGTCACGGCCAAGGATGTCAACGAAGCAGCCGAGACCTTCTTAGTCCAGGGCTCACGACAGTCAATCTGTCTGCTCGGCGAGAAGAAGGACTGGGTTGAACGAGAAGGCTGGGATATGAGAAAGCTTTCTATGAACGTCTCTGGCGAATGAAGCCCGGCATACAGGAGGCCTGGTAGGGACAGTTCCCCAGGGATGTTTGGTACCCTGCTTTCACCTACCCATTCGTGTATCTACCCTTCGTAATATTCGGCTCGTCTGCCCGGCGTGCGAAGGACTCCACCCGGTCAGCCATCCAGGACCGGAACATGTAACTAATGTTCCAGCACGTCTAGTTCCGAGGCTGTCTCAGAAGGTTGTTCTACCACTGGATAGGAGGAATCCCTTGAGACAAGAGTCTCATCATGAAGGGGTAACGACGCTATGGAAAGGAAATCCCGAGGATGCGGATTTGAAAGAGACACATATAGAGAGTGGTCACTGAGATTTCCTCCGTAGCTAGAGTGCTAGTCTCTTTTCCAGCGAATCGACTCTTGTCTAGCTAGATAGTCAGCTAGTCTAGCCAAGATTGCTGCTAGCATTAGCCTAAGGGAGCCCCGCTAAGTGTGAGGCTACCGATGCAGGAGCTTCACCATATGCTGCATATTCCGGCATTGCTCGGGCCGAGCCGGCAGCCGGTGACATCACGTGAGTTCGCACGCCGAAGCTCTCGGGTCGCCACTGGAAGAAGCTGTCAAGCTTTGTCGAGTGCCATTGTGCTTGCAAGATACATGATCACCATGAACAGGCTATTTTTGAGAGGGCCTTGGTGCCAGAAGCAAATACTTCGTGTCCCTTCTGTCATCCCATCCCCTGCGGCGTTCCGACCTACTTTTCATTATGTGAATCGACCTTTCGCTTCGGTGTCTCGCCTCCAGTCCGAGCGGCCTGCCTCCCCGTCCTCTGAAGCACCGAGCGCATCTCTCGAAGGAAAGGAAGAAACCACATCGGTTCCCACATCGGATAATTCGTCTCACATCCCATGGTATCTGCAAGAAGAACCGCCTCTCACCGAGTCCCAGCAGACATTGTCGCCCGATCAAATTCCCGAGCTACCCGAGAACTCTCCGGAGATCCTCCCGGTCCTCCTCGATTATGTTTTCAAAGACCTTGGCCTGGATTCCCTGAAATTGCTTGACCTGCGTGGCCTGGAGACTCCACCTGCGCTTGGTGCAAATGTCATCATGCTCATCGGAACTGCGCGTAGTGTCAAGCACCTGAATGTATCCGCAGACCGTCTCTGTCGCTGGTTGAGAAGCACGTACAAGCTGTCCCCCTATGCCGATGGTCTGCTTGGTCGAAATGAGCTCAAGATCAAGCTCCGCAGGAAAGCTCGCCGGGCCAGGCTTGCGAGTAGATCAGGCACGATGTTCGATGAGAAGGACGACGGAATCACGACGGGCTGGATTTGTGTCAATGCCGGTGTGGTGGAGGAAGCGCCTGTCAAAGAAGTACAAGATTACAGCTTTGAAGGCTTTGGTCACACCGTCCTTGGCACTAGGGTTGTTGTGCAAATTTTCACCGAGGAAAAGAGAGCTGAAGTCGATCTTGAAGGCCTTTGGAAGAACCGAGCTGAACGAGAGAAACGGAAATTTGGCCAAGTCGCTTCTACTGCTCGTTCTGAAGAGGTTGGTGTACCAATTCAATAACCTTATTATCCACTGACCGTGTCTCTGGACGTGTCCCCAGACTACCCACGAGTCATCTGCTCCAAGCGAAGAGACTGCTTCATATCGACCATCGTCTCAGTAAGCCGAATGCCGAAGACAAGCCACCTATGCAAGAGGAATAGTGGATTTTCAATTCTCGCCTCAATCTCGAAGACATCGCAGCAATAGAATCAGAGCCCGCGCCTCACCGAATGCATCATTTGATCACATCAAATTCATCCCATGACAAGGTTAGGAACGAACCGGGAGAAAGGTTCAAGGACTATGACTCAACGCTTTCTTCACTCCTATTCCACTATATCTATCAATCCATTCGGCGGGTGAGAAAGCGATAGCCCAAGTCAGTCTATTCTGCAAGGCCGTTCCCAGACAGCGCGCGGGGTATACAATACAGAGCTTATATGCAACGTTCATGGAATGTACGTCCTCAGGATACTCAGTGTCGGATGGAATAGGATTGTTGGTTATTTCAGTCTTGTTATCTCCACGACCAGCAGGAAGCAAGTCCGACGGATTCTTAGGGCAAGTTCTGGAGTTGGGACAAGGAATTAGCTCTGTGTGTTGGGAAACGATTCCCTTTCGGTTGCAAAGGCTATGAACATGAAAGTTTTCGATCACGCAGCTGCGAATCGTCCCCCACCCCATTATTCATGGTGCGGAAGGCAGGCAATGCAGAGAATGAAATGAGTGGCGCTCTCTCGTGTGTTCTGCCTGATCGACACCCTCGGTGTACCATTTGATTCTATACAAGCCCCATCACTTATTGTATCACTTGTCTCCTACAGGAGCTACAATGAATGAATTCTGAAAGTCGTGGCGCAAGCTGCCTTACAATTGAACTCCACTCAACGCTGCGAAGTACGAAATACTGTTTGGTCCTGCTGGATGAACTCCGTGTCCGAGGCTGTCTGTCAACGTGGAATTCAGTGATGAGTAGAATGGAATTTCCGATACGACCTAGAAGGATAATTCTTCGTAGATATTAAGCATTGCCTTCTGCGCGCCTGACCCGATTCTTGAAAATGCCCTGAACCGCTGATTCGACACACCTCTCTGCATCTCTTGCGAGCACACCGGCTCTGAGACGCCGGATAGGATCGACAATAAATTAAGTGCTATGCACGAAACGTATTTGAACTGAAGGGGGAAAAAAAAGGACTATGTACAGTTGGGAGATTATAAAGCTTTTCATACCCTGCCTGGCCACTATGAAGCAACACACCTCGGTACCGGCCCCGATACCTATCCGTCCTCCCCGGCGTGTTTGTTTGTTTGTTTGTTTCATTGCCTGAGCTCGCAGCATCACGTGGACGCACCCGCAAGGTCTTCCCCCCGATTTCCAGCCCATTCTCCTCAACGACGCCAGTCATACATGATTGTATCTGCGACCCTATTTTGTCACAAGAATCGCATTGCGCCAATATCGCTTTCAGCGCACCATTGTCGGCACTGGAAGCCAGCCCGTCGCTATGGAGCTTATCAGCCACGGGTCTGAGTATACAATCGAGGATTGCCAAATGGCCCTCAAAACAGCATTCTTCGAGCGCGAGTACGACAAGACCCTTGGAAAGACCGCACAGCTTCTAGACGTGGAACGCAATCGAATCTCTCAGGTGGACTACTTGCTTTTGCAATTCGAGAACGAAAATCTCCAATCGCAGCTGGGCCAGATCAAACAGGAGTTGGTCCGGGCTAAGAACAACGAGTCGGAGATTCGAACCTGGCTGCAGGCGACTATACAAGAACGCGACCGCTTGCAAAGCTTAGCTCATACTATGTCTCATGAAATGAAGGCCCTTCGACGCGAACTCGAATCGATGGGTAATGCATCAGTCGAATCCAGGGGTCTTGTTGCCGACAAGCTGCGTCTGTCCAAAGAGCTGGTCAGTTTGCAGTCCGAAGTCGAAAGACTGCGATCCCAAGACTCGCAGGTGTTGGTTGCGGAGAAACAAGCACTCGGTCAGCATTTGAATACGCTCGAAGTCGAATTGGAGAATGAAAAGCGGGCACACGAATCTACGCTGGCAAGAGAAGCCCAACAAGTACAAGAGATATCAAATTTGTCCACAAAGATTGAGGAGCAACGCAAGCAAATTGCAGCCGAGGCGCAAAAGACTAGCCAACAGGGAAAGAATATCTCGGAGTCGGAAAAGGCTGCGCTAGAAGACAAGATCGAGGCCTTGAATAGAAAATTACGGACCGCAAGGGATCAACTACGCCAAGCTCAGACCAGCATGCAATCGAACATTGGAATTACAGAGCAAACGAGAAAGGTGCCTCTCAAAGACTTCTCAGGCCGATTCCACCCGGAGTTGGACATCGCGACGCCAGGAGCTGTCCGTGTGAAAGATGGGAAAAAGCAACCGACCGCACTCCCTGGTGATAAATCGGTCTTTTCTATCACACCATTCCTAAATCGTACCAGCGGACAGGGTGATAATGATGATGCTGGTCATCTCAGTGGTGATGATTCCGCTCTTGAGACGTCTTACCTCGAAGACAAATTACACAAGGTGCCTCAAGCGGAGTCCCAAGAACATCGCCCAGCCCAAGCGAAGCCACGCGTGGAAAAACCCAAGGCAGCAGGGAATAGCAGAAAAGGCAGCAATTTGAGGCCAGCCGACGACGATGATGACGATGATGATATCGGGTCAATCGGCGCTCTTGTTTCCGGCCACATGCAGCAGGCCGCCCGGACGAAGAGGCGCAAGCTCGGGGCACAGAGTAAGATGATCGTAGATGAGGAGGAAGAAGAGCTAGAGCCGGAGGATGTCCGCAAGCCAGGACGTAAAATCGGGTTGAACTCCAGTCGCAACCCGCAGACCGCCCCAAGTGGGCAAACTCGTGGGTTCGGTGGGTTTGGTGGATTCTCGCCCTTGAAGCGGGACAGGAAACGATGAGTAGCAGCGGAATCTGTTTGTTTGTTTGTTTCAATGCCGCGCCCGCAGCCAGCAACATCACGTGAGGGAGCGCGCACACGCAGGATCGGATCTTCCCCTGGGTTATTATGGCTCTGGCCAGTCCGTACTCCAGTCTACAGTTGTCAGCAATGGCATCTTCGCAGAACCGCGTCCGCACCGGATCTTACTTAGGGACCTAGACATTGAAGGGGGACCCACCGGCGAGTGTACGCCATTCGCCCCTCCTGTCGTCCGCTTCCCACCTCCCCAATCATGGCTCCAAGTGACCCTGCGTCGCGCGCCGAACCATCCACCACCGACCGTAACGTCAAGCACGTCGTACTTGGTGACCTCCTTTTCCCGACCTGGTATCAATCCATCTACCCGGAGGACCTCGTCAGTAAAGATACAGACAGGCTGTATGTCTGTCGTTGGTGCTTCCGCTATTCGTGCGACAGCCACGCCTACGCACAGCATACGCGACTGTGCCAACACCGAACAACACCTCCCGGAACCAAAGTCTACGACCATGGCGGATATTCGGTGTGGGAGCTAGACGGGGAATATCACAAGTTATACGCCCAGAATCTTTCCCTATTCGCAAAACTCTTTCTAGACCATAAATCCGTCTTCTTCGATGTCGTATCCTTTCTCTACTACCTCCTTGTCTTCACCAACCCCCAAGACTCCGACAACTATTACATCCTGGGGTTCTTCTCGAAAGAAAAGCTCTCCTGGGATGCCAACAATCTTGCTTGCATCCTTGTGTTTCCGCCATACCAACGTAAACAGCTTGGAAAGCTGTTGATGGGGGTCAGTTACAAGATCAGCTCTTGGGAGCGTGACAGCGGGCTAATAGGCGGGCCGGAACGTCCGCTAAGTGAATTGGGCCGCAGGAGTTACACTCGATTCTGGGAAGAACGAATCGCCAGATATTTATTGCTACAAGTTGGTAAAACCGGAGAAGCAGAGGCGCCTGGCTCCGTGCCCCTGAAGCCAAAATCCCCCAAGCACTCGAAAAGGAAACAATCCCATGAGCTCATGACAGTACAGGACATTGGCTTGGCAACGGGGATGTTGACCGAGGACGTCATCACAGCTCTCAAAGGACTGGGGGTCGTTGAGCCTGTTACGCTGGCCAAAAAGCGGAAGACGAGAGACTCATCTGGCGAGGCCGGGTCGTTCGAAGACGCAGCAACTGTATCAATACGGAAGTCGAAGGTCCTTGAATGGGCCAAGTCACATCATATGGTTCTCGAAGATCCTGTTCGCAATGAGGGGTTTCTGGGTAAATGGGCTCCAAGGGAGTCCATTGAAGAGAACAATATCAATAGTGACAGTGAAGATGGATAGAGGCTTGCTGTCTTCTTTCTTCCTTCCTTCTCCCGTCACCGTTACTTATGTTTTTCCCGCGTTTGGGGGGCACCGTGTTGTGTACCATCATCTATCTGTACGCTACTGACCGTACGAATCAAAAATAATGAATGGAATCGCTCTACGCCATAGATGGACACTGCGAATCGCTGATCTTGCTCTCTTCTGCCTTTGCCTCGTCAGTCGTCACCGTCCGGATCACGGATGCCTGGTACTTTTAAGCCTGCCTACAAGCCGGTGCACACTAAAACGTAGCCAATACCCAACCCACCCGGACAAGCTACCAAACCTTCATATGCATCCCTCCGTACGGCCCCTCGTATCAGCAAATCCAATCCTAATCTTCAAATCCTACATCGATACACCGTAAAGCAGCAAAACCCGTGTTGACTCCGGTAACATGGATACCTACCTAGTACCCCCGAGGCATTGCCCATTCCGGTTCGGCACCATTCGGGCCGCGCCGGCAGCCAGCCACATCACGTGAACGCACTCACCAACTCCCGCTTACTTACGGCCTACGAATAACTATGTTATCCATGCAATCCATGGGCATTGGACAGTCTCCCCCATCAGGAGTTCCCCCGGACCAATGAATGGTGGTCATGCGACGGTGACGGACAACCATGTCGTTGCGGGGGCCTATGAAGCGCTCACACCTCCGCCAGGTGAGCGCCGCCAGTATCGACACCCTCTCCAGTTCGCGTACCTTGGAGCTCCCCCCGCGTGGAACTCCGCGGGATCGCTCCTCGACGCCCGATGAGAAGGTCACTCGCCTGGTGTCAACCGGTCTAGACCGCCGGCAGTGCTCCCTGTGGGTCCACGATGAGACCTTCTCCCGCGAGGAGATCCTGTTCAATCAGGCCGCCTTCAGTGACACCGGCGTGCAGGTAGGCGACATCATCGAGATCCTGCCCGCGCGCTTCGCCGGCGATGCCCCGCATTCGGCCAAGGCCGAGCTGGGGGCCCGGTCTCTGCGCGGCAGCCATGTCGACTTGACCTCGTTGCTGCCCGCTGATCCCAGGTCCAAATTCAAGACCCCATTGCAGGGCCGATGTCTCTTCGTCGTCAAGCCGCTGCCCCCGGAGATCAAGACCCGCCATTCCAAGCTCGAACTCTCGGTCACGAGCAGTGTCGCCAACATCTTTGGGTTCAAGAACCGCACGGCCGTCCATATCTCGATTGTGGAACGGGCTCAATGCTCGGCCTCCCATGTGGACATCTCCTTTCGCGATCAGTACCTGGTCCGTTCGGACATGTGGCGACTGGTCATGTCCGAGTTGTCCGAGAGGATCGTCTACAAGGGCCAGAAGATCGTCTTCATGGGAAGTATCAAAGCAACGGTCAAGAACATCTTCATTCGGGGCAAGAAGGTCCTCTCGGGCTTCTTCTCCCCGCAGACCATTCCCGTGTTCCGAAGCGAGTCGGCCAAATATGTCCTCTTCATTCAGATGTCCCGAGAGATGTGGGACTTCGACTCGGAAGGGACCGGTGACATCCTCTTCAGCAGAGTCATCAATGGCTTTCTACCAGAGCTATTCAAACGGTGGGCCAATTCCGATGCACGACACCTGGTCACAATCGTATTATTCACCCGCGTGGAGTATGATCCGTCGGCCATGGGACCATCGTCTGGCCTCAATACCGAACCCTTGACCAATGAATTCACTCCGAATGGAGCTCCGACACGAGATTTCTATCGCGTGGTTGTCAATGATATGGCGAGTGGCCATTGGACCACCATTCTAGATGAGTTAAAGAAGGATTTCCGCACCTTCTTGAGGGATGTCTCGATCCTCAAGACAACGGACGATATGAACACGCCTACCATCGATGGGGTCAAAGTGGCCCCCAAAGCCCAGTCTGCAACCATCGCCGGACGACCTAGTACCGCTCTGCGCGGAAACATTCTCGAAGCCATTCATCTTGCGTCGTCTCACTTGGCATATGATCATATTGATCGCGACATGGTCCATACAGGCACTTCCATCATTGTCATCACTCCAGGGAGTGGAGTCTTCGAGGTGTCATATGAGTCTCTAGCCTCTACGACCGAAGCGCTTACGAACCGTGGCATTGCCATTGATTTGGTCTGCTTGAGTCCCATGCCACTTCATTCGGTTCCTCTGTTCAAATACCGCGAGCCAGTGCAAAAATCGCCAAGTCCTTCATATGGCGGTGACATCCAAGCCGGAGGGTATTCCCCGGAAATGCGCCTGTCGTTTGCAAGCTTAGCAAGCAGGGGGTCGCACCTTTCCCCCAAGTCGGCCCTGCATAGCTCTTTTCCTGGGATGAGTGCACGACACTGGTCTTCACGCTTGAGCGAGTGGAACTACGGCATTCCTCACTGGCTTGACATCTCGTACTGGAACCCTGAAACGTACCGGGAGGCTCGACGCATCCTGAAGAAGGACCCCAATGCACCGATTCCGTTCACAGTCACCAAGCAATCGAAGGTGTTCGTGCCGCGCGTGCGGATGTATGAGATCCAGATGATGGGGGTGATGGAGAGCGAACAATCGAACATCTCCATCCCTTATCTCCTTGAGGGGCAGGGGGTCACTCGAAGATCGAATCCTGCGATGGGCCTGAGCCCAGCTAGTTTAAGCCCAGCAAATATGCCTCTGGCGCGTAACACCCCTTTCAGACTCCAGTTGAGTGACAGTCTACGGCCAGAGCCGTTTCTCCAAAACATAGCAAGTTCCAAGGACGCGATTTTCGCCAAGTCAAGGAAGTCTTCGAATTCTGCACTCACGTGGATGGACCAATACGACGAAACGGTGTTCCAACCATTTCCTCACCGTCGTCAACGGCGGAAGCCTCCGAAGCAGAAGCGAACCAGCGAGCCCGAGGTACAGGTCTCGAATGCTCACGATCGGCTTTCTGCTCGGTCGGTGACTCGGTTGCGGGAGAATGAGAGCAATTCGAACGAACGCGCCCAGTCCACTTTCTCGGCCCCTCGGAATATCGATGCGACTCTGCCAGTTCCTAAACATCCCGTTTCCACGAGGACGGTGTCTCCGAAAAAGCCTGCTCTAAAGGCGCCCTCTGCAACCCGGATGCCACGGATATCGCGTACAATAAGTTTCGCGCTTCGGGGTCTCAGCGCTACCCCTCCCAGGGCTCAGGCGAGCACGGAAGTCAACGTGGAGCATGCGAAAGGCCAGTCGACATCAAATCCGAAGAAAATAACCGGCATGTTTGCCGATTCTCGGAGTGTGGATTCTCTCAGCATATCGGACTCGGCGTCTACAAAGACGGTAATCGATCTGTCGTCGACGCCGACAACGCCTCAGAAGCAATCCCATAGCTCGACCATCACCCCTTCGCGCCCGATCTCTATCAGGGTACCTCAAAAGCAACCCTCCCAGGATTCTGAGCAGGCGGAACGCCCGATTACGGAATCGTTTTCAACCTCGACAACGGAGATTCCGATATCCGACGAGGCTCGCCCTGAAAGCCGGATCAAACGGCCAAATCCTAGAGTTACCCTGACTGTCAACGGGGGCTCGCGGGACGCAGCCTCCAAGAGCCCGCAGAGTAAGGCCTTGGCACCATGGGTTCGCTCTATCAACCCGTGCAATACCCCAAAAGACGTATTGCGAGATACCAGCTGGTTTGGGCGCTGGCAGCATGCCTATCCTAGACCTCCGCATGTTGCCGTTGTCAAGTGGAAGAGCTTGAAATCGCCTGCCATTCTGCCCTTGACGACGGAAGAATTTCCGACGGCGAGCGAGCTCGCGTCGGACTATTTCCAAACGCCCTATCGGGTCTTCCCGAACGACGATGCGGAGGGCATCGAGCCGCCCAAAACGAGAGGCGTGCTTCTTCGCGAGATGATCTCGTTGCGTCTTTCCCACGGCTTCCAGATCGTGGTTGGGAAGCATGTCGTCGAAGTGTCCGGGCAGTATTCGCTGGAAGCGCCGAACGTGTTTGATACGCACAGCCTGGAAAGAGATGGAGCCACCGTGTTTCTGTCCAAGGGAAACACGATTCATCGGCTCGTCTGTATCGATGGAGCCGAAATTGAAGTCACCCGATATACCCACCGGAACTCTTCCGTGCTCGCGTCGCACCAGATCAACAACTTCACCGTGTACTCCCCCGCCATGCGAACGATCCTCAGCCCGCAATACGAAGTCAAACATATCCGACTGGATTCGACCATGGAGGAATACAACTGGAACTACGCGGATAATTATGTGGCCGGACATCGCGAGTACCTCTTTAGCCCGGCCCAGCAGCTACAATTCTGGAGGGCGCGTTATGTGCTGATTCCGATGCACCTCCAAGTCAACGCCCGGCGCCAACTGCAGTCCTTCAACGAAGATAACGAAGAAGAAATTCATCTGCTTGGGATAAATCAGCTCACGCACATCTGGCAGCGCCACAAGTACGTGCCTCCGGAGGAGAAGCTGTTCGACACCTCCAGTAAGAAGCGGGAGCAGAATCCCCTGAATATCATGTACCAGACCCGGAATTCATCCGAAGTCGTGGCGGCTGAGTTGGACCGGATCTTGCTCACGGATCCCGGGCTGGATAATTCGCCTGCACAACTATTGCCCGAGTCGGAGCTGCTAGAGCGGTCCAGCATCGGGTTGTCGTCCTTGGCACAACTGATTCAGGGCGAAAAGGGCGTGCGGATGATGGATCGCAGATGGCATTGGCGATTGCATTACAATTGCTTCATTGGCTTTGAACTGACCACCTGGCTGCTCCACAACTTCCGGGACATTGACAGTCGAGAAGAGGCGGTAGAATTTGGAAACGAGCTGATGAAGCACGGTCTCTTCCAGCATGTGGAGAAGCGACATAATTTCCGGGACGGCAACTATTTTTACCAGATCTCCAGTGAGTTCCGCGCCTCGCGCCCGGAGTCCCGGGGTGGCTGGTTCCCTCAGATCCGGCCAGACAAACCCATCGCCTCGACTCCGGTTGGGGATAACCCGCGAGATTCGCCCATCGGTGGCCATTCCCGGTCGGAGAGTCTGGATGAGGCCGCCCCGCAGGTCCCGAATACGCCCTCGAAGCTGAAGAACAAGGCGGCCATCATGTTGTCAAAGACGATGAAGTACGATGTCGACCCTCGCAAACGATCGAATCGTCCCGAGGTCATCGACCTTCACTACGACCGCTTGCACAATCCGGACAACTGCTTCCATATCGAGCTGAGCTGGATGAACACGACGGCAAAACTGATTGAGGACGCGGTGCTCTCGTGGGCCTCGACGGCGGAGAAGTTTGGGCTCAAACTCGTTCAGGTTCCGATTGCGGAGGCTTGCGCAATTGACGAGACGCAGCCTTTCCGCAAACCGTACAGAGTCCAGCTCAAGGTTCCCCCTCCCAAGGGACCGGTGCCCAGTCTCTTCCAGGCCGCAACCTTTACGCAGCCCGCCGCGCCGGACCGCCATTACTTCCAAAAGGCCCTGCTTCGCAAGTTTGACTTTGTGCTGGACTTCGAAGCTCGATCCGCCTTCCCGGCGGACGTAGAAGTGTCTTATTCATGGGGTATTCCCGATTACCGATATCCGCAGTACATCCACCGGTCTGGGAGCCTCCTCGCGCAGATCACCGACGAAGGCGACTTTCTGTTCCTGGCCAATCGTCTGGTCAGCACGCGGACCACGCCGAGTCGAGATATCCCCCGACACGAACGCCTGGAGCGCGACCAGTTCCGCACGCGCGCCGGCACCTATGATCCTGGTGATCGCCTCTCCCCGCGCCTATCCCCCATGGCGCGTCCCGTGCACGATATGGGCAGCCCTCGTTTCCAGGGACAGCCGGCCATCGACTCTGCCAACCTCTATCGCGCTCCGGAGCACATCCTGAACGGCTTTGTGGATTTCTGCCGCGATCCCATCCGACTTAACCAGTTTTACAATGAGTCTCATGCACGCCCCACGTCGACTCGGGTTGAGCCGACGTCGCTCCTAGAAACTTCCATCCCATCGCTGGAGCTGCCTGCCAGTGTGGTCAGCCATCACATCACGCTCCCGCCCGGACTTACCTCGCGGGCGTCGCACAGTGGCACTCTTCCCACGGTGGAATCACGGACGCGATCCCGCGATGAGGGCCGGAGTCCACGGAGTGGTGCGCTACGCCCGCTGATGTAGATAGGGATATTTTTCATTGCATGATACCCATAATGAGACCCTCACGATTCCTCATTGCGCTTGTTGACGCTGCCCCCATATCCCACCGCTGCTGCCGCCTGCATAGCCCGTATAAAACCCTCTGGATCCTTCCAGCCGTGTCATCGCCATATTGTTTGGATTGTGTGTGGTCCATAGCACGACGGTCGCGGGGAATGAGTTCCCAGGATTGCAATCCAATAGGGCGTGCAAAGGAGTGTCCAAACATGTAATAACAGATATCAACCATCGCCTTGCTGGTACGCTCTGGTCTGCCGTTAAAGTAGACCCGTAAATCCGTAAACCCGTGGAGGCCTATCCAGCAGCCCGTTTCCGGGATGAAGCATCGATGTGATCAGCACGTGACGACAGCCATGTGACAGCTGGAGCCTCCCCCAGGCCCCAAGGCCCCAAGGCCCCAAGACTCGCAATTTTGCCCCGATGACCAGAAGATTTGCTGTGCTCCGCTTCCATCTCCGCAGCCGTCTTCCGCCTCTCGTCAGTTGCTCCTCGTCCGCCCTCCATCGCATTGTATCTACTCCCGTACTATCTCCTCGAATCATGCTGGTACTCGCTCCCTCGCTCCCCAGTGCTGCAATCGTGGGTCCCTGACCTGCAGCGGCCGGTCTTTCCTTGTCTTACGTATCCGATCGGCAGGCAGCCATCCTGGATTGGCAGCCCCCTTCGTTCCTGGAAAAATTCCCGCTATTGTTCTGTTTTCTCCCCGAAATTCCTGTCGCTCATCCCCGTGCGGGTGAAACCGCAGGATGTTTTCCACCGTGCTGCGGAGGGCGAGCTCCGTCACCTCGCGCTTCACCTCGCGCATTCCATGGATGAAGACCCTGCGCATGAACTTTATTCTCATCCACTATGTCTATATCATTGCCATCACATTCATTGCCTCAATCATCATTTACCCTGGTACCGATTTGGCCTACACCGATGCCCTCTTCCAAGCGGCCGGCGCCGCCACCCAGAGCGGCCTCAATACCGTGGACCTCAATACCCTGCATACCTACCAGCAGATCATCCTGTACCTGGTCTCCATGCTGACCACCCCGATCTTCATCCATACCGTCCTCGTGTTTGTGCGTCTTTACTGGTTCGAAAAGCGCTTCCAACATGTCGTCAGCGATGCGCGCGCCCTCCGCCATACTCGGTCTCGCCTCCGTACTATAAGTGAAGACAAGGATGGGCAGTCCGCGGCCCGGGAGGAAGCTGGCATCGCAGGCCGGTCTATTGTCGTCTTGCGTGACACGCTGGGTCAGCCTGGTGACCGGCAGCAGGCGAGGAAGAAATCCGGCAGGGAAGACTCGCCCCCCGCGTCGCCCACTGCGGGGGGCCCACCAGAGCCCCCAAGCGAAGATCCAAGCAGTGCTATCAATCGGAAACTAGGGGTCGGGCTGGGGAGGACTTTGGAAAATATGCGGATGCCAGCGCAGCTGAGTCCAGAACACCATATTGCGTTCTTGGAGAATCAGCGCAGGAACAAGGGTGCCCTCCGGATTCCTAGTCCTCGAGAGTATGACAACGGCGGCGTGCCACAAGTCTTGGAAGAGGATGAGGAAGAGACGAAACCACCTGTTGAGATGTCCAGCAGTTCCTCCGATCCCGAACGAAGCCCATGCGACATGAGTGGAGAGGACGAGGATGGTAAAGGAAAGGATGATGATGATGACGACGAGGAGGAGGATCGACCGCGGAGATTAGATGGCCCGCATATTACCATCAATGAGCCGGACATGATCCACACGAGGACGCGAAACTCCACGTTTCCCCGATTAGATACACGTCCCACCTTCCGTGAGACCAAGGGCGACGGTGATCCCTCCTCACTGGTTCGCTCCACGACGCGGCGACCGACCTTGAACAATCTCTTCCGGTCTCTCACCCAGGAACGCGACCGGCCAACACAGCCATACCTCAGCTGGAATGCCACGGTTGGCCGCAACTCCAACTTCGTTGATTTGACCGAGGAGCAACGCGATGAGCTGGGCGGGATTGAATATCGAGCCTTGAAGACGCTGGCGGTGGTCTTGATCTCTTACTATGTTTTTTTCCACATTCTGGGCATCATCTGCCTCGTGCCCTGGATCATGACAACACACTGGGGCAAGGTGGTCACCGAAATCGGACAGGGTCGCCCTTGGTGGGCCATTTTTATCGCTCAGTCGGCCTTCAACGATGTTGGCTTTACCCTCACGCCGGATTCGGTGGCCTCGTTTCAAACCGCGGTATTCCCGCTGCTCCTCATGACATTCCTCATCGTTATTGGTAATACAGGATTTCCTTGTATGCTGCGCCTCATTATCTGGGTTTTGTCCAAACTCACCCGCGCCGAAACTCCGCTGTGGGAGGAACTACGCTTTCTGCTGGACCACCCGCGTCGGTGCTTCACTCTGCTGTTTCCAAGGAATGCAACGTGGTGGCTTTTCGCGATCTTAGTGGCCATGAACGGGATTGATCTGATCTTTTTCATTATCTTGGATCTGAATGATTCCACTGTCACATCCCTGTCCACCGGCATCCGTGTCCTGGACGGTCTCTTCCAGGCAGCGTGCACTCGAACCGCTGGCTTTTCCGTTGTATCTGTGTCAGACCTTCATCCAGCCGTTCAGGTGTCCTATATGATTATGATGTATATATCCGTGTTTCCTATCGCCATTTCCCTGCGACGCACCAATGTGTACGAGGAGAAGAGCCTGGGGATCTATGCCTCCGAGGAAGATGACTCGGACGATAACCAGACGCCGCCCAGCTATATCGGAGCGCATTTGCGCAAGCAGCTGAGTTTTGATCTGTGGTACGTATTCCTGGGGCTGTTCATCATCGCCATCGTCGAAGGCAAGCGCCTCGAGCAGCAGGACGAGTATTCATTCCAGATCTGGGCGGTGCTGTTTGAGGTCGTGTCCGCGTACGGCACCGTTGGCCTCTCGCTCGGGTATCCCGGTGTCAATGCGTCTTTCTCCAGTCAGTTCCAGGTCCTCTCCAAGCTTGTCATCATTGCGATGCAGGTTCGTGGCCGTCATCGCGGCCTGCCCTATGCACTGGACCGGGCCATTCTGCTACCGTCCGAATCTCTAAATCAAAACGAGATTGCAGACGCAGAGCGGCGCATGCGTCGCCGCGCCTCCAGTCTCAGCCAGATGTCCATGGACCGCCAGCAATCCCAGCCTCGGCCAGAACACGGGGCCTCCACGAGTCTCGATCCGAAAGACCGAGCGAGCCAGACATGGATGAACGGGGATATTATCCGTCGTCAATCGACCTTGCGGTCGCAGCGCTCCCAGCGCTAATAGTTTTTGGTTATAAATGGTGGATTAGTGCTTTGATAGACTTGGGTCGGCTTTGGTACTGCCAGATGTCGGAGGCTTACAAATTCCCTTACATGTTTTTATTCCTTTGATCGTGTTCCTCTAGCGAGTGTTTCTCAAAGCGTGCCAGCATGTCTTTATAAATTATCCCAAGCCCCAAGCAACGGGAACTTCCCGTGTATAGGACGGGAGTCCATACCGCAGCAAACACCACTAAACCCCATTCCTTCCTCCTGAGCAACTGGCCGCGGAGGTGGGTCGGATTATCTATTGTTCCACCTTTACCCCATTCGGCGCCACTCGGGCCGTACCCGCGGCCGGCCAGCCAGCCAGCCAGGATCCAGCAACGTCACGCCGTCACTGACACGCGAGCGCATCCGCAGAATTTTCACCCCTACAGCTACTACAACAACTCCAACCTTCACGCCTCCCAATCCATTACCTGCCTCAAATCCACGCGGCCTGCGCCTTGAGTCCGCTTGCGCAGAATGATGGAGTGATTGCTCTTCTCTCACATCGCCCACCCGGATCCTCGCTCGCCTTTCTTCCCAGTTACACTCCCGATTTCCGCAGAACCTCCGCAGGTTCGAACCGCAACGGCCATTGTTCGACATAACGTTGGTCTCCCACGACAGAGTCCGAAGGAATGCAGTCATGGCGCAGCAGAGGTGGTCACTGCCTCTTCTGCACCTTTCAGGTGTTGTCTCCTCCCGTAAGGAGGACCTTTGCGACGTCTCCGATCCTGCAGAGGACCAAGAGATCGTCCAAGAAGGGTCAAAATAAGGCTGATGGCAATGGCCCCTCGAAGAGGTCCTCTCCCTCGCATTACTCCTCCAAAATAAACACCCGACAAACGCTAGCAGCCAAAGATTTCACGGGTGTGGTATCTCACGCGTTAGATATTTACAAGCAGACGTTGTCGGATCAGCGCGATCCCGCATTGGCCAACTGGGCCCGCTTCGAGCGGACTATGCTGAACGCCTGCAAAATGGACGAGACTGGGAAGAGCGTTGGTCCGTTACGCCACATCAAGGATACGCTACTTAGATCATACCTCCGCAACGGACTTCGGGGCCTCGCAAGTGAACTGGAATTCCATATGTACGCGGAGGATGTCACCACAAAATATTCGGCGCCCAATCTCGAAGAGCAGAAGAAGATGGCAGATCTGCGACGGCCAGCAGAGTGGTACCCGCAAGCACGCGCGGTGCAGCGAACCATCCATCTGCACGTTGGGCCGACAAATTCGGGCAAGACATACCATGCGCTGAAGCGGCTAGAATCATCCAAGCATGGCTTCTACGCCGGGCCGTTGCGGCTACTTGCACAGGAGGTTTTCCACCGGTTCCAGGCGAATGGAACATCCTGCAGTCTCATCACTGGTGACGACGTCAAGCTTCCGGAGGATGGGAAACCCTCAAGGATCGTGAGCAATACCGTTGAGATGGTTAGTTTGGGAGACACTTACGAGGTGGGTGTCATTGATGAGATCCAGATGATCGCGGACCCTCATCGAGGGTGGGCTTGGACTCGTGCCGTGCTCGGGGCGCGTGCCACGGAACTGCATCTCTGCGGTGAAGTGAGAGCGGTTCCCCTAATTAAGGAGCTGGCTGCTCTAACGGGCGACAAGCTCGAGATTCACCGCTACGAGCGCCTGAACCCATTGAAGGTTCAGAATCGAAGTCTCAAAGGCGATCTCAGGAATCTCCAGAAAGGAGACTGTTTAGTGTCGTTCTCCCGTGTCGGTATCCATGCTTTGAAAGCAGACATTGAGAAGACCACTGGAAAGCGAGCGGCCATTGTTTACGGAAGTCTGCCGGCCGAGATCCGGACCCAACAAGCCCAGCTTTTCAACGACCCTGACAACGACTACGATTTCCTCGTTGCCAGTGACGCTATTGGGATGGGTCTAAACTTGAGCTGCAAGCGCGTCATATTTGAAACTCTTATTAAGCGAGTCCCCGGTGGGCTCCAGAGACTCAGCGTACCCGAGATCAAGCAGATTGGTGGACGAGCTGGACGATATCGATCTGCCATGCAGAAGGAAGCTGATGGCTCCGAAGACGAAAATGTCGGCTGGGTGACTTCCTTGGAAGATATCGATCTCCACTACATCCGCGAAGCAATGGAGTCAGAACCCCCTCCGCTCGTGTCTGCCGGTATCCTCCCTCCGGATTCGGTCTTCCAGAAGATCGCAGCGTACTTTCCGAACAACGTCCCACTGGAATACCTGGTCAAGCGGTTGATGGTGGTCTCGCAGGTTCACCCACTGTTTTTCTTATGTGATCCACGGAACCAGCTGGAGAACGCCGAGGTCATTGATTCTGTAGACGGATTGCGGATGGCAGACCAGCTCACATTCATGGCAGCGCCTATGCACACAAGGCTCATCGCAGGCCGCGACGCTGCCATTGCCTTTATCCAATGCGTCGCAGACCATTCCGACGGTCGCTTGTTAGATATTGAGGCGCTCAATCTCGAGATCCTCGAAGAGCCTGTGTCCGGTAACAAGGAATATCTCAACGAGCTGGAAACATTGCACAAATCGGTTATCCTGTATCTATGGCTCAGTTATCGGTGTGGTGGAGTCTTTACGGATAGGACGTTAGCTTCCCACGTCAAGCAGCTGGTTGAGGAGCGGATGGTCAGGGCATTGACCGAATTCTCTGCCAACAAGAAACTCCGCAAGGACGCCTCTCTTCGACGCCAGATTGCGCTGCAGAAGCAGATTCGGGAGGAGAAAGAATTACTTGCTGACGCAGATGTTGACTCATATGGCACCGAGGACGAGAACGCTGCCGTCAATCTTTCCGCTGAGGAAGAGCAATTGGAAGAGCAAGTGGACGAAGCAGCTCCCCAAGCACGCACTGCTTAGATACATCCTCTTCATCCGATTCACCTCTCCGCGACTCCTACCTTGACTTCCTCGCCTCTTCGCAATCACACCTGCCAGAGATCTTGTGGGACTTCAAGTCAATATAAACTGACCCAGAACAAAACCAAAATCGCTGTCCTGGCCGCCTGTACACTCCACGAAACATCTCATCCGAGCATTCCATACATAAGAAGCGACCCCGTGTGCCGGCCTTCGTATGATGGGTACACCAGTGAATCCAATACTAATCTTCTCCAGAACAGGGGACCCCGTTTAATCCTAAATCCGCTCTATAGACCAGGACACATTCATACACTATTATATCTGCCGGCCGCCGGCTCTGCCCGCGTCCAGCCATTGAGTTCAGGCATCTGCTGAAGATGATTTTTTTTCGGTGTAGGCACTAACCTGATTAATTCAGTTCATCTGTAGCGGAGATCCGACGTCTCTTACAACTCCCCTAGACAGACCTAAATGTGATACATACTCTGCACGTCAGATGCAAAAAGAAAATCTACCTCGAAGGCGATGCAGCCACAAACCACCATGATGATAAGAGCTCGAATACCTGGGTTAGGTACCCGCCTCGGCGTGGCTGCAAAGGCGGGGTTGTTCTGCAACGAATCGGGAGCCAGCAAAATAAGCCACTCATGAGAAATGGTATCGGTGGGGTGGTCCACGGTGCAAATTATAGGTTACTATTAGTACCATCATGTATTCTCACTCCCCTGCAGCTGCGACTCACTCGCATTGCCCCTCCATGCTGCCATTAGGTCCATTAGTTGACCTGATCAGGGAGACCAAGTCCCAGCATTCTGACTGACCTAGGACCCGGTTGATCTCTGAAGTCTAAGTGTGCCAGGTCGGTCAACTGTCAAGGCTGCTTGCTGCTGGCGCCGCGCGATCGTCATCGGTGAGGGGCAACAGCGCATCATCCCACACCATCGGCCTTCCAATCCTCTAACCTCACCTCCAACCTAATATTTCTCTCGTCTGCTCCCCTTCTTCCTCGTCCACTCCCCTTCTCTCTCCTGTTATTTCTTCCAGGTCTCTCCCTCACCCCTCTCGTCCGGCAACATGCGCCATCACATGTGTCATCTGCCCAACGGGCAGTCCTTGACTGTCTCGCCCGTCTTCGGTGGCTTCACCTTCAAGTCCAACGATGTGAACCCAACCCACTCCATCGTCCCGCCCGGCTGGAACATCGTTCTCTCGACCAACCGCCCAGAGACCGACGTGGACTCCCACGAGGACGACCGTGGTCGAGCTCGCGACGATGAGCACCGGGCCCGCGTCACCCGGTTCACGACACCTACCCTGCGCGACGACTTTCTCTACATCTCTTACATCGTCGACCCTCCCAGCAGCGACTACAAGCCTGTTAGCTCGCCCACCCGCCAGATTGCCATGATGCTGTGGGTCACCTTGTGGTGGTACTTTCATGAGCCCCAGCCCGACAGCCGCCTGCAGACGGAGGCCTCCGCCAACACCCCGGCTGCTGGCCAACCCAAGGGCGATTGGCGTGTATATATCAAGCGCGAGGGCTTCTTCAAGGGCCGCACCCTTCTCCAGAAGCTCGAGCGTATGGGCCTGATCGCCTCCGAGGACTCCTCGGTGGGTGCGGAGCCCTACGACCCCCAGGCCTGGGCCAACATGTTCATCAGTTGCCGCAGTTTCTGGCAGATCGATCCCCGCCTGTTTGTCTTTACCCTCAGCCCGCAGTCCATCCCCCAGGCCGTGTCCGGCTCTCCTTTCATTCAGCGCGTGGCCTCGCCCTCGCGCGACAGCTTCAATCTCAGCCACACCGCCGGTCAGGAAATCGCGCACTACATCCCCAACGAGGGGCCTTTTGCCTCTACCAGCCATCTTCCCACGTACTTCCCCCCGCCCCCGACACAGTACACCTTCACCAATGGCATCCGTCACCCTATCCGCCCCAAGCCCCCGCACCAGGGCGACGTCTTCTACATCCGCTACATTCCCAGTGTGCAGCAATACCTCTCCTTCCGGGTCCCTTACCTACCCTCCGCCAACAGACCCCCTGCATCAGGTCCTGGAACTCCCGCCCCGGGCCACACCTCAAATCTTTCGACTAGCAGCCTCGACCAGCCCCTATCCGCGGGACCGTCGGACCTTGATCTTCTCCACAAGTGGATGAACGACCCCCGTGTTAATGCCAGCTGGGGTGAAGCTGGCCCCATCGAGCACCAGGAGAAGTTCCTCCGCACGAACCTCAACAGTAAGCACAGTTTTCCAGTGATTGGATGCTGGGATGGCAAGCCTTTTGGCTATTTCGAGCTCTACTGGGTGAAGGAAGACCGGCTGGGCCCGTTGATTGGTGGGGCCGACAACTACGACCGGGGGATTCACCTGTTGATCGGGGAGCAGGAATTCCGTGGGCCCCATCGTGTGCCGCTCTGGTTGAGCGCGCTGGTGCATTATTGCTGGTTGGCAGATTCTCGGACTCAGACGGTGATGTTGGAGCCCCGAGTGGATAACGTGAAATTAATCACCTACCTCCAAGAGTCAGGTTTCTACAAAGAAGGCGAAGTCACCTTCCCGCATAAACAATCCGCGCTGATGAAGATCAAGCGCGATGCATGGGAAAGTCCTGCTATTTAGCTGCTCCACCCTTACATGTCTGGGATTGATTAGTGTGGCTGGATGATACCTCTCAGGGACATAGATCAAGTATTAACTTGCTCCGGGAGCAGGGGAAGTGAACAGGATTGGAAAGCGGTAATGATTCGACACTGCTTTCATCTCCCAAACCGCCGCCAGCCAACCGCTCAACCTAGACAAGCCCCCACCGACAAACGCAGCACCGACCTCTCGAGATGCCCTACGAGTCTCTACCCTAGCCACCAACTATAGGGACACCGTTCGACCCCCAAACCCCACTGATCCACTGACTCTTCTGGGGCATGATCACGGGCACTCATTTGGGCGGAACAATAAGCAAAACGAGCCTCTACATGTCGTTCCCGATCAGGGATCCGTGTGAATACTTCGGCTACGGGTAGCTGACGGGCCCTCTACAATTACCCCCCTTCCGGATAATCTCACGGCGCCAAAAAAAAACGTGCCTTCAAAGGCTTCTCTGCAAGTTGGGTGGATAGTCAGAGATAAATTTCCTCCACTTCTCAGAAACTGCTGTCGGGTAGGAGTTCTGTGCAGGTTCCCACAGACCTCTCAGGCCCTGGTCTCTCTACTAAAAAATTCTGTACATATATATACCTTCTGTATAGGCAATCTGTCCGTCTAAAAGGCCCTCTATGATCTGTTCTTCCGATCTTTGTTTATTAGGATCCCCATGGTAGAGCTTGGCTGCCCATTCTTCGGTACTACTAGTATCGATAAAGGCGGGGTGTGACTATCGAGTCAAGAAGGTTCATTATATACTTTGCAGAACCTGAGCGGGTTTCCTCAGAACATCTCAATTAGTATAAACATGTTTGCCAACAGGCTTTGTGACAGCAAAATTGCCCCTCGGGTGGTCTAATTCTTGGTTCAGGTTTTCGATGCTTTGATTCCTTGGACCTTCTATAGTAGATTCCTCCCATATTATCCTCGGGGTTTACACAGTATAACCAGGAGTTAACGGCTGCCATCATCCGCGCTTGGAGCTTAGCTAAGATGTTCTAGGCCCCCTCGTCGTTTATAAGAAAATCTGCTCCAATCTCGTGGTCCAGCGGCATTCGAAGAATAGACTAACGCCAGTGGACACTGAGTTCCTGCTATATAAAGCTAGCTTTGCTATCAGTCGTAGGCCCTTTCAGTCATCGTAGACTCGTTGAGCAAACACAAAGTATACTAACCAGCCAGAGGTTCGGTTTCTCTATTTCCTTGCCTATTCCGTATCGGGGCCGTTCGGGCCGCGCCCGCAGCCAGCAACACCACGAGAACCCACGCAGAATTTTCACTTCCTTCCCCCCTTCACCTTTTTCTACCAACCTGAATCCTACGCAGCAGATTTCGGGTATCAAATCATGCCTCGCGAGAAGGTCAAGAGAGGCCGCCGGGCCGCCGACAAGGCCAGCAAGGAAGCCAGCAAGCGGAAGCGCGACGATGCCCCCGAAGACGATGTGCCGAAGCGATTGAAGCCTTCGACCGATGAGACCGACGAGACCAACGACATCGTTGAGGGCGCGGACTATATCCCCCTGGACGATGGACAGGACCAAGAGGGTGCGCCGGTCGGCGATATGCCCTTCTATGGTCTTCTCGACCCCGAGGAGCAGGAATATTTTTCCCGTGCGAACGAGGTGTTGGAAACAAACCAGTTTGGCGACGCAGAGGAGCGGAGGGTCTTCGTCGACAGTGTCTACAAGGAAGCCGATGGGAAGGAATTGAAGATCGCGTGCAGTCAGTCGTGCTCCCGCCTTATGGAGAAGTTGATCTCGATGTCGGACATGCGCCAGATCCGGAGACTCTTCAGCAAATTTATCGGTCATTTCTTGCACCTGGTTCAGCATCGGTTCGCGAGTCATTGCTGCGAAACTCTGTTCATCAATGCAGCGCCTGGGGTGACCCAGAAGGTGTCGAAGTCTAAGAGAAATCATGAGGAGGAGGATGGCGACGAGCCGGAGCCCGAGTTGTCGCTGGCGGAGATGTTCATGAAGGTCATTGAGGAACTGGAAGGAAACTGGGGATTCTTATTGACGGAGCGGTTTGCGTCGCACACTATTCGGGTTCTTCTTCTTGTTTTGGCTGGAGAGCCGGTGGATTTGTCCTTGAGTGATTCCATCGTCGCGAGTCGGAAGAAGGAGAGACACGGCATACTCAGCACCGATGCACCAGAGGAGAACCCGGTCGCGCAGAAACGGAGCGTGCCGGAGTCGTTCGAGGGTACCTTGAAGAAAGTCATGCAGGATATGGTGTCTGTCCTCGATGATACATATCTCCGGGCCCTTGCTACACACCCGGTCGGAAACCCGGTTCTTCAAGTGCTGGTGTACTTGGAGCTCTCGCATTTCGGCAAGTCCAGTGCCAAAGACGCCAAGTCGATCATCAGAAGATTGATCCCAGACGATGACTTCGAAGAGGGCACGGAAAGCACCGTCTTCGTTCGCGGACTACTCTACGATCCGGTAGGGTCTCGGTTGCTCGAGACCATTGTGCGCTGCATGCCCGGAAAGTTGTTCAAAGGTCTCTACAAGAACTTCATGCGCGATCAACTACGCTCGCTTGCGCGCAACATCACCGCCGGATACGTCGTTCTCCGGGTTCTTGAGAGACTCGGAAAAGACGATCTCCAGAACGCGGTGGAACTCCTTGTCCCCCAGATCCCCAACCTCGTGGAGCGGTCCCGAGTGATTGTTCCCAAGACGTTGATCGAGCGATGCATCGTGCGTGGAGTCGACACTGCCCCTATTGCCCGCGTCCTTGAAACGACCTACGACAGTGACCCTGCCAAGCGACTAAACCAGATGCTCGGGCTTGATGGTGCGCAAGAGGAAGCAGAAGGGCAAGAACCCAGGCCTAGCGAACTCGGACCCGACGCCAATCAGAAAGGCGCCAAACTGCACAACTCTCTCTTCGTCCAGACCATACTAACCGCTCCGGGTGCATTAAGCGGCTTGGTCTATTCCAGTCTGCTGGCACAGTCGTCCGAATCTCTCGTCACGATTGCCAAAGACCCGACCACCTCGCACGTCATTCAAAAGGCGCTCACTCTCCCCACCTCCACCTCTCAGTTCCGCCGTCAATTCGCAGTCCGGTTCACAGGCCACCTCGAAGAGCTTGCGTTAGACAGCAGTGGATCCCGCGTAGTCGACGCCCTCTGGCCCGCCACCAAGGACCTTTTTTTTGTCAAAGAGCGCATGGCTCAGGAACTCACCCAGCACGAAATGGCCCTGCGAGATTCCTTCGTCGGTCGCGCCGTCTGGCGAAACTGGGCGCTGGATCTCTACAAACGCCGCCGGGGCGAGTGGGCCGCCAAAGCCAAGGGTCTCGACACAGGTGAAAAGCCCAAGTCCCGCCTCGAACTGGCCCGGGAGAAATTCGCCGCCAAGGCGGCGGAGAGCGCGAAGAATGCGGATAATGCCTGACGACAATTAGCGTTGCGTGAATTTTTATTTCGCTGAACACAAAAGAGCATGTATACTACTGTACAGGATTCCTGCGGAAATCGAGCGATTTACCCTTCTGCGTTAGGCTCGACGTGGCGCTGCTTTGGCTCACGGGGTTGTGCAATCGCTCCACGAGCATCTACGAGAAGCCGGCAGTAGCCCCGAGCGCTCCTTGATCTGGTACACGCTGCCCTTATAATCCCAATAAAATCCACCGCCGCACTCTCCATTGAACGGCCCGAATCGCTGATCTCACTCACCTCCCCGCGGCTCCTGCCTCAGCTCGAAGAGCGAGCGAGCGAGCGTTTAGACGCCGCCGACCCGTCGAGCAACATGAACCAGCACAGTACCACCAAGGCCCTCATGACTGATTTGATTGGATGTGATGATGATATCTGGCGGTCGGGCTCAGAGCTGCCAGGGTAGTAAGTACAGGATTCGCAGGCTCCAGGGCCACGTGTTACAGACATATACTCTATACCCGAAGAGCCTGATCCTTTTGACCACCTTTCCTTTAGTTCCGATGCTAGTCAGATCCGTGGGCTGCGTTTCGCTTCCCCGTTAGTAGTATGCCTGCCTTGATTACGCGCTGCCTCCCGGAGATCTTGCGCTAGAGGTCTAGGACGTTGGGAGTGGGCTCTGCGAGGATCCAGTTGGTCAACTATGCTACGTACGATGTAGTACTGGTCCCGGCTGCGGCGGGGGTCAGTGCAGGCCTGGATCGCGGCTGGTTGGTGAGATCGGCGAAGGGACCTGCGAGATCCAGCCGGTTGGCAAGCGCAAGCGCCATGTCGATTCCGACGCGGGGATTGTCGGCGTAGACCGTAAATGTAGAAGGTTTCGAGGATAGATGGAGGTCTCCCGGAAGGGGTTTCCTAAAGGGATATACATCAATAGCGGGAAATTGATTTGTCTACGACGTATTACCTACTCCGCAGCCACCTGCTACACTTGCCTTTCGATACGTGCTGCACCGGCGGCTGACACGTGACCCAAGGCACGTGATGGAGCGATGTGACGGCTGGAGCCTTTCCACGGGTGGTGTACATGGTACTCCGTCCATCCAAGGGGTACAAACAGACTTTATAGTTTTTTCCCCTCTCGTGTCATGGAACGCATCGTCTCGTGAGTCTGTCCATGTCCACGATGTTGCGCTCGCCGGTGTCACCCGAGCGAGGGTCGTCTCGCTCTCCACTTCCTCCTCCACTGCCACAGCCCCCTCGCCGCTCCTTCGACGACGCCTATGCCCGCCCCGCCTCCTCCGGCAGCGATGCTTCCTCGATCTCTTCCAATGTGACCACCATCTCGCCCCGTCAGTCGGCCTTCAACCCCAGTGCGGTGTCGCTGACCTCCTCTCCTCGACCGCCACGCACCTCCTCCGTCACCGCCAACACCACCGCCGCTCCTCCCCCCACCACCTCCTCTTCCTCCTCCACCGTCCGATCCCCCGTCTCCTTCATGCCTCATAATGAGATCCTGAGCAGAAAACCGTCGGGTCGCGGTGCCCCCCCGGAAATGCAGAGACGTTCGCGCCACCACTCGCAGGGCTTCTTTGAGCCGTCCCTCCCCACGGCTTCCTCCGACGCCACCATCTCCGCCTCCAGAATCGCGGCCCAGGCGGCTATGCTCCAACAACAACAGACCACTACCCAGAATCCTCCCAAGCGTCCTCCTACCGTGCGCGGGGTTTCCGAGGATGGCTTCCGGTCCAGACGAGGCGGGAGCGCTTCCCCTCCCCCCCCGCCGCCTCCAGCACCCTTGTTTGCGCCCCCGACCTCCGGCAGTGCATCGGGGACGTCATATCAGAGTGGGTCTACGACGGGAGGAAATACCCATGCGGCGACGACGGCGGCGAATATGGTGTTTCCCCGCAATCCAGCGCTACAGCCGCCCGGGCTGGAAATCCCGGCGGAGCGAGAGCATAGGCACAAGGGTGAGAAATCGAAGATGAAGTTGTTCTCGAAGCCGAAACATATTGGGATTAATCGCGATAAGGACGGGATCAGCAAGGATCGGGGCTTACCATCACCGAGCAAGATGGGGTTCCCGGGCGGGGGCTTGTCGCGGATCGTCAGTGCGTCTACAACAAGCTTGGCTGATACGTTTCCGTCGAATAACTCATCTATGTACAATCTGTCCAATGCGTCCGCGAGTACGGTAGTCCCAGCAGAGAAGTCGGTAGGGGCCGAGAAGGAGAAAGAAAAGGATAAGGACAAGCACAAGCACCATTTTCTATCGCGTCAGAAGTTGAAGCTGAAGGACCTGAAGGACCGGGATGATCATTACAATTTGCCCCTTTCATCCGCGTCGAGTAACTCCAAGCCATCGGATCCGAATGCCCCTCAGTCGCTATACTCGTTTACGCCCGCTTCGCCGGGCGCGGTGACAACCACGTTTGGGAAAAGTGTGAGCGGTCTGGACCTGCTACACGGGTTGCGGGAGAAAAAGAAGGAAGAGAAGGCGCTGGAGTCGGAGCAACTGGAATGGGTGGCGAGCTCATCAGGGCCTGGTGGTACGTCAGGGGGATTTCCAGGGCCGTCGTCGCTGGGGAGCTCCACGGGAGTTCTGGCGGAGGCTGCTCTCCGGGAGACGCTTCAGGGGTTTGGGCTGAATAATATGACTCCGGAGGACGCATGGGACTTCCTCAAGGCCAAGCTAATGGTCATCTTCGACGGGGAGGACGTTCGCATCGCTATTGAGGATCTCAACAAGCTGGTCCTAATCCACATCCAGCGCTGCGTACAGAAACGCACCCCAACCTCGGTGGTGGATGACTTGCGAGAGCTGTTAGAAACGGGATGTGCATCTCTGAACCATACGTTGAACGGTATTCCGGATGAGAAGCTGGTCCCCCATCTGGTACAGGTATGGATGCTGTTATTCGGCACCATCCTCCCGTTCATTCAGGCGGTCTTCTTGCCGCTGGATCTTGAGTTCAGGGGCTGCGGGTCCGTGATGAACCGACGAGAGGCGAGCGAGTTCTGGACATCGGCGTTCAACGGCGAGTACCCGGGCTGCGAACTCGAGGTGCGCAACCTCGTGCTGATTGCATTCCGCGACATGGTAATCCTGTACCGGTACGACGTCCTCAAGGCGACATTCTCGCGGCTGAGTTTGGACAGCATCAAGCTGGGCCCGGCGGCGCTGAGCGTCACAACCAAGAGCAGTAGCAACAGCAATGGCGGACGGCCGACGACAGCGGCGTCGCTGGATGGTGGGGTCGGCAGCTACAGCTCGCAGTCATCGACACTGCTCAACGCAGCGGCGAACAGCTACTCGTCGGACTCGCTGAGCTGCAACCGCAGCCGGGCGGCGTCGAACACGTCCAACCCGGACCAGCTCATCTTCCAGTCGTTCTCGTCGCCGACGCAGTGGCCGAGCATCATCCACCGGGCCTCGCACATGGACACATCGCACCTTATCACGGAGACGGTAGGACGGATGCTGCAGTGCGTCAGCGTCCTGGCCAGCGTGCAGACAGGTGATCGAGCACAGGAGCAGATTGAACTTCTCAGCAAGGAGCTGAAGCACAACTGGCTGGGTCGGGGACGGACCGGCCGGGACCGCCGCGGGTTCGTAGGCACCAAGATCCGGCCGGCGATAGTGGCGCGAACGGACAGTGACGAGTATATGAAGGATGGCATGCATGGGGAGGACTATGGGCATCGGGAATTAAGTGTTTTATGATTGTCAGTTGTTAGTAGATCTTTCGGTAGTGCCCTTCTCCGCCACTGCTACCTCGGCCCCAAGCCCTGGTCTCGAATCGCCGATTCTACGGCGGCCAGACTTGCGGGGGCCCGGACGGCTGCGCCTCCGGGGGTGGCGCAGATATCCCTGGTGTGGCTGGTGGTGTGGCTGGACTTATGGCTGATTTAGAGGCGTTTCGGAAGAGTCGGATTCTGATGCGGGCTTGGGGAGGCGCTTGGCTTGGAGGCTCGTTTTAGTGCTTTCGTCGAGGTCCTCGCTGTATCGCTGTTGGACTTGATTACCCTGACAGTTTGTCCACTCGGACCTAGCAGCGCGTTTGACCGTGTGTCCCAGAGCCGTACAGACACGGCGCATTGAGACCAGTCCAGGACATGACTGTCTTTAAGGCATCGGACATACTGCAGTAATGTGCAATGGGGATAGGGCCAATCAATTGTGCAGGATGGTATTGCATCCCATAATCTCTGATATGGGAGGGTTTCTGGTGTAGGTACTAGTGCTATCTTGTAAGTAATCGCGACGTAGTAGGGGGGATGATTTGATTATACTAGCGAGTCATCACGGGAGCGCACCCGCAGAATTTTCCACCCCGGATGTTCCAGTCCGCAACGCTCTCGACCTCACAATCGAGACCATGTTGCGGCTGGCCTGGAGAGCACGGCCGCTGCGGCCTTGGACTCTCCCTCGCCCCGCTCGTTCGATCTCCTCGGTCGCACCGCCGCTCATTCGCATCCAGAACGGCACGTTTTACGAGAACTATCCCACCGACGACGATGCCGTCCACGGCCACAATCCTCCCCTTTTCCCCGACTTCAACTTCACCCTGCCCTCCCAGTCGACTTCCGCGGAAGACGGTCGCGCCACGCCGCAGACCTGGGCCGTGGTTGGCTCCGCTGGACGGACGCAAATGCTCGATGTGCTCCGCGGCCAATACATCTGCACGCCGCCCACCGCGCGCAGTTACCCCTACCTGCTCACCGACGAGATCGCCCAAAAGGATCCCCGACTACGGTTTGCTGGCAATGCGATTCAATACATTGGGTTCAGTGGGGAGGGTTCCGGGGCCATTGGAGGCACGCGCGGGGCCTACCTGAGCGCGCGATACGAGAGTCTCCGGGAGGAAACCGACTGGTCGGTCCGGCAGTATCTCAAGGGCCAGACCTCGCTGAACCCGCTCGAATCGGAGCAAGACGGCAAGGTCCATGATGAGCAGTTGCTGGCGCAGATCATCTCCGAGCTCCGGCTGGAGGAGCTGCTCGACATGCCGGTTGCCAACCTGAGCAATGGTCAAACCCGACGGACCCGGATCGCCAAGGCCCTCCTCAGCAAGCCCGAGTTGCTCCTCCTCGACGACCCCTTCATGGGCCTCGATCCCGCCACCGTCCGAAGCATCTCCAGCCTTCTGCAGCGCCTGGCCGCCAAGTCCGACCCGCGACTGGTCCTCGCCCTACGCCCACAGGACCCTCTTCCGGATTGGATCACGCACATCATGGTCCTGGGGAACGCCAACCGAGTTCTGCTCCAAGCCCCCCGCGCGGAAGCGGAGAAGGTGTTCAGTGTCTGGAAGAAATTCGGCGATTACGAGAAGCCCTCCGCCAGGGAGGCCTCATGGGTCCACCAGACATACGAGCAGGCCAAGGCGTTCATCGACGCCGGCCATCTCGATCGTCAACTTATCTGGGACATGCGCCTGGCGCCGCTGCGTGGTAGAGGCCGAGTCACGGTGGTCCCCCCGTCCTACGCCCCCAAGGGCGGCGAGCCGCTCATCGAGATGGACGGCGTGCGAGTGCAATACGGCGAGAAATGCGTGCTGGGAGGCTGGACGCAGTCGGTCCAGGGCGACGGCAAGGACGGCCTACACTGGAAGGTGCGGCGTGGGCAGCGGTGGGCGGTGCTGGGGGCCAATGGGTCGGGCAAGACGACGCTGCTGTCGCTCATCACGTCGGACCACCCGCAGACGTACGCCCTCCCCGTCCGACTCTTCGGCCGCTCGCGACTCCCTGAACCCGGCCGGCCGGGCCTGTCCATCTTCGAGCTGCAATCGCGTCTCGGCCACTCATCCCCGGAAATCCACGCCTTCTTCCCCCGCCAGCTCACCGTCCGCCAGGCCATCGAGTCGGCCTTCGCCGAAACCTTCCTCGCCAAACCTCTCCTGAACCACGAGCGCGACCTCGACGTCAACGCCGTCCTGCGCTTCTTCCGCGCCGAACTCGACCCCGACGCCGCCTCCTCCCTCGCCCAGAAACCCGTCAAGGTCACCACCCCACGCGATCTCTTCCCCACCCTCGTCAAATCCGACACCGACTTCTACAATCCCGACCACGGCATCGAATATGCCGACACCATCCGCTTTGGCGAGCTCAACACCGCCCAACAACGCCTCGTCCTCTTCCTGCGTGCCCTCGTCCACCGGCCCGACATCGTCATCCTCGATGAAGCCTTCTCGGGAATGCCGGCCTCGGTGCGCGACAAGTGTCTCAATTTCATCGAACATGGCGAATTCGTGCTCAAGCGCGTCGTCAAAGTCCTCCCCGCTCCCGCGGACGCCCGCTTCCGCGGTCTGACCGACGACCAAGCCCTCGTGATGATCTCCCACGTCCGTGAGGAGATTCCCCGCTGCGTGCGCTATTTCATGCGTCTGCCGTCGGATGCCGGTGACCAGCTGGACTTCCGGATCGGTGTCCTCCAACCCCAGCATACCCTGAGTGATCCGAACGTCTGGGACTTGGCCTGGGCACCGGACCTTGACGCCCGGGCGGTGCCGGCCACGGCGGACCAAGTGCCGGAGGGGGAACTCGTGAAGGAGGACTTTGAGACGTATGAGTGGTATTCTATCTGATCGACATATATACCCATGTACATGATCCTTATGTGTATATTGGCTGCAGGCCCTACCTGCGTAATTAGGCAGTCTACTATATGAGAAATGTGATGATTTATATCCACCTTTGTAAAGCTTATTCTAGGACATTTCTATTGTATTCCACGCAGGATCTCATACAGGGCCTCGCGCAGAGCCTCATAAAGCTTCATACAAGATCTTATACTAGTAGTACTACTCTATACATATAGTAGTAGTAATGGCCCAGTGGCCCAACATGGTTCAAGGCTGATAGTATTCCTTCACCAGTAGTTCATCACGTCCCGGCTAGTTCATTAGCTCCCGCGATTCATTGTCCTGTCCCGTAGATCTGTAGATGTTCTCCGGGTGTCTTTGGAGATCCTTGAGAGATCATCGGCGCTTGCTGTACTGGTTCTAGGTCACGTGAGAAGACCTGGGAGGCCTTAACCTCACGGCATCTTTCTAGCATTAGGTATATATATGATGCTGTAGATACCTCCCGTTTAGTGAGAGACTCATCGGGATCGAACCTTGTGAGGCAGGGCAGATTCCGCGGCGGGTTCCTACAACCAGTGGGAAGATGCGTAGCCGTAGAACAGATATAAATAGTCCTTTGACCTCCTGGATCGGTGCGCCGACATTAGCAGAACTGAATAACAGATCAGTCATGGAACACCTGAAGTTGTCATCAGAGTCCTCCATCCATCCACTACCTATCCCGTCCACTCATCTCGTTCCCCAGTATGCCCCCTCATACGTGACTCCCCTAAGATTAACTCACTCGTCCGGGTTTTTCGTTACACAAATATTGCCATGCGGCTGTTGGGCCATGATGAGAAGTTGCCCGAGATGCAATATGTCTACCTACACAGAGATATACCTCCATACGGAACTTGCAACAAGAAGGGCCACCGAGAGAAGTATTGTCCATCGAAGAAGAAGCAGACCAATTGTTGCTAAAAGCGAAAAGCTCCAGTGAGGCCGTGATTAGACGCTTTGTCAGCGCTGCCGCGCGTTTAGCCTTTTACTAGTGCTGCTTGGGGTATCACAAACAGGCGGCTTCTCACCGCACAGGTAGCACAACCGGACCTCGTTACACACAGGCGGATCGGATTATCTATTGCTACAGACCGATTTCACTATATGCTGCCCACACTGCTTCAAATCTGTAGCCTATAGATATATGCGCTGAGATCCAGTGGTGTGGGTCATCTACGCTACCTAAGTTATCAAAATAGACGCCACCCATGTGAAGTGGCCAAGCGGTGAATATAGTATCAAGTACTCACTCGATGCTCACCAAAAAAGCCCTGCTGGCGCAATGGTAGCGCGCAAGACTTCTACTTCTGCAACCTCGAGTTGTGAGAGATGGAATCTCATCATGGGTATTCAGAGATCTTGAGGCTGTGGGTTCGACCCCCACGTAGGGCTTTGTCTTTTTAGAGCGATGGGAGATGCGAATCCTATACCCTCCCTGTTTTTTTTCTATCGTGAAAAAAGCCTTCAAACACATCCCATGCAGCTCTCTTAACTATGTTGAAGAAAGTCTTACGGATAGCATATGCGGCCTCACGAAGAGACTGCCGAGGACATGATGTCCGATTGTTGAACCTATAGTTACCTGAGGCATCATTCCGGCCTACGGGCCGGCATAGACTCATATTATAGATCTGAATAATAGATAGTGTTTTTGGATACCTTAAGTTTGCTTGATGGAGTCTTTCAGCAACCCTTCAGGTGCCTGGCAAGATTTTGATGATACTTACTAAGACGCTTTGCAATACCTTTGCCTGGGGGACTTACTGCAGCTCAGGATCCAGTAGAAGAATTAGGCCCTCCCAAGTACTTGTCTCGTCACTCATATCTTGAGAGTCCTCAACTCAGCAAACCGGGAATTCCAAATATAGAGAGCGATATTCTAGTATGTATAATTTAGCGCGTTTTGAATAAATCATCTGACTCCGGATTAGATACAAATCTATGCCCATAGTATCAGACTTTTGCATACTGTCTATACGTATAGATCTCTCAAGTTTTTGATTGATCTTGCTATTCACGAAGAAACTATGTATGCCTCATGAATCAGGCACGAAACAATGGAACGCGCTGGGACTCGTATCGGGCGGCGGTCCGGGGATAGGCTACGCCACAGGAAGTCGTGAGGTCATCGATGTTGGTCCTAGGGATTCCCTTTCTAGTGAAGACGGCAAAAGCTCTTAATTATACCACAACAGATATCTCCAGGATTAGGGGAATAACTGTAAGATGGATAGATCCCAACTGTATGGTAGTTACTGATCCTCAAGGACCAGTCCATTATCGTGGATATACAACCTTTCCTTCCTGAAGTCATAGGATTTCTACACTGCCAAGCAAATGATATCCTAGCATCAGCGAAGGTGGCCTTATCGAAGTCATCTTATGTTTTTGGTCTCCTCCCAGAAGGATTATTACCGATTTAATGAGCTGACGGGACCCATAGAGTAGCCGATCCAGCCCTGGAAGGAACGGTACAAAGATTGGTTGTGGATAATGCAATAAACTCTTCCATCTTACATGAGGAAGCCCTGCTGGCGCAATGGTAGCGCGCAAGACTTCTACTTGTTCTCTGGATTAGAAATCCTATCCTGGAAAAGAGAGATCTTGAGGCTGTGGGTTCGACCCCCACGTAGGGCTTAAATTATTTTTTTCTCATCTTGCCCAGACCGTCCTCTACAGCCACACGCGATCACGTCATCGGCGATCGTCATCACATCAGCAAATTTTTCCCCCTTTCCCCGGATTTCCGGTCTGTAATTTCATCATCATCATCATCATCATCATCCACCACATCAATATCAACACCCGGCAACGAAACGTTGCGTCTGGATTATCATGGGTCCTTCAGCTGTCGCTCGCTCAGCTCCCCGAGCTTTCAAAGCTGCCGCGCGGCTCAACCAGCGCGAGAGCCTCTCTATCTTGGGTGGAAGTCGTCGCATCCAAATCCCGTCATCCACGTCATCTCCGGCAAATCACAGGGCCCTGCATCATGGCCCGTCGCGCATGTCACAGTCCGCCACGGCGTCGAATCCCGCCATGTCATTCCCTTGTCTCGACGCTCAGGATGCCAAGTCCGCTCAACTCTCCGCACGGTCACTCCAGTCGGGCCCCGAGCCCTCCTACACCACCGGCCACCACGAACAGTTTCACTGCGAACAACCCTTGCTGCTGGATTGGGGTGGTGTGCTTCCAGAATTCGATGTCGCTTACGAGACATGGGGTCAGTTGAATGCCGACAAGGGCAACGCTATCCTACTACACACGGGTCTATCGGCGTCCAGCCACGCGCACAGCACCGAAGCCAACCCCAAGCCCGGCTGGTGGGAGAAGTTCATCGGGCCCGGCAAGCCCCTGGACACGGACAAGTACTTTATTATCTGTACCAACGTTATCGGAGGATGCTATGGCAGTACTGGACCTTCGTCGATTGACCCCTCCGACGGAAAACGATACGCTACTCGGTTTCCGATTCTCACGATAGATGATATGGTGCGGGCACAATTTCGTCTTCTGGACTCCCTCGGTATCGATAAGCTGTACGCCTCGGTCGGATCCAGCATGGGTGGTATGCAGAGTCTCGCGGCCGGTGTGCTCTTCCCCGAGAGGATCGGCAAGATTGTCAGCATCAGTGGATGTGCGCGAAGCCACCCGTACAGCATTGCCATGCGACACACTCAGCGGCAGGTGCTGATGATGGACCCGAAATGGGCTCGGGGATTCTACTACGACTCGATCCCGCCTCACTCGGGCATGAAGCTGGCCAGAGAGATCGCCACAGTGACATACCGGAGTGGACCGGAATGGGAGAATCGGTTCGGCCGCAAGCGCGCCGACCCCAGCAAGCAGCCGGCTCTGTGCCCGGACTTCCTGATCGAGACATACCTGGACCATGCGGGAGAGAAGTTCTGCTTGGAATATGACCCCAACAGTCTCCTTTATGTGTCGAAGGCAATGGACCTGTTTGACCTCGGCTACGCTCACCAGTCCGAGACGCAGAAACGGAGGGCTGGGTATGAGGCTAAGATTGCCGAGGGAGGAAAGACTTTGCAGAAAAGCGACATCGCATGCAGCCTGACCCTTCCGGAGCAACCGTACGAGGAGCAGCCGTCGGTGACGGCAGGCACCCCTTCGATGGATCAGGCTGTCGCAGGAGAAGCGGGACCCGATGCGCCGCCGCGGGATCTCGTCGCTGGTCTGGCGCCCCTCAAGAACCACCGGGTTTTGGTGATGGGGGTGGCCAGTGACATCCTCTTCCCCGCCTGGCAGCAGCGAGAAATCGCACAAACCCTGCGGGCAGCCGGGAACGAGAATGTCGAGCACATCGAACTTGGCGAGGATGTCTCGCTGTTCGGACACGACACGTTCCTTCTGGACTTGAAGAACATTGGCGGTGCCGTGGAGAGATTCCTGCGGTAAACGGGCTCCCCGATTCGTCTTCCATCCGGCCATGATGAAAGCGGGCGTTTATTTGTATTTAGCGTGATGTATTCCACTCTGTAAATATTCCATACCCGGCTTGCTTGGGATCACGGAACCGCTCGGCCTTTCCGGCTCCAGAACCTTGTACTATAGAACCTCGCATGCACGCCCGAATCCCGGATTCTACCCAAGCTGAAACAGCCCGCTTTAAGCTTAACCCCTGAGCCAAAAGAGTCTACTATCCACCAGAATAGAAGCTATCTATCTCACGATGGGAGCATCGTCATCTATGTGTAGACCATTCGGACCGGAACATCTCATATTCCGGCTCCGGCGAGCTAACTGCGCCGGTTCCTGACGCTCTTGAATTTCCCCGCTTCAACTCGTCCTCTCAAGCGTGCAGTGCAGGGCTGGGCTTATATGTGTGTATCTCCACACTCTACTTAGCAGGCTAGCTTGCTGCCATTATTCACCATGGCTCGCCTGTTGCGAATTCCTTTCCGCCTTCCCCGCGTCTCTGGGCCCCCGGCATCGACTTTTTGCCGTCGCGTCTACTCATCTACTGGCGCTGCTCCTCCTGCTGACGCTGCCTCCCCTCCAACCAAGGCCGATCCCTCACCTACGATCTCACCAAATTCAACGGCCCCCTTGAATACCCATCCTGAATTACCGGTGGATTCCAACGAAAGACCGGCAACGGACACACAATCGCCGGCAGTGCTTGGACCGGAAGAACCCTTTACTCGTACTGAGGGTCAGCCACAGACGCGAGGAATCAACCCAAGGCAGGAAAGCAAGGTAGAGTATAAGGATGACAAATACACAGTGACCAGGACAAGTAGAGGCCTTTTGATTGAAGAGTTCGGCAAAAAGCCTATTACGATCACAGATATCACCCTTCGCGACGCGTGCAAATGCCCTGTCTGCGTGGACCCGCACTCGAAGCAACGCAATTTCCGCACCAGTGATATCCCCACCACCATAAAATCTTCCGAACTCAAGGTCGCAAGAGGAAAAATGCGCGTGCTGTGGAAAAACGAGTTCATGGAGGGTCATCCAGACTCCGGCCACTATTCCACATACGACTTATATAGACTTCGGTACCCTATCCTGAAACCCACAGAAGCTGAAGCGGCGGGGAAGTTACGCTGGCGGGCGCTCTGGGATAAAGGCCGTATGGACTACTGGCAACATTGGATCACGTTTGACGACTTCATGAACAACGACATCGCATTCGCATGGTCCATGCGCACCCTCGCCGAACTGGGCCTTATCTTCGTGAAGGACATCCCAGACTCACGCGAGATGGTCGAGAAGATTGCGACTCGCATGGGACCGATCCGTAATACGTTCTACGGACCCACATGGGATGTGCGCAGTGTCCCAAATGCCAAGAATGTCGCTTACACCAACCAGTTCCTTGGCTTCCACATGGACCTGATGTACATGAACGACCCACCTGGTTATCAGCTCCTGCATTGTTTGCAGAACTCTTGCGAGGGAGGGGAATCCCTCTTCGTGGACACATTCCGTGTTGCATACAACATGAAAAAGGAGGACAGCGGCCATTACAATTACTTGAGCAAAGCCAAATTGCACTACGAATACAATCATGATGATCATTTCTACACTAATAACTGGCCTGTCTTTGAGCTTTCACGGTCCAAAAGGCCGACCGAACGTGGCGATATTGAACACTTTCCTCTCTCCCACGTCAACTACTCGCCACCTTTCCAGGCCCCGTTCAAGGCACAGAACCTCAGTTCTCACAAGGTCTTGAAATTCTCGAAGGCGCTCAAGACCTTTGCCGATGGTCTTGAGGATGAGAAAAACATGTTCGAGCTGAAGATGAAGCCTGGCGAATGTGTCATCTTCGAGAACCGTCGGGTGGCGCATGCTCGTCGCGCGTTCAAAACCGATGTTGGCCAGCGCTGGCTGGCTGGTACATATGTTGACGAAGATGCCATGTTGTCGTTGTTCAAGACGTCTGCGAACAAATACCCTAATCTGTGGAAATACCAGCGCAGGGGACTGAAATCCAGACACGTCAAGTTACTCAAAGGGGCGATCCCCACCGAGAATCTATAGATGGTTTCCCGAAAGGTTTTCACCCTCACGAACATGATATCCTTTGTACGTACTGCATATAGCATGGTTCATCCGGTCAAGCCATATCTTCTTAGCCCAATTTTCAATTCAATTCAGATTCTTACACCTGATCGAGCCCGCTAAGTAAGATGCTAGCTACGTAGGCACTTCCTATTCAAGCAAGAATATAAAGCGAAAACACCATATCCCATAATGAAAAGGGCTAGGCCCTGAACCTTAATCTGATAACATCCGTAGAAAGGATAGCAATCTCCAGAGCAGTAGAGAAGCTCACCGGAGCTGTGTGACGGCAGCCCTATTCGGAATCATGTGACTATATTTGTTTTGTTTGCTGTGTTGTCAATTTCTTCTAGCGAGCGAGCGCCCACAACACTTCTCGTTTTCCTTTTCCCCCTCTATGCTTGAAGTTCTAGAGTAGTTAGCACCAATACGACCTCATTTTGCTGTGTTGAACGGCCGTCTCATAACTTCAAGCGTCATTCTTGATTTCTTTTCTACTGCTGTACACGGCCGGCTCCTGCCAAGCTGTCAGCAGTCCCCACTCGCGTTCTTGGCGATGTCTAACGGCCCAAGACCCATCTGACCGAACGAACGAAATGAACGAACGAAATGAACGAACGAAATGGCTAGAGAAAGTAGCCAGGCCCCGGGTCCTAGAAACAACCGGCGACTTTCCGCGATACTACCCAATGAACCAGACTGGGAAGACAGGTTCAACCAGACCGAATTCGATGCCCGATACCAGAGAGACCCGAAGTGAACTTTTGAAATCCTTCTGAAGATTTTCAGTAACCTAGAGACTGAAAGGGACAATCTCCTCGATCAGTAAGACCGGCAGAGCCAGGGGATAACCGCCCTCACTCAGGAACAAGATGATATTGCTAAGGAACGAGATGCCTTCGCGGTACAGATCACCCGTCAGGTCCTGACTGCCTCCCGAAGTACAACCGTCCCCGAGCCTAAGAGAGCGATGAAGATCCCTGACCCACCCCTGTTCAGTGATAGGAAGGACATCACTTTTAAAGACTGGATACTGGCCATGTGTCAGAAGCTGGAAGCCAATACTGACCAGTTTGCCACTCCAGCAGTACGCAAAGCCTATATTTTCAGCTGATATGAGGGCGATACAAGAAGGCACTTGACACCGAGGCTCCGTCCTAATACGACTAACCCTTACAACGACGCCGATGATATATTAGAACATCTGGAAACTGTCTTCACTGACCCTAACAAGGTCCGCAATGTCCGTCACCAGTACCGAGACCTGCAGATGAAGGTTGGGGACAAGTGCTACACCTTTATCTCTACTTTCTATTATCTCGCCGTGAAAAGGGCTAGGCCCTGTCAGCCATCCGGAATCGGAACACCTATGTTCCGACCCGTCTGGCCCTGGACCTTAATCCGATGACACCCGTAGAAAGGATGGGAATCTCCAGAGCAGCGGGCGGGCACCGGGGCCGACTGCAAATCACCCATCAGGATCATGAATTCCCCTACGCACACTTCTTTGTCTGTTCCCGTAGCGCATGTGTGTTTTGGCAGTGGGAGAGTGATCAACACGGGCATCGTGTGCAGTTTGCCGGGCCAATTGGCACTCCGGCGGAGATGGCCAAGCTGGGGTATTGAGGGCCCGTAGTCTTCCGCCGGAGTCAGCCTGGCTGTCATGGCTGTGACTGTCATGAAGAGTCCTAATGGTTATCAGCCAGATTTCCCGCGGGAAACGACCCCCTTATCGCCGGTTGCGGGGCCCCCGGGCCACTGCTGATTGGGTCGGAGGGGTGTTATCGGCCTTATCGGCCGGGCAGCCAGTTTCCCGACGCGCCATCGGATGGCTGTCCGCGGTCTTTCTTCCTCTGCAAGTACTCCGGAGGTAGATATCTACGACCAGGTTCCCTCCCTCCCCTCCCTGCCTCGTTTCTCTCGTCTTCATCCGGTCTTTGCTGTTGGCTATCTCTCCTCCTTCTTCCTCCCTCTCCCCTTCCTCTTCTACTCCTCCCTCATTTCATCATCACATGTGCTGAAGCCTCGTCCAACCGGGTCTTTCCCTCCTTCTTACAATCGTAGCGATGGCTGCATCCTGGTGCGCCCTCCGGGGCCCCCGCCAGCTGGCCCTGCGCGCCCGACTGCCCTCGTCGTCGCCCCTGGCGATGCGCAGAGCGACTCCCCCCTTCCTTCGCTCCCTTCACACGACCACACAACGGTCCCCCTCTTCACGACGGCCCGTCTACACCAGCTCCGTCGCCGACCATGGCGTTCCTCACCCCCCCGATCTCTTCCAGCCCCTCGATACCTTCCCCCGACGTCACATTGGCCCCTCTCCAGATGCCGCCAAAGAGATGCTGGCTACCCTAAACCCTCCGGTAGCTTCGCTCGATGAGTTCGTCAAACAAGTACTCCCCGCGGACATCCTCTCCAAGAAGGATCTCAAAGTGGCAGCTCCGCATTCGACTGCCAATCTCCCTCACAGCAGCGTGCACGGTGGATTGGGAGAAACGGATATGTTGAAACTCCTGGATACCTACCGCAAACAAATCGACGTTTCGGGCAAGGTCTACCTCGGGACTGGCTACTACCCGACCATTGTGCCTCCCGTCATTCTTCGCAATATTCTAGAAAACCCGGCGTGGTACACCAGCTACACCCCCTACCAGCCAGAGATCAGCCAGGGTCGCCTGGAGTCGCTCCTAAACTTTCAGACGCTAACGGCCGACCTCACCGGGCTGTCGTTCGCCAATGCCTCGGTCCTGGACGAAGGTACTGCGGCTGCTGAAGCCATGACCATGTCCTTGGCCACCCTGCCTATGTCGAAGCAGAAGAGAGCCGGCAAGGCTTACGTGGTGTCTCATCTCTGCCACCCCCAGACCATTGCAGTGATGCGCTCACGGGCCGAGGGCTTTGGCATTAACCTAGTGGTTGGTGACATTCTGGCAGATGAGTTCAAGCTGGTCAAGGAACAGGACAACCTCATTGGTGTGCTGGCTCAGTACCCGGACACCGAGGGTGGCATTTACGACTTCCAGACTTTGAGTGACACGATCCACAGCAACGGTGGCACCTTCAGCGTTGCGACGGATCTGTTGGCTCTGACTCTGCTCAAGGCCCCCGGTGAGTTTGGCGCGGATATTGCGTTTGGAAGTGCCCAAAGACTGGGCGTGCCTATGGGCTACGGGGGGCCTCATGCCGCGTTCTTCGCCTGCGCGGACAAGTACAAGCGCAAGGTTCCCGGCCGTGTTGTAGGTGTGTCCAAGGACCGCCTGGGCAATCGTGCCCTGCGACTGGCCCTTCAGACCAGAGAGCAGCATATCCGCCGTGAGAAGGCCACCAGCAACATTTGCACAGCGCAGGCCCTTCTCGCCAACATGAGCGCCATGTATGCCGTCTACCATGGACCTGCCGGTTTGAAGGCCATCGCCCAGCGTATCATGTCGATGACCACCACTCTGCAGGCTAAGCTCGCAGCGTTGGGCTACAGCGCCCCGGTCAAGTCCAACACGGCGGATGGCGGCGCCCTCTTTGACACGGTTGTCGTCGAGCTCTCTAGCAGCCAGGATACTGATGCTATCGTTGCTGCTGCCCGCGAACAGTCCATCTTTCTCCGCCGTCTGAATGATACAAAGGTCGGGATCTCTTTGGATGAGACCGTCGGTCGGGAGGAAGTGAAGTCCATTCTGCAAGTGTTCGCAGCCCATGCCTCCAAGAACGAGGTTGGCTTGGAAGAGGATCTCGCCGTTGCTCCCATCCCCGCCAGCCTGGAACGTACATCGTCCTACCTGACCCACCCTGTGTTCAACACTCACCACTCGGAGACGGAGATGCTGCGTTACATCCGTCACTTGGAGTCGAAGGATCTATCCCTGGCCCACTCCATGATTCCTCTAGGATCCTGCACAATGAAGCTCAACGCAACCACGGAGATGATTCCGGTCTCCTGGCCCGAATTCTCGCAGATGCACCCCTTCCTGCCGGCCGATGTGGCCAAAGGATACACCCAGATGATTGACGACCTGGAGCAGCAGCTGGCGGACATCACCGGTATGGCCGAGGTCACTGTGCAGCCCAACTCGGGCGCGCAGGGTGAGTTCGCTGGTCTGCGTGTCATCAAGAAGTACCAGGAAGCCCACGGAGGCGACAAGCGCAATATTTGCCTGATCCCCGTCTCCGCTCACGGGACGAACCCCGCCAGTGCGGCCATGGCCGGTATGCGTGTGGTTACAATCAAATGTGACACCATGACCGGTAATTTGGACTTGGACGACCTGAAGGCCAAGTGTGAGAAGCACAAGGACGAGCTGGCTGCCGTGATGATCACCTACCCTAGTACCTTCGGTGTGTATGAGCCTGGCATCAAGCAGGCCTGTGAGATTGTGCACCAGCATGGCGGTCAGGTCTACATGGACGGCGCCAACATGAACGCTCAGATCGGTCTCTGCTCTCCTGGCGAGATTGGCGCCGATGTGTGCCATCTGAACTTGCACAAGACCTTCTGTATCCCTCACGGCGGCGGTGGCCCGGGTGTTGGCCCCATCGGTGTTGCTGAGCACCTGAGGCCCTATCTCCCGTCTCACCCAGGTAGCGAGTACCTTCAGTCCAAGCGTACTGAATCGTCCTCGCCCCCGATCAGCGCCGCCCCCTGGGGTAGCGCCAGCATTCTGCCTATTACCTTCAACTACATCAACATGATGGGATCTAAGGGTCTCACGCACGCGACGAAGATCACGTTGCTTAACGCCAACTATATCCTCGCGCGCCTCCAGGACCACTACCCTATCCTATACACGAACGAGAACGGCCGCTGCGCGCACGAGTTCATCCTCGATGTGCGCAAGTTCAAGGACACCTGCGGCATCGAGGCCATTGATATCGCCAAGCGTCTTCAGGATTACGGCTTCCACGCCCCAACCATGTCGTGGCCCGTGGCCAACACCTTGATGATCGAGCCTACCGAGTCGGAGAACAAGGCGGAGCTCGACCGGTTCTGTGATGCTCTTATTTCCATCCGGGAGGAGATTGCAGCTGTGGAGAGCGGCGCTCAGCCCCGGGAGGGTAATGTGCTGAAGCTGGCACCACACACCCAGCGCGACCTTCTGGCGGGCGAGTGGACCCGGCCGTACTCTCGCGAGGCGGCGGCGTACCCGTTGCCCTACCTTCTTGAGAAGAAGTTCTGGCCATCGGTGACGCGCGTGGATGATGCCTATGGTGACCAGAACCTCTTCTGCACCTGCGGACCGGTGGAGGATACCGAGTAGATAGTCTATGAGGCTTTTGCTGAGAGACTCTGCTCAGGATAAATAATTCATGTACATAATTCATACTGTTTTTTTTTTTTTCTTTTTTTTTTTTTTTTCTTACCGCTGCCCCCCACTTGCGATTTGTCGACTCGGCCGGCTCGCCTCATCTCGGCATCCTACGTGCGGGCGCACATTTCAACCGGGCCCTATGGATCCCTGCCAGCGAGCACGACACTGACACTGACATTCACCAAGCCCTTGGAGGCTCTGTTTGACCCTGCAGCATTTCTGGATTCACCCTGGGACCAGGATCGCGGAGTTGATAGATCACCTCGGCGGACGCCACCGCCTTACAACCTGCGCGGATGGGCCTTGGTTGGTGTTTTCTTCCTTGCTCCGTCTGGGCGCCTTGCGGGTCAACCCCGGAGGTCTTGAAAATGGATGCAGGTGCTCGGGGAGCAGAAACCTAATGAATAATGATATCGATGAAATCTGAAACACCTTGAAATGACTGGTTGAACCACCCGGCGATGACGGAAGTGAACGAATAAGATAACCAGGCATGGAAAGGTGATTAGATCACCGGAGAATGGAGGAGTCTTCTTGTATATCCTACATACTTAATACACTGGAGTAATTCAATCCTGTTCATGGGACCTGCCTGGATATGTCATGTCGTCCCTCGATGATGTCACCTGACTGGCATCCGCCCTTCTCATGCGGGCTTCACCCCTCGGGCATTCCACCTCTTGATTCATTCGGCCTCGAGGCTCCATCTTTAATTTGATTCCCTGCCACGCTTCCTTGACATATATTATATGGCACTCACTGGTCCGCTATGGCTCGTATGACGCGTTCCGCCACGGCGCGAGAGGCAGCATTGCTGGCAGCTCAGTTGCAACCTGGCAAGGCTCGGCCGTCCAAGGCATCGGATGCCGAGAGGCTGCAAAAGCCGGCGGGGAGAGGAACGCCTGCAGTATCGGCTAGTTTAAATAACTCTCTACCTAGTCATCCTGCTTCCAAAAAGCGGAAAACAACCGCCAGAGCCGCGGACCCCAATGAGGTTCACGGGCTTCCTCATAATCTAGGCCCAGCCGTCACCCTATCCCCGCAGAATGAGATAAGAGTACCCATCAAGAGAGAAGAAATAGAGGAGCTCGCCAACTCTCTGCAGGATACTGTTGACAAGGCTTGCAACACTCCACCAGGACTCCCTGAAAAAGGAACGAAGTCCAAAAAGACTAACCAATACAGCCTCACCCCTGGGACTACCCCATTCCCGGACTGGACTCGTCCCACCCCAGAAGAGTGTGAAGAGGTCAACCGGTTACTTGCAACTGTACATGGAGAGATTGTCGCACCCACCACCATCCCTGAGCCGTCTCTTACGGTGACTGGCTGCGGCGAGGTTCCTTCAGTCCTGGATGCTCTCATCCGTACTTTACTCAGTGGGGCAACAACCGGAAACAACTCCGCCATGGCCTTCAATGGTTTGGTGCAAAAATTCGGTATCGTGGAGGAAGGGATCGGCAAAGGGAGTGTAAATTGGGAGGCTGTCCGTCAGGCGCCCCTCAAGGATGTCTTTGAGGCCATCAAGCGTGGCGGCTTAGCGGATGTCAAGAGCAAGAAGATCAAGGCTATACTAGATATGGTCTACCAAGAGAATCAGGAGCGTCGAGATATGCTTGTCAAAGGCTCGCCGGGCGCACCACCCGAGTTGCTTCAAAAGCCTGACAATGGCAAGCAGTATGAGATTGCCTGCGCTGACCAGAACTTCCTTTCCCTCAACCATCTCCATAGCCTTGCCACGGAGGATGCTATGGGGGAGTTGGTCAAATACCCGGGGATAGGACCCAAGACAGCGGCCTGTGTCTTGCTCTTTTGCCTGCAACGGCCTTGCTTTGCAGTTGATACTCATATCTTCCGGATCTGCAAGTGGCTGAATTGGGTGCCCCCGGACAAAGCAACCGAGATTACGGCGTTCAGCCACCTTGAGGTCCGCATCCCGAATCACCTGAAGTATTCCCTTCATCAGCTTTTCATCCGCCACGGTAAGTCCTGTCCGAGATGCCGGGCCATTACGGGGCAGTCATCAGCTGGGTGGGAGAAGGGCTGTGTGATTGATCATCTGGTGAAGAGAACGGGGAAGAGAAAGGGAGCGAGTCCGGGTTACCCTCAGGATGCTCGGAGGCCGAATAGCCGCAAGCGCCGTCCTTGATGCCGTGTTGCGAGGAGATCTGGCAACGTTTGAAATAGATATTGGTATCAGTATTATTCTACGACATTAGACCGCAGAAGGCCGAGGATTAAGTGCAAGAGTACTAGTAGTAGTACTCGTCGTGTTTCTTAGCTCAGAGGGGGCCCGGCGAGCCGACATTCTTGCTAGTACTATCCATATATATCCATCTCGAGAATGGGGTCTCAGACTTCGTTACCCTGGGTTTCTCCCAATCTAGTATATTCATCATCAAGACGTCATATATGAGACATGGCCATTGACAGCGTCATCGGAATCCTTTTTTGGAAACCCCCCCCCCCCCAGATAGTTAGCAGATAGCAGCAATCAGCCATGGGGACCTCCGTCATCACGTGGCTCTCGATCGCTCACCGGTCATGTGATCGCAGAACTGGCACATGATGTCATCGCGTGAGAGCAGCTCCACGTGATCGGCCCCAGTCTCTTTGGGGGGTGGGGGGAGAAGGGGAGAAAGAAAAGGGAACAGGGAACCAAGTGCTCCGAACGTGACGACTCGGAACTGGCCCGTTTCACCTTCACCACCCTCGCCGTCTGTCAGACGAAGCTGCTTCCCTTCTTCCTGGTCTTGCTGGCTGTTGGCCTTAGTCCCATATACAATCTCACCGTGTCCCGGCTCTCTGGTCGATGGAGTTCAACCCTTGCCGTTGGAAGTACCTCATGTCCCACCACGCCTGGCCCCTCGCTCGCCGATCTCCAATCGCTCTGCGCCCGGCGCCCCGATGAATTGTCCCTGGCCACGCTGAGCCCTACTAGGCTGGCTGCCACAGCATCCCCGATACCCTTGCCTTCGTGATCATTCTTATCCTCCTCCTTCTCACCGTCATCCTTATCGCTGCGGTCGCTCCGCTGTCGACCCCCTGCAGAAGTTCTAGATTCTAGACTCTAGATATCGAGATAGTTACGGGGCATTCGTTGACTCACCGAGCTGCCTCGACCCCACCGAGATAAGGGTTGGTTGGGACCTCCTAGTCCACATTTCGGTCCGATCACCGTGCATGCAGATTTGCGTCCGGCCCCCCGAGGCTCTCGATCGATCATAATAATGCAGCCCTCACCGTCTACTCCGCATCAGACCGCTCCCAGTCCCAGCAAGCCCGCCCGCCACAACAGTCGGCCTGGTGACTCCCAGTCAGGAACCACGCGTGGCTACGAGACTCCTGGATCGGACCGGAAGCAGGACGATGGTGCAGGCAGCCGATCGGGAACAATCAAGTCTGCCAAACGGAAAAAACCCCGTCATCGAAAGCGTCGTCATCGCCGCCAATCCTTTCTGGGAGGTGCAGAGGATCCTCACCCGGCCGCATCCCATGCCTCGATCCCCGATGCAGAGAACATAAACATGATGGCAGCGGATCAGACCAAGCCTCAAGCGGCATTGCCATTCTACAAGCTGGGTAGGGGCCTCAGTAGCACTAGCCTGGAGAGTGAAGCCTTGCTGGATCACCGCAATCAACCGCCCATGAGGCCGCGGAGAGACAGCCGCTTGGCTCAGTCTTACCGTCCAGGTTCTTCGTCCACCCCTTTTCGTCCCATCGACTCGGGTTCGCGTACCCTTCCAGCCGGGGTCAGAGTGGAAGCTAATAGCGACGAAGAAGTCAATGATCGGACCCCATTGATGCAACCGCCCTCAGGTCATACCCCCAGCTTGCCTCGATACGGGTCTGATTTCAGATCGAGCCCCCTATCCTTTCCCCAGCGACGGCCTGTCTCTAGCCATTCAAGTTCATCTCGATGCTCGCCTCGAGCGATACCAAGTCCCAAGCTTCCCGAGCCAGATCATGACTATGACATCAATAATCCCCCGTCCATGCCAACCTCGCCGAAACTGGGACCTGAGATGAACTATGATGATGCAGTGGTTACGGGGGCTGAGTTTGACTTTTCACTGGCCAAGTCGATTGACAATCGGATGGAACAACTAGCTCGCACACATGATTTATTGATTGATGTTGATGGAGCCAATAATCACCCCACACAGTCCCCTGGATCGTCACCAACTTCGCCCCAGATTATGCCTCAGGAGCGTCTCCGTCGTCGTACAACCTTCCCCGCTGAAGAGGATGTTTGCTTTCCAATTGAGGTTGTTTCAGAACTAGCTGAAGAAGATGCGCAGAGAACGGCCAGAGAAGGTCATCGTCGGAGGCGACGGCTCCGGGAATGGCCTGACTTATCGGTCTTAGAAGACTGGAGTCGCCAGGAGAAAGAGGAGCGATCAGGGGCGTATCGCGCGAAGAAAATTAGTGAGCCCATGCTCGTTGAGGGTCGCCTTCGTCCTCAGTACCGACTCTGGCGACGTGAAGAAGAGGAAGCCCCCTACCGATTCACTTACTTCAACGAAGAGTTTCAGAGTACTATCCATGCCCAGACCATTTCTGAGCTATGCCAGCCTGGTGGTAGTTTTCGCGAACTTTTCATCCCTGACCCTCCTGAGTTAGAGGTCTCGTCCGATGAGGATGATTCGGAGTCTGTACACCAGCAGGGCGAGGACACTACGGATTCCCACAACCATAGTCATCATACGAGCGGCAATGAAGCCCGGGTAACATCGCCGAATGGGAACCTCCACAACCTCCCAGGCCTCTCCAACAATCAAAGACGACAGCCCCGGACATCGATCATCAGTGAAGCCGTTTCGGAGGCACGCACACCGGCGGATGCATCGCCCCCACGAAAACCGGCTCAAACAAAACCCAAGCGGTATGGGCCTCGACCGACCTTTTGGCTTGATGTTCTTTCCCCAACAGACGCAGAAATGCGCGTGCTGGCCAAGGCGTTTGGTATCCATGCTTTGACGACTGAGGACATCATGATGGAAGAGGCACGCGAGAAAGTCGAGCTGTTCCGGAACTATTACTTTGTGAATTACCGGACCTTTGAGCAAGATCCCAACAGTGAAAGTTATCTCGAGCCTGTGAACATGTATGTGGTTGTATTCCGAGAAGGCGTGCTGTCCTTCCACTTCTCGCAGACACCACATCCGGCCAATGTACGCCGACGTATCCGACAACTAATGGACTATCTGATTTTAAGCTCCGATTGGATTTCATACGCACTCATCGATGACATCACGGATGTGTTTGGTCCCCTGATCCAGGCCATTGAGGATGAGGTTGATGAGATCGACGAGAAGATTATGCAGATGCATTCTGATGAGCGCGGGATGGTGCAAAACAAAGATGAAGATAATAAGAGCGTGACAACTTCTCTAGCGCCTGGCGAGATGCTCCGACGCGTGGGAGTGTGCCGCAAGAAGGTGATGGGAATGTACCGGCTCCTGAGCAACAAGGCAGATGTTGTCAAAGGGTTTGCCAAACGGTGCAACGAGCAATGGGAAGTGGCGCCCAAGTCAGAGATTGGTCTCTATCTGGGTGATATCCAAGACCATATCATGACGATGACTAGCAGTCTGACCTATTATGAAACCCTTCTATCACGAGCGCATTCCAACTACCTGGCGCAGATCAACATCCTCATGAACGAGCGGCAGGAACAGACGGCCGATGTACTGGGGAAGCTGACGGTGCTGGGGACGATTGTCCTCCCACTGAACATCATCTGCGGGATGTGGGGGATGAACGTGAAGGTCCCGGGCCAAGATGTTGACAGTCTGTCATGGTTTTGGTCGATTACAGCGGGGCTCGTTCTCTTTGCCATCGCGTCCTTCTATATTGCGAAGCGCGTATATAAAATTGTCTGAGCTGCCGCTTGGCCGGCTCCGACTATTTAGACGTGGTTGGAAGGTTGGGCAGGTTGGTACACGGAGAACGAGGAACGGTTGCTTTACTTTGCTTTCACCTAATTTAATCGATATTCTATTGCTACTTTATTAGTCTAATAGAACTCGCTTTCTGTGATGCTAGCTCGGGCGACACTTCAGCGAGTGAAGGAAGGTTTTCCAATCCCTCTAACCCGAAATGTACTATGTAGATAGATATTGTAGTTAGTTATATAAATATATGAGTCATCACGACGTCATTGGTACGATAGTACTTTAGGACCAACCATGGATTCCCTACAAAGTCACGTGCTGTGGATGCAGCGGGGGTCAGGTGACCCGCACGGGATCGCGCGGGATCGCGCGGGATCTCGCCGGGCCTTGCCCCCCTCTGTAATTCAAAGTCCCCCGGTCCCCCACCGTCTTTGCAGTAGATCTGAACTTTTGAATCTGAACGTCAGATAAATCCCGGAGCGACCCTTACCGACCTCCTTGCAGACCACATCCACCCTGTAATCGATTAACCCCATCATTATTGTCGCAAGCGGCCCCATTGCACAAATACATCTATCCCCCGGCGCTTCGCCAAGAGGTTCAACGGCCGCCTCCCCGCGACCACTAGGTACTCCCCCGTGTCGTGTTCTGGTCCGATGTGAACTGGCCATGTCGCGCACCACGACATAGGTTGGACCTTCGGAGACCCTCACGTCCGATGCTTGCGACTCATCGGTATCTATGGATCACCGCGGTTCTTTCTTTTTCCTTCTGGTAGTCTTCTACCTCCTCCTGAGCTCGCAGTCTCATTCTCCCTTAGTGTCCCAAGATCGAGAACACCAACGGGAACTGGCCAGGGAACGCAATGCCCTTCGAATGCTGAATGAGTCCAAATATGGAGACTTTGACCCAGCAGCCGACAGATGGCTCCCCTTCTCAGGGGTCCGGAAAAACGACAGTTATGCCTGGGATCTTCTTCCAGATGTTCAGGAGAGAGCCCGGCTTCAACTCCGGTCTACCATGACGGAAGCGGGATTAAGGCCTCCCAAGGCCCTTGCGGTCCCGGACGCATTTCCTGATCTCAACCTGACACAGTTACTCCTCCCTGTCTATCGCAATGCGACAGGGAAGCTACGCGGGGAGTGGGTCCGTCGCAAGCAGGACAAGGAACACCCCCCGTTGAATACCACGGCCATCGTCCTCGAAAACGAATACTTCACCCATGAATTCAGTCATAATATCACCGGGGGCAGTGGCACCTTCTATCTCGATCTACGAGAAGGGGGCGGGGAAGAGCTTCGGTTGCCTCACGGTCATGCCCGGGAAATTCGAGCAACATTGGCGGTGGAGAGCGGTGATTTCTGGGGAAATACTTGGTATCTGTCGCTATTTGGAGTTCATTTCCCAGAAACTGGGGGCATCATTCTGAGTACAACCAGCGAGAAGTTTGGGGGTGTGTTCTCGTTGCCACACCTGACCCTTTCGTCGGACGCCTACAACCTCACCCACCAGCTCCTCATCAAGTCTCTATCCGATACTATATCTGAGAAACAAAATCGGCCGCCCACCTTGTTTCCTTGGTTCTCGCTGGTCGGGACGGAGCAGATGGAATACCCCGCGCCGAAATGTGAACATATCGTCTATTTACAACAGCATCCGGTCGCAATTCGTGGCTACCTCGCAGATAAAGAGATTATCGAACAACTGGAACAGGAACTGAGGTACCCAATGGGAGCGCCTATCCCATCCCCCCCACTGTTAGTTATGTCTGCTGTGATATTCTCTCCGGATTGTGGGTATATCCTTGAGACTAAGGGAGCACCGGACTTCCCTCCCACAGAAGCGCTGTATCTGACGGGTCCGAAATTGGAGGAATTTGGGAAGTACTCGGCCCGCATAATCTTTGTGATCTCGGCCTTCTCCGTGGCCCAGATCGCGTTGCTCCTGCGTCAAATCAAAGAAGCGTCCACACCTTCTACTCGAAGCCGGATCAGTTTCTACACAATCGCGCTCATGGCATTCGGAGATTCGTTTGTGCTCGTTTTCATGCTCCTGGAGCTCTATCCTGCTATATCATTCCTAGTCATGACCACTGCATCCTTCCTTGCCTTCCTCTCCGTCAGTTACATCGGGATGAAGTTCATGATGGAGATCTGGGCTGTCCAGGCTCCAGAACGGAGGGAGCAAGACCGCCGGCCCAACCCCTCGACAACTCCGCGTACAGGGAACCTGCCCCTGCCTGCCACTACGGCTCGAGCCAGTGATACTGGCGCGACACCGATTATTCTTACCCCTGACCAAGATCCTCCACCCGAAGAAGATGAGCCACCCGCGAATCCGGGCACTACGCCGACTGCGCGGGATACTCGGAGTGATGTTGGAGCCATGTACGCACGGTTCTACTTTACCTTGTTTGTCCTGCTCATTCTATCTATATGGTCTTTCCTTTGGCCGAACCGAATGGGAGCCATGTATGCTCGGACCCTCGGGTTTGTCTACCTATCCTTCTGGGTACCCCAGATATATCGCAATGTCATACGCAACTGCCGCAAAGCACTGCGCTGGGATTTCGTGGTCGGCCAAAGTTTTCTTCGGCTCTTTCCGTTTATCTATTTCCTGAGCGCTCGCGGAAATGTGCTTTTTATCCGGCCTGACTCGACCACCGCTCTGGCACTGGCTGGCTGGGTGTGGATTCAGGTCTGGGTATTGGCGAGCCAGGACATCCTGGGACCGCGGTTCTTCATACCTCGCGGCTGGGCGCCACCCGCCTATGACTACCACCCTGTGCTACGCGATAGTGCTGGATCGACTGCCGATCTGGAGTCTGGTGGAGTCCTTCCGATTGGGGCGCTGCGGGCTGACGAGCGAGAGTTCTCTAGCGAAGCCAAGGATGAAGACAAGCAGCGGGCGAAGGATAAGAAGAAGGCCATATTTGACTGTGCCATCTGCATGCAAGAGATTGAGGTTCCCGTCCTTGCGGCTCCCAGAGGGCCCGGCGGCAGCAGCGTTACAGACGGGGCGACGAGCCTCCTCAGCCGACGGACGTACATGGTTACTCCATGCCGGCATATCTTTCATAGCACCTGTCTCGAGAGCTGGATGCGACTCCGGCTGCAATGTCCAATTTGCCGGGAGTCCATCCCTCCTGTGTAGATGGGGGCTTCCTCGCCTTCCGAGTCGCGTTGATCTATCAACTCAATTCTAGTGGGGCCCGCTGCGTGATGTCATTTAAGTACATAGGCACTTCCCGGTTGAGGCAAGAATACGGCCCACCCCACTGTTCGATTCCTCGGCTTTCAGTACATGAATCCACGCACAGCCACACATATAAGAAGAAGTACATCCTTTTGGCTGCGGACACGGGTTGGATTACCTGTTGTCCCGATCCGACCCCGGTGGTCTCTAATCTCTACAAACTATACGGAGTATACTGTATGATAGACAATAATGACATGAGGGTATATGATGTTCCCATTCTCCCTATACAACGGCGGATTTTCTCGTATGATTTGCTCCTCGCTATCCGTGTCAGTTGCTCTCTCACGTAGCTCTCGCGTGCCTGTGAGAGATGAGACAAGTACGGCGGTCATTAGCGGCCAGCGGGCAAAGAAGATTTTTTTGAGCTTACTGTTAGCAGAATCAATTGTTAATCATGAGGTCTAGTCAGATTGCTTAATCTGACCCCTAATGAAGCTGTCCACGTGTGATTTGTTTAGCCTCACTAGCTAGATGGATACTAGTACTCTGAGTTATTATGTAGCGGGGTAGATCTTGCGAAAGGATTCTACTTAGGGTTTCGTATATTCAGAAGTGTTAGTGGCGGTACAATTAATACTAGTGCTAATACTACTAGTGACAAAGCAATATTTTATATCCTGAAATCATGTCTAAAGATAGATGTTCATGTATGATGACTATGTAGAGATTGGATTCGGCAACCTCCAGGTCGATTTCATAGCCTAGCATAACGGCGGTTCTGGAGTCTTTTACTTACATTGTAGATCCTATATAAGTTTAAGTGTTATATTCCGGATTCAGCTGGTTTTCATTTGCGTAGATACATAGGGCTGCAACAAGATCATCTGCTTAGTAGTATGGAGATCCCGCGACTTCATGTTTTTGTGAGATATACCTATGACGTATGGGGTAACAACGCGCTAAGCCTATTATAGCATGAACCGAGGCTACACTCCGGCGCTAAACACGATTAAGTGCAATCTTATCCTACTTCATTGAGAGATGGTCCCCCTTTGATGAGGTCTTACTTTGCAGGCCTCCGCTATAATATAGAGGCTGGACAGTAGAGACACACTAGTAGATCGGAGAAGAAAAGAGAAATAGGTAGAGGTGTAGTGTACGACTGCCATGGAGTACCGATAAGGATTTCCCCTTTTGTAGTCACATGATTGTATCTAACAGTAATACACGTGACTTTGAATCACGTGTATTACTTCACTTTGGCAACATGTGACCTAGGCCCATCTTGGTTCGTCGCCTCTCATGCTCTCATTCACTCTTCCACCAGCTTGCCGGAGAAATTGAGTGCCTCAAGGTTGTGGGCATGTATGATGGATGGTCTAGGATGCCTTTGTTACTTCCGAAGACGAGAGTACTGCAACGAGTGGCTGGGGTGAACCATGCGCTCACGCCGAAATTTGTTTGCGGAATTGCCTCTCGCGCGCCACCGATCCCATGCCGCAGCAACCTTTCCAACTACTCGCAACTCGTATCGCGGAGACATTTCAGCGCCGGCTCGAAGCATCTCGAGCAAGACCTCCTGAATTCGTCGACTGAAGTTCTCAACCTCCGTCTCAAGCTCGAATTCGATGAGCACAAGGACATACGAACCTATCTGCAAAAATGGCAGCAGTCTCAGTCCAACGACTTGGATCCTGTCCGAGGACCGGGGACATCAAATACCCTGGATGCGTCGGCACCTTGGGTGGGAAACATGTTGAACGACAACCGTGAGGCTCGCGATGCCGGAAGCGATGCTCTACGAGCGGCAGATGAATCTTTCGATTTCACGAACTCGGCCGATGAAGGAGAGGGTCTCAATCAATACTTGGAGCCCGGAGATCTTGTTGCAATGACTGCGTAAGTGCAAGCTGTTGGGGGTTTTGCCCTCGCGTGAGTCAATGGCCACCGCTAACTTTCTTTTAATGCGAGGGAGATAGTGTCGACGGTATTCTGTCATTTGCGATATACATACGCTCCGTCCATAAACAGCAGCAATTCTATACGGAACGAGGAAAATGGCGGATAGCATTTGCGAAAGATGTTGACTATGTCGTCAAGCGGTTTGTGCCCCCAGAGATGGTCGCACCTCTGCTCCCACACGTCCCCGGCACAGCCGCCCAGATGAAGTCAGAGTTCCAATCTGTTATTGAAGGTGGAGTTCCGAGGAACGTCGGAGCTGATCTTCTCCAGAAGATGTATCGCTTCGACCAGGATGTGCAAGAGCTCTACCGCACCAATGCATCTCGACTCGATAGTATCCATGATATAGTGGCCGACGACGAGAATTTCCGGGAATACACATTGGAGGAGCTCACCTGCAAAACCCTTGGTATACAAAAGGACCAGTTGAATGATGTATTATTATTCCTTGTGCATCGTGTCGCCCATGTCCATTCCTTCTTTGTTGAGAATGACCGGAGTTCACTTTTCACCAACCATTACCTAGTCAAACCGAGACGAATCGCCACAGTCATTCAAACGGTCACGACCTGGGTTCACGAACACCAAGATTATCTTTACCGCAGTGTTCATGCCAAGAGTATGGCCAGCTTGAAGGACCATCCTCTACAGAAATTTTTCCAAAAGGCTCAGCGACTCATCAAGCTCAGCCGAAACGTTCGTGCACCCACGACGATGGCTTGTGTCGGCCCAAGTGCTCAACGATTTGCACCACATCAGGATGGCAAGGACGAGACCTATCGTGAAATCCTGACAGAAAAGTTTACTGACACCGACCGTATGATTATCGAATACCTACAGCTATGGTGCCTTCCTCCTCGCAGAATGACGTCTGGGACCATGCGCTCGGCCGGTTCGCATATCATGCGTGGCACAGGCATGTATGGCGCTGTGGAACTAAATCCATTAACGGCAACTTTGTTTCTGCAGGAATTAGGTGTCTTTTACCCCTGGGAGAATCTGCGCCTGCTCGATCAAGGTCTAGCCCTCCCGGGCCATGGCATTTCTCCCAGCTCGGATGCCTCGTGGACGGAAGTCCAACAAGAGTGCGACAAACTTGACTCGGCGAAGCTTTCAGACAAGATGCAGGATGTGCGGAAAGACTGGGGCGATCTACCGGTCTACTGTGTGGACGATGTGACCGCCGAGGAGATTGACGACGGTGTCTCGCTCGAACGCATACCAGGATCAAACGATACATTCTGGATTCATGTGCATGTTGCCAACCCAACGGCATTCCTTGAACATGACGGCACGATCATGAAATACGCCGCCTCACGCCTCCAGACGATGTACGCTCCGGAGCGTACATACCCCATGCTGCCAAGCCCTTTCACACAAAAGCACTTCAGCTTAGCTTCAGGCCGTCCAACAATCACTTTTAGCGCCAAGATGAATATGCAAGGCGAGGTTCTGGACACTAATGTTGCGAATGGAATTGTCAGGAATGTGATTTACATAACGCACGACAAGTTGCGCAGTCTTTTCAAGCCCGACACCGAAAAAGCTTTGGAACCATTGCAGGTGGGCGGAGAAATGCCCAAGAGGAACTTGCGTGACTGCCTGCAAGAGGAGCTGGCTCCCGAAGACGAACACAACTTCCATACACTGAGACAGTTGATGTTGGCGTTCCGGGAGCACCGACGCAAAAACGGCGCTATGGAATGGCCCTCGGGGACCGATATTTCTGTCTCCATGGCCGTCGGCACCAAGCCTTTGGAACCCCCCAACATGAAAGTATCAGAAGGACGTTACGTCATTGGCGATCCCGTTATCCAGTTGGCCCAACGACAAGCTAATCCTCATGAAGTCACTGATCTCACGAAGCGCAACCTTATCGCGACCCTAATGAACCTCGCGTGTTGGGTTTCTGCGAAGTGGATGGCCGAGCGCAACATCCCCACAATATATGACGGCACGTACTACCACCCGGAATACCCCAAGGTGACCAACGAAAACATGTCGGAGTACGGAGGGCAGTCGTGGTTGGGATTGGCAGCCCCTAAGGGGGTCTCTTCGTCTAGCCCCCTCCATCACGTGCCCCTCGGACTCGATGCCTATGTAAAATCAACCAGTCCCTTACGAAGATACACAGACGTTCTCGCGCACTATCAAATCGAGGCTGCGATTCGCTTCGAACATGAGCATGGCCGACGCCTGGACGCTCAGACCGATGAGCTAGCTCTACCCTTTTCCCGTGAACAGGTGGATGAATATCTTTCGCGGTCCCAGTGGAAGCGCAACCGCATACGGGAATGTGACGTCGCGTCGAAGCAGTTCTGGGCCTGTATGCTCCTGTTCCGCGCCTTCTATTTCTCCGAGTGCCCACTCCCGGAGACATTCGAGTGCCTGATCCAGCGCCCATGCAGCAGTACCTCCATGGCTGGGACCCCAGACGGGTATGGGTATACTGCCGTTATGACGTCCCTGGGAGTTCGCTGCCAAGTCCTGGTTCCCGAGGAGATGTCCGACCTCCCTGAACTAGACATTCTTAGTATCGTGGAAGCCAAGATTACAGCGGTTGATATGGCGCGCTCGCTGGTTATCATGGAAGCGACACGGGTGATCAAGCCATTCCAACGGGTGGGAGAATGGAAGTGATCAGTGCCATTCTTCTACCTCTGCCTCGTCCGGCACATCTCCGGGGCGAGAGCAAACCAGTTCGGATATAACTTGGTTATCATTCCACCCAAACCATCCAGTCCAGGGGACCCAAAGCCCGTAGATCTAAGCCTGACAATCTCAATTCCTGCCGGTCGTAGATAGTTGGTCTCTGTTCATAGTCACGTGACCATAATTCCCCCCTCCCCCCCCCCGTGACCGCGGCGCGCGCGGCGTCATCCTCACCCGCCCGTGTGTCCCGGAGTATCGTATCTTCCCTTTCCCACCTCCTTCTCAGGACCATTGGTGACTCGGTCAATCATGCTGGAATCCCGATCTTTACCGGGTTGATATCCGACCACTCCAGGCTGACAAGCATGTCCGACTTCTCACGACTGCCCGCCCGAGGCAGCAGCTCCTCCCCAACACCGCCACCTCCCCCTCCACCTGCTCCCCTGCAACAGAGTCACAAGTACTCCAATCGTGCGGCCAGCGCTCTGGCACGATTCGCCCAGCCCTTCTTCTCCGGGTCTCGGCCGCCCAGTCCGCACACGGGGGGAAGCCGGGCAGATCTGTCGGCTAGTCCCCGTTCAACAAGGTCTAAGTCATTACCTGGCGCATCCCAGACAGTGTCCCATAAGACCGGCATCCCAATTGCCGCTCTAGACATTTCCCCGCAGCGGACACATGCCGTCATTGGCGGCAAGGAGATTTTGAAGACGATCCGCGTGTCGCCTGATCATTCATCGGAGGAGTTCAACCTTCGCAATGCCATCATCAGTTATTCATCCACTCATCATGTTGGCAGCGGGCTCTCCGCCCGGCATAAAGACCAGCTGACCGTGAGAGACGTGAAGTGGTCGCATGGAGAGTACGACCAGATTATTGCCACCGCAGTGGCCAATGGCCGAATTGTAGTCTATGATTTGCACCGGACCGGCTTGGAATGCTGCCGCTTCCAGGGACACAGCCGCCAAGTGCATCGGCTAGCCTTCAACCCGCACCATGCGTCGTGGCTGCTGTCAGGGAGTCAGGATTCTTCCATCCGAATGTGGGACATGCGCACAGCTTCTGCGGAACGTGGCGTCTTGGTGTGTGGGAGTCTTGACCTGTTCCATGGCAACAGCGATGCCATCCGTGATATCAGGTGGTCCCCCACCGACGGGGTCATGTTCGCAACTGCGACGGACAGCGGTGCGATACAATTGTGGGACTGTCGCAAGTCCAATGCTCCGTTGATGCGCATCACTGCTCATGACCGCCCGTGCTTCTCGGTAGACTGGCACCCCGATGGGAAACACATCGTCAGCGGTGGCACGGATAGGCAAGTCAAGGTCTGGGATTTCTCCTCTTCCGCCGAGCGCAGGCAGAAACCGACTTTCCAGTTCCGGACTCCCCAGGCTGTTCTCAACGTCCGATGGCGTCCGCCTTCCTGGGCCAGGGAACCGGAGGGCTCTGGCGATTGGCAGTCATCCCAGGTCGTGACATCTTACGACAAGGAAGATCCCCGAGTGCACCTCTGGGACCTCCGACGGCCGCATATACCCTTCCGCGAATTTGATCGATATGACGCCCATGCTACCGACTTGCTCTGGCATTCAAAAGACCTGTTGTGGACGGTCGGTGAAGCTGGGGCTTTCACTCAAACCGACATCCGATACGCTCCCCAAATTATCAACCAAAGACCCACATGCTCGGTGGCTTGGAGCCCTAGTGGTGAAGTACTAGCCTTTGTTCAAAAACGTCCCCAGCGTAGTACTCTAGGCATCAGCACTACCGAATTTGTCGGCCCTCAACAGGAAGAGAACAGTAGTGGTGAAGTATTGAGCCAGAGCCCTGCTGAAGATATGCTTGATGAGCCCTCACTTGCGTCTATCCGTCCTCGGCATAGCAAGCCTAGCAGTGCTCGCCAGTCTAAGTCATTAGGCAGTACTCCGCCTGGTGTGACAGATCTCGTTCCTGTTCTCCCATTAGAGAAGGTCCTGTCAAAGATCAAAACTCCCGAGGCGCGCCAGCTTGGAGCAGTCGGAAGCATTCCAGGGGCTACGATGGACCGAGATACCTTCCAGTATCTGGCTTCACATTATTCTACTTTGCTCGGAGGTGCTGATGCTGTTCACGTGGACAAATTGTCATCCTTGCTCGAATCGCTGAATCACAATGCACAATGTTCCGAAGACGTTTCTCTACTCAAATTAGCACAGACCTGGCGCATCATCAAGTTTGCTGTTGTTCAGGAGCTCGAAAATAGAGCAAGAGAGCAACGCCACTCCTCAGACAAAGGGTCTCGCACGATGAAGAAGAAGCCGTCTAAGGAAGGTCCCGTTCCTGAGAAACAAAGGATAACTGAAGATGGGAGGCATGACAAACTAAAAGCACAATTGTTCAAGGGTGTAATGGAAAATGAAGCAATGAAGCTCCCGCTGACAGATTCTGAGAGCGTGTCAAATATGACCACGCCCCTCGCGCAACCATTGCCCGATTCCCCGCTTGGATCTCTGGACAGCTCAACTTCGCACATGACATCTTTAAACGACAATACGGAAATCAAACCTCTTCCACCATCGGTTCTCAGCTCTAATCAGGGCACCATGACTTCCAATGATTGGTCATCGATGTCAGATGTTGATCTACAGCCAATCCATCACTTTATACATCGTCATTCTACTGCGAGCGAAGATGCTCCCATTCCGTCCGAAAGCCTGCCGTGCGAACCAGGACGCGCGCTAGTGCATCAAGATCCAGAGGACGATCAGAGGTCTGCGCCCCGGGCCATTGCTGGTAGAATGGATTGGCATCTGAAGATCCCTCCTGTCACTTCCAAGGAAGCGTCTGAAGTAGATGAGTACGACCTCAAGATGGAGGATAAAAAGGCGGCCATTCGTGACTATAGAATATTTCCGAAGAAGGTTCTTTCACTGGAGTCCCACGTGGAGCCGATCAAGCCACCCGGCTTCCATCGCCATGAATCATCAGAAAGCTTCCCAATGTTCTCCGCCTCAACAGAGAGCTCTCATCCGCCAAAGTCAATGGCTACATCTCTGTCGTCAGCAGCCAAACTGTATGGGACTCATGACAATGGTGATCGTGGCCAAGAGGTCGCTGCTGCTGCGCCTGGTAGCAGCTATGTTGAGGCTAAAGAAAACTCTGTCCGGGGGCCCACCACTGCAAATGATAAAGTAAATCAAGATGGCGAAACTTTGGACGGAAGCATCACAGATTCGGAGCATATCCACCTGGAGCGGCCATCCAGCCCCCCTCCGCTTCTGAAGGAAAGCCGCCCCTTGAGTGTTTTCGGTCAGAATGACGAAGACGCCCAAGCCCCTGTACACTTCCGTGCGACCATCCCTGGAGCAAGTCAGAATCTTCTCGACGTTACTCTGCCGGTGACTCCCGACGTGACGACGAACAACCCTTGGAGCGTCGAAATGCTATTTAAAGAAGCAATCAGACACTACCATAGTGGTACTCATGTGGACATCCAGTCCGCTGCGCACTTGCTCCAGAAGTTACGTCTTGTTTTCCAGGATTGTGACAGGATCCTTCCTGACAAGGAGGCCGAATACATATTCAAGGCGTACAATGAGCAGCTGGTGCGCCAGTCGATGTACCTTGAAGCCGCTGAGCTTCGGCTGCTATGCGTACCATCCTACCCAGCAGTCTACGAGTACGCACAAGTGGACACGTATATGAATGTCTTCTGTTTCACATGCAAACGTCCTTACGAAAACCCTAAAAGCGATAACCGTCGTTGTTATCGTTGCAACACTCCTCAAGAGCCATGTGCCATCTGCATGAGCCTCGAACCGCCTCCCGAGTGGGTTGCGGAACAATCAAGATCATCCGCTTCCTCATACCAAGAGACGGACTCTGAGGCCACATCACACGCGACATCATCATCGCGTTCCTCACTGAAAACAGAACCCATTCCCCAGTCCGAATTGCAGCATCTGGATCCAGCTTTCTCCGATCCCTCTCCGCCTCCTCGACCCAAAGGATCCACTCTCTGGACCTGGTGCCAAGGCTGCGGCCACGGAGGCCATCTGGCTTGCATAAGTACATGGTTGAATGATGTCTCCGTCAGCGAGGGGGGTTGCGCCACACCAGGATGCATGCACGATTGTGGTCCGGGCCCGCGGCGCGAACACAACCGCTCCGTTCTGCTCGAGGAGTCGAAGAGACGTGATTCTGCTGGCCGAAAAGCTGGTGTAGGCTTTGTCAAACGAGATACGTGGACTAAGGGGGAGAGCAGGGCTGTCGAGAAAGTCCGTGGAATGTTGGGCGTTGGTGCATCGGCTGGGAGTGCTTCCACGACTACGACTGCCGCGACGAGTGTTGGTCCTAGTGGAGCTTCCACTAGCACCATGTCACCCAAGAAGGTACGGTTGGTAACGCCCAGTGAGCAGGGCCAACCACGCCGAAGTGGACCTCGTTCTAGTATTGGGGGCATGAGTGGGCTTAGCAGCTAAGGTAGGCTCTTCGGCTTTGAGTGGAAGCCTTCAAATAGTGTTCTGCAGAAGATGAGATATTCTTTTCTTCCCTCGAGTTTCTTTGTTCGGCCTGCGTTTTGCGAGTTTGCGGATACCCCCTATGTTGTCGGTTCAGGCGTCTGTGATATGTTGGCTAAGGCCGGGTTCTACTATTTTTTTTTCGCTCAGCCCAATCGTGGCACTGGGAAATTTTTGCTTATAGTTCAGCGGGAACACGTACCGACGCGTGTCCACATACACCGAATGGCGGCAAGAACCAGAGTAGTACCTGGCCAAACGCCTCAATTAGGTACTATCCGACCTTCGCAGGAACACATCCTGCCCCAGTCTCAGCGCCTTATGGGCCATGCAAGTGGCCAAAAATTCCAGCATGTGAGGCGATCCGATATCCAGACAATGAATAGTACCTCCTAGTATCATTTAAGAAGGAACTAGTATTTCTCAGTGCTAACGTCCTTGGAAAATAAAAAGTTCAAAAACAAAACGAACCATGTGCAGGTACGGGGCTGTAGGAGTTTACATAGTCCATCACATTCACATGATGGCCTGGAATCCTACGTTCTGGCACTGACCATTTTCTGTAGGCTCGGGGGCTTCTCGGAACCCTTCTATAACTGCATGGTAACTCGTGGAGAATAAACAATGGACTATAAACACGTGACGTTGAAACGGTAAATCCTCCGTAGTCAAAGTCAAATAACTTTTGACACATGATGAAGTGGATCATGTAAGCCGGTCATGTGATGGGGGAATCTCACACAGCCCCCCCTACTTGACACTGTACATCCAACTCCTTATACCCCTCTCTCTTGGTTCCTCGGCATTTACGACCAGATAATTTCTTTCCCCCGCGCCCGGTTCGATTTCGACCTGGAGTATCGCCCTACGGCGCTCGTCTCGCTCCTGTGAGCAATCGTGGTTCTTCGTGCTTCACGAGTGTGATGACCCCCTGTCGATTCACGATCCCAATAGCGCCATACCAGGAGATAAGTTATTGAGGGCTGGGAACATACGTGATATTGCAAGGGGGCCTGCTCTGTCGTTAAAGTGGAAGGGAGATACTTGGTGTCTGTGGTCTGCTCTAGTGGGAGGATCCCTATCTCGCCAAAATGATGTCCAGAAGCCAGTCGAGCCTGGGCTATCTGGACGCTGGAAGGGAAGATCCCTCTGCGCCCGGGGCCCAATCTGGACTTCAACCGCCATCCTCGAACTCAGGTCCCATCAATTTGTCCGGTCTGGTATGCAACGTGCGCCGAACAACCGGCAGAGAACCCCATCCGTTGGTCGGGGCCACTACGACTATCCTGGGCGATAAGCTCTATGTGTTCGGCGGTCGTGTTCTATCCAAAAGTCGCCCGCAATTGACGTCGGATATATACGAGCTGGACTTGATCCGGCGTCACTGGACGAAAATCGAAGCCACGGGCGATGTCCCTCGCCCGCGCTATTTCCACAGTGTTTGTGCCCTGGGCGATCACAAGCTGGTGTGTTATGGCGGCATGTCACCTGCACTGAATGTCGCGAAGGAGTCCACAACCAATAGCTCTGGTGGACAGGAGGCACAGCCGGAGGTTGTGGTTATGTCTGATATTCATATATTCGATGTTCCTTCCCGGACGTGGACCCGTGTGCCCGCGACCGATTCGCCGCAGGGGCGCTATGCTCACTGTGCGACCATCCTGCCTTCCAGCGCCCATTTCACCTCCGCGACTGCGCCGCTGTCCGCGATTCACCATAACCCAGCTTCGTCGAATCCGCACCAGGGCTCGATTGGCGTTGATATTGATGGGTTCGGAGGCGCGGAAATGGTGGTCGTAGGAGGACAAGATAGCTCAAATCATTATATTGAGCAGATCAGTGTGTTCAACCTACGCAGCCTGAAGTGGACCAGCACGAGTCACCTGGGGCGAAGCTGTGGTGCTTATCGGAGCGTAGTTGCTCCCTTGGTCGGCATGAACGTTTCCGATATTGGGTCCGCTGCCGACAACCAGGACGTGCAGGAACCGGTGGAAGAGTCGCAGGTCGAGGGGTGCCCGATGCTGGTATATTCCAATTACAATTTCCTGGATGTGAAGTTGGAGCTTCAGGTGCGCTTACCGGATGGCCGCCTGATCGAGAAACCCATGCAGAGCCAGGCGTCGCCTCCTGGCTTGAGGTTTCCCAACGGGGGGGTCATCAATGGGAATTTTGTCGTGAGCGGGACGTATCTGACGTCCACAAAGCAAGAATATGCGCTGTGGGCCCTCGACCTTCGAACTCTCACCTGGGGTAGGATCGATGCTGGCGGGTCTGTATTTGGTCATGGCAGCTGGAACCGTGGCATTCTTTGGTCGAGAAGGAATACTTTTGTCATTCTGGGTCACCGAAAGCGCAGTCTCGTCGAGGACTACAATCATCGTCGAATCAACTTCTCCCACGTGTGTATGGTCGAGCTGGAAGCCTTTGGACTCTACAACAATGCATGTCGGACCACGCCTACCTCGGGATACATCTCTTACAGTGCGCCTTCGGTACCTGCCTCCATGCAGCCCAGATTGACCAAACTGACGTCTGGTGGGAGGCCGTTTTCCTCCGCGTCCGACGAACTCGGAAGCCTCGCCCAGTCTTTGCCTGAAATGGCCGATATGGAACTTCAGGCTGTTGGGGGAGAGCGGATCCCCGTGAACTCGCGCATCCTAACACGCCGATGGGGCCCCTACTTCATTCAGCTTCTGCGTGAGTCCTGCGACGGCGGGATAGGCGAGACTGTCACGCTCCGTCCAGCAGTCGCGATGTACCCAAGTCGCAACTCGAGCATCACCATTACCCCCTCCATTGGGCAAAACAGCAACTACTCCACCAGCTCTACTCTCGTCAGCAATCACTCAGTCACGTCGAAGTCCTTGTTAGCGAACCTTGAGATACCCTCTGCGCATAGCCTTTCCCCTACTTCTCGTCCACGCGTGCTTTATCTCCCTCACACCTTCCTCACTCTCCAAGTTCTCGTCTTTTACTTTTATACCTCCTCCTTACCCCCCGCTGGCTCTCCCCTTTGCACCCCGCAAATCCTCTGCTCCCTCCTCCAACTCGCTCGCCCGTACCAGGTCGACGGTCTCCTGGAAGCTACCGTCGAGCGCCTCCACCAAGTCCTTGACGGGAGAAACGCCGCTGCTGTATTCAACGCCGCCGCCATGGCCGCCGGCGGTGGCCGAGGCACCGGCTTCACCAGTGGCCCTGGAGGCACCCTGGAAGCGCTGAACGGCGCACACGCTAGCCACGAATCCTCTTCCGGCACCGGAACCACCACCTCCCAAAGCCATCTTACCTCTAACTCGTCTGACACGGAACACGGTGCCTCTGCCGTCTCCGTTGCCAGCAGTGCCAGCGGTGTCATGGGCTCCCGCGGGATCCCGCTCCGCATCAACACCAATATCTTCAGCCGCCGGCAGCGCAGCACGGCCGGCCTGGACCGAGAACGAGAGCGCGACCGCGACCGCGAAGACTCCATGAGCAACGCCAGCACCTCCACCTCCGCCTCCACCAACACCAGCTTTGATTACTCCGACAATGAGATGGGCGGGGATCCGACCCGGCCGTCCCACCGCCGCCGCAACACCGACGCGGAACTCCGTCCCGAGCGCGAGATTTGGACCGGCGACCTCAGCAGCGTCATTGGATTGCAGAAGCGCGGTCTGCGCGGCCTCATGGAAGGTCGACGGTTGCGTGAACGCAATACCAAACCCGCAAACGGACCAGATCATGGTGGTCCAGCGCCTGGTGCGTAGGCTAATTCGGCTCGCTTGATTATTATATTTCGTACTCTGTCTCATCACAGAGGTGCCTCGCGACTAGGGTCCGCGCTTTCCAGGCTTGCTCGGGGTTGTTGGAATTTTCCAATATGGGATTTTGTTTGTCCCTGCTGGATTTTCATTACGCGGCTGGCCAATCATCCCGGCGGGTTTCTGCGACATTGCGGCTATACATTGCCATAAGACCGAGAAAGGACGTAGACGGGGTCCGCCGGTAGTCACATGGGACCAAGCAAGGGTTTCGAGCATCCAGACGCACGCGGCGTGATTTCCAGTGGTTGCTGGTCGATTGCCCCCACACTACCCTATCACAGAATCCTATGATTCATGATGTCTCTATCTATCCATGGCATTTATCAACTGATACTACCACATGATTCTACATGGCCTCGGTAACCTCTGTCTCTCCCCATGCCTCTCCCTCCACACCTCCCATCTGATCTCCAGCTTAAGGCAAGCCAGTTCTTTGCCCGGGACGAGCCCCTACCACGAACGGTGGGGACCCATCTGACCCAGAACCCTAGTTGGATTCCTGGACTGTCCCATAGACCCTGGCAGACAACCCGATCGAGCAAATGCCACTATCTCACATTCTCCTGGTTTCAGGGAAACCGGAAATATAGCGGACCTCCGCACTCCCATCAAGAACCGGGATCCGAGTCAATTCCTAGACCTAATTCATGTCAATTCATTGTAATCATTCATCCACGCTTCGGTCAGCACTAGCGATCAAGTCAAGTCCTTGATGCTAGCAATGTAGGCTGCTTTTGAGAATCAGGTGCTGGCCAATTCCCAATGTTGCAGTATGAATCAACCCGGATAAAGTCGAGAACACGGGACAAGACATGCGGGCACTACCGTGGACCGGGTACCTAGGTAGGTCCTAGATAGTACCTATTTTGAAGAGCAAGCCGGGTGATTGGTTAGTTTAGTCCGACCCCGCTTTTCTGCATTTTGCAAGAGTCGAGAACGCCGCCGACATGCATCCAGATTCCAGAGTCCAGGCTAAGCCTGCAGCTAGCTACGTCACGTGCGTGTCAACGCAGAACTTTCCCCCGGGATTGCCCAGCCCCTACCTACAACTCCTTCTTACCTCCCATCCAAGTCGTGGAAAAGCCTTCACGTCTTCGGAATCACCATGTCTCTTCACTCTTCCCTTGGACCCCTTCGAGTATATCTTCGATCCTCGGTGGCTCCGGCAGCTCGCCTACACTTGGTCAGACATGCCTCCCTCAACTCGGCTATTGGTCGGGGCATTCGCAGGTCCCACGCGGTAGATGACCACCCCTCGCGCCCACGCAAGTCCTTTGGTGATGAACGGGAAGATCGGCGTGGTAGAGATAGAAGGGATAGGAGGGATAGGGATATGGATAGGGATAGGGATAGGAATAGGGATAGGGACTCCAGGCCGCAGCGATCGGGGTATAGAGATACACGCGAGCCGCGAAGGGCCGAAGTCGAATTCGACGAGGAAGAGTTTATCCGGACGGGGAATTTCCGCGCACTGCCGAGAGAGTTCCAGAGAGTGGAAAGCACCAGATCCTCATCGAGAATGAACGATATGTCGAGAACGAGAGACACGAGAGACATGCCCAGGACAAAAGATAATGGCCATCCTAAGGATAGGACATCCTACCATCGCACCACTGAAAAGGTACCGGTACGGGTGAAGGAAAACGTGCTTGTCCCCAACTCAATCCCTTACACTACGCCTGCGTCGGAATTTATCTACGGAAGTGCAGCGGTGGAGGCGGCCTTACGCTGCAGTCGGCGCCAGTTGTACAAGCTATACCTATATCAAGCTGCTGGGGAGGAGCTAAGTGCCTCGAAAATCGCACTACGGAAACTAGCCCTTTCCAAAGGCGTTGCAATCAAGATGGCGTTTGCAGGCTGGGATCGATTGTTAGACAAGATGAGTGCGGGACGACCTCACAACGGCTGTGTCCTGGAGGTGTCTCCTCTACCTCAACTCCCTGTGAGGAGTTTCAAAACTGTTTCGTCCGCGGAAGAGGACCACTTTCGCCTGGAACTAGGAGTGCAATCGCGGGAAGAAGCCCAAGTAAATGGTACAAATGATTGTATCAAAGTCAACCATTCCCTTCGAAAGAGATACCCTGTTGTTCTACTACTTGATGGCATCATCGATCCTGGGAATCTTGGCGCCATCATTCGCTCCGCATACTATCTGGGAGTTGAAGCTATCGTGTTCGCGGGCCGAAACTCGGCGCCTCTCTCCCCGGTTACCATCAAGTCCTCCGCGGGAGCCGCAGAAAACATGACTCTTCTCCATGTCAGAAATGAGGTGGAATTCATCCAGCGGTCCAAAAATAACGGCTGGCGCTTCTATGCGGCTGATGCCCCCGGCCCAGGTTCCACCCTTATTGACCCTAGCTCGTTATGGCAAACCGGTAATGGTGGTGATAGCTCCCCTGCCAAGGAAGGCCCTCTTTCTCAATCACCCAGTGTCATCATGATGGGCAGCGAGGGCTCAGGGTTAAGTTCCCATATCCGGTCACAGGCGGATGCCATAGTGAGCATTCCGGGTGCTAGAATCAGTACGGAGCTGGGCGTTGAGTCTGATCCAGCCCGGGTGGACAGTCTCAACGTCAGTGTTGCTGCAGCATTGTTGATGGATATGTTTCTTCGGATGCCATTTGCAATGGCTGATATGCCGAACAAGCGGAAGCTCTAGTGAGCAGGAGAAGATAAATATCCTTGTACATTAATGTAAGACCTCTTCGCGTCTCTTACGTCCCCGACGCCCGAATCGCTGATTCGACTCACCTCTCCGTGTCTATCTACCTCCGCTCGAGAGACAAGCAACAGCCACAACTGGAACCAAGAACAGCCCCAACGCCACTGAGAATCTTTCCGAGGCGTCTCGGTCAGCCCACCTGCACTGCCCAAGAGTGGCCTGTCTAAAGCGCTCTGTGACTCACGATAACAGCGTAGCCTGGTTCGATCACGGTCTGGCTAATACAAGGATGGTACCGGCCCGGGTCACCACCATGCCGATGTTGGTATTTGCCCTATTTGACACCGGCTTAACAAGGAACTCGTCGCAAGGAGAGAAAAAGGTAGACCTTCGGACAGCCGTCAAGGGCCCCGAAGCGCATTAAGCATGGCGGCCACCAGCTTCGTAGAAATTCCTCACGGACACTAGGGAGGCTTTATAAGGCCCGCTGATCTCTTGCAGGCACTCTTTGATGATGTCCAAGGATCGCCGGTCCGTCGCTGGGTCCTTCTAAATACCATGGCGAACCCTATAAGTAACCCGAAATCCTACATGGTCTTCCCATCACACCGAGAGTATATGTGTATCGCCTACGAAAGCATCTGTAAACCTATTCTCACGATCTGCTCGTCTCGGCGCCGTTCGGGCCGTGCCGGGAATTGGTTAAGTTCACGTGAGCACCCACGCCGAATCTTCAGCTCCCCCGGACTCTCTACAACAAGTCAACAACAACAATTCCCTATAATACATTCAAGTGTCTCCCCCATCTCGGACTCTCCCTACACCTATACTGTCGCTCTCAGGTGCCGCCATATCCCTGCATCTGCTTCATTCGTCCAATCCCACCCAGGAGTTGACTTGTTGCGGATCCTACCTTTTGCGCTTCTCGGGACCACTACTGCGGACCACCCCAACAGCCGGCAGCGGACTCACGAAAGCACGCCAGCCATCCGTACGGCGCGGGGGAGAAGTTTTACGCTTGGCTACACCATTGGAATAACGCTATGTTGCGGTCATCTCTAGGGGTAGGCCGAGGCCGAATCCCGGCTTTGCAGAAATCCGGACGTTTACTGAGGTCGGATAGCGCGCTGCTCCGCTGGAGCCAGATTAGACGGTCTGCTTCGACTGTCACGAGTCTTGACAACTTCCCGGAGATCGGAGAAGGAATCCATGGGTTCACCGTCCAAGAAAAGCAGCACGTCCCAGAGCTGCATCTCACAGCGATCCGGTTAAAGCATGACAAGACAGATGCGGACTATATCCATGTGGCCAGGGAAGACAAGAACAACGTCTTTGGTATCGGATTCAAGACGAATCCCCCAGATGCTACCGGTGTTCCTCATATCTTGGAGCATACTACATTATGCGGAAGTGAAAAATATCCGATCCGCGACCCCTTCTTCAAGATGCTCCCTCGGTCCCTCTCGAACTTCATGAACGCCTTTACCTCTGCCGACCATACTACCTACCCATTTGCCACCACGAATCAGCAAGACTTTCAGAATCTCCTCTCGGTTTATTTGGACGCCACCTTCCACCCATTGTTGAAGGAAGAGGATTTTCGACAGGAAGGATGGCGGCTGGGGCCGGAGGATCCTCGCGCCATTCTGGCCCGTGAAGAACAATCTCCGGGGGAGCAGAAGCCTGAGGATATCCTTTTCAAAGGTGTCGTATACAATGAGATGAAAGGCCAGATTTCGGATGCCAACTATCTTTACTACATCAAGTACAAGGAGAGTATCTTCCCCGCGCTGAACAATTCCGGAGGCGATCCTCAATACATCACCGATTTGACTCACAAGCAACTGGTCGACTTCTCCAAACGCAACTACCACCCCAGCAACGCCAAGATCTTCACGTATGGCGACATGCCGCTAAGCGCCCATCTTCGGCAAATTGGAGGCGTGTTGGACGGGTTCCAAAAGGGCGAGGCTGACACGGCCGTCAAGCTGCCGATTGACCTCGCTCAGGGCCCTCAAAGCGTCACTGTTTCGGGTCCGATCGACACATTTGCCAGTGAAGATAAGCAACACAAAACGTCTACGTCCTGGTACATGGGAGATACTGCTGATGTTGTCGAGACTTTTTCAGCTGGGATCCTTTCTTCGCTGCTCCTGGACGGCTATGGATCGCCTTTGTATCGGGCCTTGATCGAAAGTGGCCTGGGTTCTTCATTCACGCCTAACACGGGGCTTGACTCGTCAGGCCGTGTTCCTGTCTTCTCGGCTGGTGTCACTGGTGTGAGCGAAGAGGAAGCGCCGAAAGTTAAAGAGGCCATCCAGAAAGTATTCGAGGAGTGTCTCTCTACTGGGTTTAGTGACGAAAAAGTTCGGGGATTTCTCCACCAGCTAGAGCTCGCTCTGAGACATAAGACTGCTAACTTTGGCATTGGTGTTATGGAGAAGACCATTTCTTCGTGGTTTAATGGCTCCAACCCCATGAAGGAACTTGCTTGGAACGAAGTCATAGATGAGTTTAAAAGCAGGTACGAGAAGGGCGGCTATCTAGAGTCCCTGATGCAGAAGTATCTCATGAACGATAACTGTATGACTTTCACAATGGTTGGCAGTCCTACTTTCAACAAGGAGCTAGACGAACAAGAACTGGTGCGGAAGGAGCAAAAGCTCAACCAGCTCATTGAGCAGCATGGCTCGCTTGAGAAAGCGATTACCAAGCTGACAGAGGAAGAGCTTCAATTGCTTCAAACCCAAGAGGAGGCCCAAAATGCGGACCTGGGATGTTTACCCTCCCTTCAGGTCGCTGATATCTCTCGGGAGAAAGAGCGCAAGCCAATTCGGGAATCTAAAGTTGACGACGTAGATGTCGTCTGGCGCGAGGCTCCTACTAACGGTCTGACCTACTTTCAGGCACTGAATGCGTTTGAAGAGCTTCCAGATGACCTCCGGCTACTAATGCCACTGTTCAACGACTGCATAATGCGCCTAGGCACAGCAAGCAAGTCTATGGAGCAGTGGGAAGATCTCATCAAACTGAAGACTGGCGGGATCTCCACATCCTCTTTCCACACTTCGTCGCCAACGCAGCTTGGGAAGTTCGCCGAAGGTCTCCAATTCTCTGGTTTTGCCTTGGATCAAAATATCCCGGAGATGCTGGAAATCCTCACTACGCTCATCACTGAGACGGATTTCACCAGTCCCAGTGCACCGGCTATGATCCAGGAACTGTTGCGACTGACGACGAACGGTGCCTTGGATGCAGTGGCTGGGTCAGGTCATCGGTATGCCCTTAATGCCGCCGCCGCAGGTCTGTCGCGCAGCTTGTGGGTTCAAGAACAGCAGTCCGGCCTTGCCCAGTTGCAAGCTACAGCCAACCTGCTCCGCGACGCGGAGACCTCGCCGGAGCGTCTTGCAGAGTTGATTGAAAAGCTTCGTCTGATTCAATCCTTTGCTACTTCTAAATCTTCCGGTCTCCGTGTCCGCATGGTCTGCGAGAAAAACAGCGCCAAACAGAACGAGTCAGTGCTACAAAAGTGGCTCGCGGGCTTGCCCCAAATCCGCTCGCCGACATCTACCCCCAGCAGTACAGCGATCGGCCTAAGTGCAGACAGGGCATTCTACGATATGCCTTACAAGGTCTACTACTCAGGGTTGGCTATGCAGACTGTCCCTTTTACCAACCCATCCAATGCAACACTGAGCGTCCTCTCCCAGCTTCTTACCCATAATTACCTCCACCCCGAAATTCGCGAGAAGGGCGGCGCTTATGGTGCGAATGCCATGAATGGACCCGTGAAAGGAATGTTCGCCTTCACCAGTTATCGGGATCCCAATCCTATCAACACGTTGAAGGTTTTCCAGAACAGCGGAGTCTTCGCCAGGGACCGAGCTTGGTCTGAACGGGAGCTCAACGAAGCGAAACTGGGCATTTTCCAAGGCCTTGATGCTCCAATGAGCATTGATGAAGAGGGCGCGAGGTATTTCATGAGTGGTGTGACCCATGAGATGGACCAGCGCTGGAGAGAACAGGTCCTCGATGTCACGGCCAAGGATGTCAACGAAGCAGCCGAGACCTTCTTAGTCCAGGGCTCACGACAGTCAATCTGTCTGCTCGGCGAGAAGAAGGACTGGGTTGAACGAGAAGGCTGGGATATGAGAAAGCTTTCTATGAACGTCTCTGGCGAATGAAGCCCGGCATACAGGAGGCCTGGTAGGGACAGTTCCCCAGGGATGTTTGGTACCCTGCTTTCACCTACCCATTCGTGTATCTACCCTTCGTAATATTCGGCTCGTCTGCCCGGCGTGCGAAGGACTCCACCCGGTCAGCCATCCAGGACCGGAACATGTAACTAATGTTCCAGCACGTCTAGTTCCGAGGCTGTCTCAGAAGGTTGTTCTACCACTGGATAGGAGGAATCCCTTGAGACAAGAGTCTCATCATGAAGGGGTAACGACGCTATGGAAAGGAAATCCCGAGGATGCGGATTTGAAAGAGACACATATAGAGAGTGGTCACTGAGATTTCCTCCGTAGCTAGAGTGCTAGTCTCTTTTCCAGCGAATCGACTCTTGTCTAGCTAGATAGTCAGCTAGTCTAGCCAAGATTGCTGCTAGCATTAGCCTAAGGGAGCCCCGCTAAGTGTGAGGCTACCGATGCAGGAGCTTCACCATATGCTGCATATTCCGGCATTGCTCGGGCCGAGCCGGCAGCCGGTGACATCACGTGAGTTCGCACGCCGAAGCTCTCGGGTCGCCACTGGAAGAAGCTGTCAAGCTTTGTCGAGTGCCATTGTGCTTGCAAGATACATGATCACCATGAACAGGCTATTTTTGAGAGGGCCTTGGTGCCAGAAGCAAATACTTCGTGTCCCTTCTGTCATCCCATCCCCTGCGGCGTTCCGACCTACTTTTCATTATGTGAATCGACCTTTCGCTTCGGTGTCTCGCCTCCAGTCCGAGCGGCCTGCCTCCCCGTCCTCTGAAGCACCGAGCGCATCTCTCGAAGGAAAGGAAGAAACCACATCGGTTCCCACATCGGATAATTCGTCTCACATCCCATGGTATCTGCAAGAAGAACCGCCTCTCACCGAGTCCCAGCAGACATTGTCGCCCGATCAAATTCCCGAGCTACCCGAGAACTCTCCGGAGATCCTCCCGGTCCTCCTCGATTATGTTTTCAAAGACCTTGGCCTGGATTCCCTGAAATTGCTTGACCTGCGTGGCCTGGAGACTCCACCTGCGCTTGGTGCAAATGTCATCATGCTCATCGGAACTGCGCGTAGTGTCAAGCACCTGAATGTATCCGCAGACCGTCTCTGTCGCTGGTTGAGAAGCACGTACAAGCTGTCCCCCTATGCCGATGGTCTGCTTGGTCGAAATGAGCTCAAGATCAAGCTCCGCAGGAAAGCTCGCCGGGCCAGGCTTGCGAGTAGATCAGGCACGATGTTCGATGAGAAGGACGACGGAATCACGACGGGCTGGATTTGTGTCAATGCCGGTGTGGTGGAGGAAGCGCCTGTCAAAGAAGTACAAGATTACAGCTTTGAAGGCTTTGGTCACACCGTCCTTGGCACTAGGGTTGTTGTGCAAATTTTCACCGAGGAAAAGAGAGCTGAAGTCGATCTTGAAGGCCTTTGGAAGAACCGAGCTGAACGAGAGAAACGGAAATTTGGCCAAGTCGCTTCTACTGCTCGTTCTGAAGAGGTTGGTGTACCAATTCAATAACCTTATTATCCACTGACCGTGTCTCTGGACGTGTCCCCAGACTACCCACGAGTCATCTGCTCCAAGCGAAGAGACTGCTTCATATCGACCATCGTCTCAGTAAGCCGAATGCCGAAGACAAGCCACCTATGCAAGAGGAATAGTGGATTTTCAATTCTCGCCTCAATCTCGAAGACATCGCAGCAATAGAATCAGAGCCCGCGCCTCACCGAATGCATCATTTGATCACATCAAATTCATCCCATGACAAGGTTAGGAACGAACCGGGAGAAAGGTTCAAGGACTATGACTCAACGCTTTCTTCACTCCTATTCCACTATATCTATCAATCCATTCGGCGGGTGAGAAAGCGATAGCCCAAGTCAGTCTATTCTGCAAGGCCGTTCCCAGACAGCGCGCGGGGTATACAATACAGAGCTTATATGCAACGTTCATGGAATGTACGTCCTCAGGATACTCAGTGTCGGATGGAATAGGATTGTTGGTTATTTCAGTCTTGTTATCTCCACGACCAGCAGGAAGCAAGTCCGACGGATTCTTAGGGCAAGTTCTGGAGTTGGGACAAGGAATTAGCTCTGTGTGTTGGGAAACGATTCCCTTTCGGTTGCAAAGGCTATGAACATGAAAGTTTTCGATCACGCAGCTGCGAATCGTCCCCCACCCCATTATTCATGGTGCGGAAGGCAGGCAATGCAGAGAATGAAATGAGTGGCGCTCTCTCGTGTGTTCTGCCTGATCGACACCCTCGGTGTACCATTTGATTCTATACAAGCCCCATCACTTATTGTATCACTTGTCTCCTACAGGAGCTACAATGAATGAATTCTGAAAGTCGTGGCGCAAGCTGCCTTACAATTGAACTCCACTCAACGCTGCGAAGTACGAAATACTGTTTGGTCCTGCTGGATGAACTCCGTGTCCGAGGCTGTCTGTCAACGTGGAATTCAGTGATGAGTAGAATGGAATTTCCGATACGACCTAGAAGGATAATTCTTCGTAGATATTAAGCATTGCCTTCTGCGCGCCTGACCCGATTCTTGAAAATGCCCTGAACCGCTGATTCGACACACCTCTCTGCATCTCTTGCGAGCACACCGGCTCTGAGACGCCGGATAGGATCGACAATAAATTAAGTGCTATGCACGAAACGTATTTGAACTGAAGGGGGAAAAAAAAGGACTATGTACAGTTGGGAGATTATAAAGCTTTTCATACCCTGCCTGGCCACTATGAAGCAACACACCTCGGTACCGGCCCCGATACCTATCCGTCCTCCCCGGCGTGTTTGTTTGTTTGTTTGTTTCATTGCCTGAGCTCGCAGCATCACGTGGACGCACCCGCAAGGTCTTCCCCCCGATTTCCAGCCCATTCTCCTCAACGACGCCAGTCATACATGATTGTATCTGCGACCCTATTTTGTCACAAGAATCGCATTGCGCCAATATCGCTTTCAGCGCACCATTGTCGGCACTGGAAGCCAGCCCGTCGCTATGGAGCTTATCAGCCACGGGTCTGAGTATACAATCGAGGATTGCCAAATGGCCCTCAAAACAGCATTCTTCGAGCGCGAGTACGACAAGACCCTTGGAAAGACCGCACAGCTTCTAGACGTGGAACGCAATCGAATCTCTCAGGTGGACTACTTGCTTTTGCAATTCGAGAACGAAAATCTCCAATCGCAGCTGGGCCAGATCAAACAGGAGTTGGTCCGGGCTAAGAACAACGAGTCGGAGATTCGAACCTGGCTGCAGGCGACTATACAAGAACGCGACCGCTTGCAAAGCTTAGCTCATACTATGTCTCATGAAATGAAGGCCCTTCGACGCGAACTCGAATCGATGGGTAATGCATCAGTCGAATCCAGGGGTCTTGTTGCCGACAAGCTGCGTCTGTCCAAAGAGCTGGTCAGTTTGCAGTCCGAAGTCGAAAGACTGCGATCCCAAGACTCGCAGGTGTTGGTTGCGGAGAAACAAGCACTCGGTCAGCATTTGAATACGCTCGAAGTCGAATTGGAGAATGAAAAGCGGGCACACGAATCTACGCTGGCAAGAGAAGCCCAACAAGTACAAGAGATATCAAATTTGTCCACAAAGATTGAGGAGCAACGCAAGCAAATTGCAGCCGAGGCGCAAAAGACTAGCCAACAGGGAAAGAATATCTCGGAGTCGGAAAAGGCTGCGCTAGAAGACAAGATCGAGGCCTTGAATAGAAAATTACGGACCGCAAGGGATCAACTACGCCAAGCTCAGACCAGCATGCAATCGAACATTGGAATTACAGAGCAAACGAGAAAGGTGCCTCTCAAAGACTTCTCAGGCCGATTCCACCCGGAGTTGGACATCGCGACGCCAGGAGCTGTCCGTGTGAAAGATGGGAAAAAGCAACCGACCGCACTCCCTGGTGATAAATCGGTCTTTTCTATCACACCATTCCTAAATCGTACCAGCGGACAGGGTGATAATGATGATGCTGGTCATCTCAGTGGTGATGATTCCGCTCTTGAGACGTCTTACCTCGAAGACAAATTACACAAGGTGCCTCAAGCGGAGTCCCAAGAACATCGCCCAGCCCAAGCGAAGCCACGCGTGGAAAAACCCAAGGCAGCAGGGAATAGCAGAAAAGGCAGCAATTTGAGGCCAGCCGACGACGATGATGACGATGATGATATCGGGTCAATCGGCGCTCTTGTTTCCGGCCACATGCAGCAGGCCGCCCGGACGAAGAGGCGCAAGCTCGGGGCACAGAGTAAGATGATCGTAGATGAGGAGGAAGAAGAGCTAGAGCCGGAGGATGTCCGCAAGCCAGGACGTAAAATCGGGTTGAACTCCAGTCGCAACCCGCAGACCGCCCCAAGTGGGCAAACTCGTGGGTTCGGTGGGTTTGGTGGATTCTCGCCCTTGAAGCGGGACAGGAAACGATGAGTAGCAGCGGAATCTGTTTGTTTGTTTGTTTCAATGCCGCGCCCGCAGCCAGCAACATCACGTGAGGGAGCGCGCACACGCAGGATCGGATCTTCCCCTGGGTTATTATGGCTCTGGCCAGTCCGTACTCCAGTCTACAGTTGTCAGCAATGGCATCTTCGCAGAACCGCGTCCGCACCGGATCTTACTTAGGGACCTAGACATTGAAGGGGGACCCACCGGCGAGTGTACGCCATTCGCCCCTCCTGTCGTCCGCTTCCCACCTCCCCAATCATGGCTCCAAGTGACCCTGCGTCGCGCGCCGAACCATCCACCACCGACCGTAACGTCAAGCACGTCGTACTTGGTGACCTCCTTTTCCCGACCTGGTATCAATCCATCTACCCGGAGGACCTCGTCAGTAAAGATACAGACAGGCTGTATGTCTGTCGTTGGTGCTTCCGCTATTCGTGCGACAGCCACGCCTACGCACAGCATACGCGACTGTGCCAACACCGAACAACACCTCCCGGAACCAAAGTCTACGACCATGGCGGATATTCGGTGTGGGAGCTAGACGGGGAATATCACAAGTTATACGCCCAGAATCTTTCCCTATTCGCAAAACTCTTTCTAGACCATAAATCCGTCTTCTTCGATGTCGTATCCTTTCTCTACTACCTCCTTGTCTTCACCAACCCCCAAGACTCCGACAACTATTACATCCTGGGGTTCTTCTCGAAAGAAAAGCTCTCCTGGGATGCCAACAATCTTGCTTGCATCCTTGTGTTTCCGCCATACCAACGTAAACAGCTTGGAAAGCTGTTGATGGGGGTCAGTTACAAGATCAGCTCTTGGGAGCGTGACAGCGGGCTAATAGGCGGGCCGGAACGTCCGCTAAGTGAATTGGGCCGCAGGAGTTACACTCGATTCTGGGAAGAACGAATCGCCAGATATTTATTGCTACAAGTTGGTAAAACCGGAGAAGCAGAGGCGCCTGGCTCCGTGCCCCTGAAGCCAAAATCCCCCAAGCACTCGAAAAGGAAACAATCCCATGAGCTCATGACAGTACAGGACATTGGCTTGGCAACGGGGATGTTGACCGAGGACGTCATCACAGCTCTCAAAGGACTGGGGGTCGTTGAGCCTGTTACGCTGGCCAAAAAGCGGAAGACGAGAGACTCATCTGGCGAGGCCGGGTCGTTCGAAGACGCAGCAACTGTATCAATACGGAAGTCGAAGGTCCTTGAATGGGCCAAGTCACATCATATGGTTCTCGAAGATCCTGTTCGCAATGAGGGGTTTCTGGGTAAATGGGCTCCAAGGGAGTCCATTGAAGAGAACAATATCAATAGTGACAGTGAAGATGGATAGAGGCTTGCTGTCTTCTTTCTTCCTTCCTTCTCCCGTCACCGTTACTTATGTTTTTCCCGCGTTTGGGGGGCACCGTGTTGTGTACCATCATCTATCTGTACGCTACTGACCGTACGAATCAAAAATAATGAATGGAATCGCTCTACGCCATAGATGGACACTGCGAATCGCTGATCTTGCTCTCTTCTGCCTTTGCCTCGTCAGTCGTCACCGTCCGGATCACGGATGCCTGGTACTTTTAAGCCTGCCTACAAGCCGGTGCACACTAAAACGTAGCCAATACCCAACCCACCCGGACAAGCTACCAAACCTTCATATGCATCCCTCCGTACGGCCCCTCGTATCAGCAAATCCAATCCTAATCTTCAAATCCTACATCGATACACCGTAAAGCAGCAAAACCCGTGTTGACTCCGGTAACATGGATACCTACCTAGTACCCCCGAGGCATTGCCCATTCCGGTTCGGCACCATTCGGGCCGCGCCGGCAGCCAGCCACATCACGTGAACGCACTCACCAACTCCCGCTTACTTACGGCCTACGAATAACTATGTTATCCATGCAATCCATGGGCATTGGACAGTCTCCCCCATCAGGAGTTCCCCCGGACCAATGAATGGTGGTCATGCGACGGTGACGGACAACCATGTCGTTGCGGGGGCCTATGAAGCGCTCACACCTCCGCCAGGTGAGCGCCGCCAGTATCGACACCCTCTCCAGTTCGCGTACCTTGGAGCTCCCCCCGCGTGGAACTCCGCGGGATCGCTCCTCGACGCCCGATGAGAAGGTCACTCGCCTGGTGTCAACCGGTCTAGACCGCCGGCAGTGCTCCCTGTGGGTCCACGATGAGACCTTCTCCCGCGAGGAGATCCTGTTCAATCAGGCCGCCTTCAGTGACACCGGCGTGCAGGTAGGCGACATCATCGAGATCCTGCCCGCGCGCTTCGCCGGCGATGCCCCGCATTCGGCCAAGGCCGAGCTGGGGGCCCGGTCTCTGCGCGGCAGCCATGTCGACTTGACCTCGTTGCTGCCCGCTGATCCCAGGTCCAAATTCAAGACCCCATTGCAGGGCCGATGTCTCTTCGTCGTCAAGCCGCTGCCCCCGGAGATCAAGACCCGCCATTCCAAGCTCGAACTCTCGGTCACGAGCAGTGTCGCCAACATCTTTGGGTTCAAGAACCGCACGGCCGTCCATATCTCGATTGTGGAACGGGCTCAATGCTCGGCCTCCCATGTGGACATCTCCTTTCGCGATCAGTACCTGGTCCGTTCGGACATGTGGCGACTGGTCATGTCCGAGTTGTCCGAGAGGATCGTCTACAAGGGCCAGAAGATCGTCTTCATGGGAAGTATCAAAGCAACGGTCAAGAACATCTTCATTCGGGGCAAGAAGGTCCTCTCGGGCTTCTTCTCCCCGCAGACCATTCCCGTGTTCCGAAGCGAGTCGGCCAAATATGTCCTCTTCATTCAGATGTCCCGAGAGATGTGGGACTTCGACTCGGAAGGGACCGGTGACATCCTCTTCAGCAGAGTCATCAATGGCTTTCTACCAGAGCTATTCAAACGGTGGGCCAATTCCGATGCACGACACCTGGTCACAATCGTATTATTCACCCGCGTGGAGTATGATCCGTCGGCCATGGGACCATCGTCTGGCCTCAATACCGAACCCTTGACCAATGAATTCACTCCGAATGGAGCTCCGACACGAGATTTCTATCGCGTGGTTGTCAATGATATGGCGAGTGGCCATTGGACCACCATTCTAGATGAGTTAAAGAAGGATTTCCGCACCTTCTTGAGGGATGTCTCGATCCTCAAGACAACGGACGATATGAACACGCCTACCATCGATGGGGTCAAAGTGGCCCCCAAAGCCCAGTCTGCAACCATCGCCGGACGACCTAGTACCGCTCTGCGCGGAAACATTCTCGAAGCCATTCATCTTGCGTCGTCTCACTTGGCATATGATCATATTGATCGCGACATGGTCCATACAGGCACTTCCATCATTGTCATCACTCCAGGGAGTGGAGTCTTCGAGGTGTCATATGAGTCTCTAGCCTCTACGACCGAAGCGCTTACGAACCGTGGCATTGCCATTGATTTGGTCTGCTTGAGTCCCATGCCACTTCATTCGGTTCCTCTGTTCAAATACCGCGAGCCAGTGCAAAAATCGCCAAGTCCTTCATATGGCGGTGACATCCAAGCCGGAGGGTATTCCCCGGAAATGCGCCTGTCGTTTGCAAGCTTAGCAAGCAGGGGGTCGCACCTTTCCCCCAAGTCGGCCCTGCATAGCTCTTTTCCTGGGATGAGTGCACGACACTGGTCTTCACGCTTGAGCGAGTGGAACTACGGCATTCCTCACTGGCTTGACATCTCGTACTGGAACCCTGAAACGTACCGGGAGGCTCGACGCATCCTGAAGAAGGACCCCAATGCACCGATTCCGTTCACAGTCACCAAGCAATCGAAGGTGTTCGTGCCGCGCGTGCGGATGTATGAGATCCAGATGATGGGGGTGATGGAGAGCGAACAATCGAACATCTCCATCCCTTATCTCCTTGAGGGGCAGGGGGTCACTCGAAGATCGAATCCTGCGATGGGCCTGAGCCCAGCTAGTTTAAGCCCAGCAAATATGCCTCTGGCGCGTAACACCCCTTTCAGACTCCAGTTGAGTGACAGTCTACGGCCAGAGCCGTTTCTCCAAAACATAGCAAGTTCCAAGGACGCGATTTTCGCCAAGTCAAGGAAGTCTTCGAATTCTGCACTCACGTGGATGGACCAATACGACGAAACGGTGTTCCAACCATTTCCTCACCGTCGTCAACGGCGGAAGCCTCCGAAGCAGAAGCGAACCAGCGAGCCCGAGGTACAGGTCTCGAATGCTCACGATCGGCTTTCTGCTCGGTCGGTGACTCGGTTGCGGGAGAATGAGAGCAATTCGAACGAACGCGCCCAGTCCACTTTCTCGGCCCCTCGGAATATCGATGCGACTCTGCCAGTTCCTAAACATCCCGTTTCCACGAGGACGGTGTCTCCGAAAAAGCCTGCTCTAAAGGCGCCCTCTGCAACCCGGATGCCACGGATATCGCGTACAATAAGTTTCGCGCTTCGGGGTCTCAGCGCTACCCCTCCCAGGGCTCAGGCGAGCACGGAAGTCAACGTGGAGCATGCGAAAGGCCAGTCGACATCAAATCCGAAGAAAATAACCGGCATGTTTGCCGATTCTCGGAGTGTGGATTCTCTCAGCATATCGGACTCGGCGTCTACAAAGACGGTAATCGATCTGTCGTCGACGCCGACAACGCCTCAGAAGCAATCCCATAGCTCGACCATCACCCCTTCGCGCCCGATCTCTATCAGGGTACCTCAAAAGCAACCCTCCCAGGATTCTGAGCAGGCGGAACGCCCGATTACGGAATCGTTTTCAACCTCGACAACGGAGATTCCGATATCCGACGAGGCTCGCCCTGAAAGCCGGATCAAACGGCCAAATCCTAGAGTTACCCTGACTGTCAACGGGGGCTCGCGGGACGCAGCCTCCAAGAGCCCGCAGAGTAAGGCCTTGGCACCATGGGTTCGCTCTATCAACCCGTGCAATACCCCAAAAGACGTATTGCGAGATACCAGCTGGTTTGGGCGCTGGCAGCATGCCTATCCTAGACCTCCGCATGTTGCCGTTGTCAAGTGGAAGAGCTTGAAATCGCCTGCCATTCTGCCCTTGACGACGGAAGAATTTCCGACGGCGAGCGAGCTCGCGTCGGACTATTTCCAAACGCCCTATCGGGTCTTCCCGAACGACGATGCGGAGGGCATCGAGCCGCCCAAAACGAGAGGCGTGCTTCTTCGCGAGATGATCTCGTTGCGTCTTTCCCACGGCTTCCAGATCGTGGTTGGGAAGCATGTCGTCGAAGTGTCCGGGCAGTATTCGCTGGAAGCGCCGAACGTGTTTGATACGCACAGCCTGGAAAGAGATGGAGCCACCGTGTTTCTGTCCAAGGGAAACACGATTCATCGGCTCGTCTGTATCGATGGAGCCGAAATTGAAGTCACCCGATATACCCACCGGAACTCTTCCGTGCTCGCGTCGCACCAGATCAACAACTTCACCGTGTACTCCCCCGCCATGCGAACGATCCTCAGCCCGCAATACGAAGTCAAACATATCCGACTGGATTCGACCATGGAGGAATACAACTGGAACTACGCGGATAATTATGTGGCCGGACATCGCGAGTACCTCTTTAGCCCGGCCCAGCAGCTACAATTCTGGAGGGCGCGTTATGTGCTGATTCCGATGCACCTCCAAGTCAACGCCCGGCGCCAACTGCAGTCCTTCAACGAAGATAACGAAGAAGAAATTCATCTGCTTGGGATAAATCAGCTCACGCACATCTGGCAGCGCCACAAGTACGTGCCTCCGGAGGAGAAGCTGTTCGACACCTCCAGTAAGAAGCGGGAGCAGAATCCCCTGAATATCATGTACCAGACCCGGAATTCATCCGAAGTCGTGGCGGCTGAGTTGGACCGGATCTTGCTCACGGATCCCGGGCTGGATAATTCGCCTGCACAACTATTGCCCGAGTCGGAGCTGCTAGAGCGGTCCAGCATCGGGTTGTCGTCCTTGGCACAACTGATTCAGGGCGAAAAGGGCGTGCGGATGATGGATCGCAGATGGCATTGGCGATTGCATTACAATTGCTTCATTGGCTTTGAACTGACCACCTGGCTGCTCCACAACTTCCGGGACATTGACAGTCGAGAAGAGGCGGTAGAATTTGGAAACGAGCTGATGAAGCACGGTCTCTTCCAGCATGTGGAGAAGCGACATAATTTCCGGGACGGCAACTATTTTTACCAGATCTCCAGTGAGTTCCGCGCCTCGCGCCCGGAGTCCCGGGGTGGCTGGTTCCCTCAGATCCGGCCAGACAAACCCATCGCCTCGACTCCGGTTGGGGATAACCCGCGAGATTCGCCCATCGGTGGCCATTCCCGGTCGGAGAGTCTGGATGAGGCCGCCCCGCAGGTCCCGAATACGCCCTCGAAGCTGAAGAACAAGGCGGCCATCATGTTGTCAAAGACGATGAAGTACGATGTCGACCCTCGCAAACGATCGAATCGTCCCGAGGTCATCGACCTTCACTACGACCGCTTGCACAATCCGGACAACTGCTTCCATATCGAGCTGAGCTGGATGAACACGACGGCAAAACTGATTGAGGACGCGGTGCTCTCGTGGGCCTCGACGGCGGAGAAGTTTGGGCTCAAACTCGTTCAGGTTCCGATTGCGGAGGCTTGCGCAATTGACGAGACGCAGCCTTTCCGCAAACCGTACAGAGTCCAGCTCAAGGTTCCCCCTCCCAAGGGACCGGTGCCCAGTCTCTTCCAGGCCGCAACCTTTACGCAGCCCGCCGCGCCGGACCGCCATTACTTCCAAAAGGCCCTGCTTCGCAAGTTTGACTTTGTGCTGGACTTCGAAGCTCGATCCGCCTTCCCGGCGGACGTAGAAGTGTCTTATTCATGGGGTATTCCCGATTACCGATATCCGCAGTACATCCACCGGTCTGGGAGCCTCCTCGCGCAGATCACCGACGAAGGCGACTTTCTGTTCCTGGCCAATCGTCTGGTCAGCACGCGGACCACGCCGAGTCGAGATATCCCCCGACACGAACGCCTGGAGCGCGACCAGTTCCGCACGCGCGCCGGCACCTATGATCCTGGTGATCGCCTCTCCCCGCGCCTATCCCCCATGGCGCGTCCCGTGCACGATATGGGCAGCCCTCGTTTCCAGGGACAGCCGGCCATCGACTCTGCCAACCTCTATCGCGCTCCGGAGCACATCCTGAACGGCTTTGTGGATTTCTGCCGCGATCCCATCCGACTTAACCAGTTTTACAATGAGTCTCATGCACGCCCCACGTCGACTCGGGTTGAGCCGACGTCGCTCCTAGAAACTTCCATCCCATCGCTGGAGCTGCCTGCCAGTGTGGTCAGCCATCACATCACGCTCCCGCCCGGACTTACCTCGCGGGCGTCGCACAGTGGCACTCTTCCCACGGTGGAATCACGGACGCGATCCCGCGATGAGGGCCGGAGTCCACGGAGTGGTGCGCTACGCCCGCTGATGTAGATAGGGATATTTTTCATTGCATGATACCCATAATGAGACCCTCACGATTCCTCATTGCGCTTGTTGACGCTGCCCCCATATCCCACCGCTGCTGCCGCCTGCATAGCCCGTATAAAACCCTCTGGATCCTTCCAGCCGTGTCATCGCCATATTGTTTGGATTGTGTGTGGTCCATAGCACGACGGTCGCGGGGAATGAGTTCCCAGGATTGCAATCCAATAGGGCGTGCAAAGGAGTGTCCAAACATGTAATAACAGATATCAACCATCGCCTTGCTGGTACGCTCTGGTCTGCCGTTAAAGTAGACCCGTAAATCCGTAAACCCGTGGAGGCCTATCCAGCAGCCCGTTTCCGGGATGAAGCATCGATGTGATCAGCACGTGACGACAGCCATGTGACAGCTGGAGCCTCCCCCAGGCCCCAAGGCCCCAAGGCCCCAAGACTCGCAATTTTGCCCCGATGACCAGAAGATTTGCTGTGCTCCGCTTCCATCTCCGCAGCCGTCTTCCGCCTCTCGTCAGTTGCTCCTCGTCCGCCCTCCATCGCATTGTATCTACTCCCGTACTATCTCCTCGAATCATGCTGGTACTCGCTCCCTCGCTCCCCAGTGCTGCAATCGTGGGTCCCTGACCTGCAGCGGCCGGTCTTTCCTTGTCTTACGTATCCGATCGGCAGGCAGCCATCCTGGATTGGCAGCCCCCTTCGTTCCTGGAAAAATTCCCGCTATTGTTCTGTTTTCTCCCCGAAATTCCTGTCGCTCATCCCCGTGCGGGTGAAACCGCAGGATGTTTTCCACCGTGCTGCGGAGGGCGAGCTCCGTCACCTCGCGCTTCACCTCGCGCATTCCATGGATGAAGACCCTGCGCATGAACTTTATTCTCATCCACTATGTCTATATCATTGCCATCACATTCATTGCCTCAATCATCATTTACCCTGGTACCGATTTGGCCTACACCGATGCCCTCTTCCAAGCGGCCGGCGCCGCCACCCAGAGCGGCCTCAATACCGTGGACCTCAATACCCTGCATACCTACCAGCAGATCATCCTGTACCTGGTCTCCATGCTGACCACCCCGATCTTCATCCATACCGTCCTCGTGTTTGTGCGTCTTTACTGGTTCGAAAAGCGCTTCCAACATGTCGTCAGCGATGCGCGCGCCCTCCGCCATACTCGGTCTCGCCTCCGTACTATAAGTGAAGACAAGGATGGGCAGTCCGCGGCCCGGGAGGAAGCTGGCATCGCAGGCCGGTCTATTGTCGTCTTGCGTGACACGCTGGGTCAGCCTGGTGACCGGCAGCAGGCGAGGAAGAAATCCGGCAGGGAAGACTCGCCCCCCGCGTCGCCCACTGCGGGGGGCCCACCAGAGCCCCCAAGCGAAGATCCAAGCAGTGCTATCAATCGGAAACTAGGGGTCGGGCTGGGGAGGACTTTGGAAAATATGCGGATGCCAGCGCAGCTGAGTCCAGAACACCATATTGCGTTCTTGGAGAATCAGCGCAGGAACAAGGGTGCCCTCCGGATTCCTAGTCCTCGAGAGTATGACAACGGCGGCGTGCCACAAGTCTTGGAAGAGGATGAGGAAGAGACGAAACCACCTGTTGAGATGTCCAGCAGTTCCTCCGATCCCGAACGAAGCCCATGCGACATGAGTGGAGAGGACGAGGATGGTAAAGGAAAGGATGATGATGATGACGACGAGGAGGAGGATCGACCGCGGAGATTAGATGGCCCGCATATTACCATCAATGAGCCGGACATGATCCACACGAGGACGCGAAACTCCACGTTTCCCCGATTAGATACACGTCCCACCTTCCGTGAGACCAAGGGCGACGGTGATCCCTCCTCACTGGTTCGCTCCACGACGCGGCGACCGACCTTGAACAATCTCTTCCGGTCTCTCACCCAGGAACGCGACCGGCCAACACAGCCATACCTCAGCTGGAATGCCACGGTTGGCCGCAACTCCAACTTCGTTGATTTGACCGAGGAGCAACGCGATGAGCTGGGCGGGATTGAATATCGAGCCTTGAAGACGCTGGCGGTGGTCTTGATCTCTTACTATGTTTTTTTCCACATTCTGGGCATCATCTGCCTCGTGCCCTGGATCATGACAACACACTGGGGCAAGGTGGTCACCGAAATCGGACAGGGTCGCCCTTGGTGGGCCATTTTTATCGCTCAGTCGGCCTTCAACGATGTTGGCTTTACCCTCACGCCGGATTCGGTGGCCTCGTTTCAAACCGCGGTATTCCCGCTGCTCCTCATGACATTCCTCATCGTTATTGGTAATACAGGATTTCCTTGTATGCTGCGCCTCATTATCTGGGTTTTGTCCAAACTCACCCGCGCCGAAACTCCGCTGTGGGAGGAACTACGCTTTCTGCTGGACCACCCGCGTCGGTGCTTCACTCTGCTGTTTCCAAGGAATGCAACGTGGTGGCTTTTCGCGATCTTAGTGGCCATGAACGGGATTGATCTGATCTTTTTCATTATCTTGGATCTGAATGATTCCACTGTCACATCCCTGTCCACCGGCATCCGTGTCCTGGACGGTCTCTTCCAGGCAGCGTGCACTCGAACCGCTGGCTTTTCCGTTGTATCTGTGTCAGACCTTCATCCAGCCGTTCAGGTGTCCTATATGATTATGATGTATATATCCGTGTTTCCTATCGCCATTTCCCTGCGACGCACCAATGTGTACGAGGAGAAGAGCCTGGGGATCTATGCCTCCGAGGAAGATGACTCGGACGATAACCAGACGCCGCCCAGCTATATCGGAGCGCATTTGCGCAAGCAGCTGAGTTTTGATCTGTGGTACGTATTCCTGGGGCTGTTCATCATCGCCATCGTCGAAGGCAAGCGCCTCGAGCAGCAGGACGAGTATTCATTCCAGATCTGGGCGGTGCTGTTTGAGGTCGTGTCCGCGTACGGCACCGTTGGCCTCTCGCTCGGGTATCCCGGTGTCAATGCGTCTTTCTCCAGTCAGTTCCAGGTCCTCTCCAAGCTTGTCATCATTGCGATGCAGGTTCGTGGCCGTCATCGCGGCCTGCCCTATGCACTGGACCGGGCCATTCTGCTACCGTCCGAATCTCTAAATCAAAACGAGATTGCAGACGCAGAGCGGCGCATGCGTCGCCGCGCCTCCAGTCTCAGCCAGATGTCCATGGACCGCCAGCAATCCCAGCCTCGGCCAGAACACGGGGCCTCCACGAGTCTCGATCCGAAAGACCGAGCGAGCCAGACATGGATGAACGGGGATATTATCCGTCGTCAATCGACCTTGCGGTCGCAGCGCTCCCAGCGCTAATAGTTTTTGGTTATAAATGGTGGATTAGTGCTTTGATAGACTTGGGTCGGCTTTGGTACTGCCAGATGTCGGAGGCTTACAAATTCCCTTACATGTTTTTATTCCTTTGATCGTGTTCCTCTAGCGAGTGTTTCTCAAAGCGTGCCAGCATGTCTTTATAAATTATCCCAAGCCCCAAGCAACGGGAACTTCCCGTGTATAGGACGGGAGTCCATACCGCAGCAAACACCACTAAACCCCATTCCTTCCTCCTGAGCAACTGGCCGCGGAGGTGGGTCGGATTATCTATTGTTCCACCTTTACCCCATTCGGCGCCACTCGGGCCGTACCCGCGGCCGGCCAGCCAGCCAGCCAGGATCCAGCAACGTCACGCCGTCACTGACACGCGAGCGCATCCGCAGAATTTTCACCCCTACAGCTACTACAACAACTCCAACCTTCACGCCTCCCAATCCATTACCTGCCTCAAATCCACGCGGCCTGCGCCTTGAGTCCGCTTGCGCAGAATGATGGAGTGATTGCTCTTCTCTCACATCGCCCACCCGGATCCTCGCTCGCCTTTCTTCCCAGTTACACTCCCGATTTCCGCAGAACCTCCGCAGGTTCGAACCGCAACGGCCATTGTTCGACATAACGTTGGTCTCCCACGACAGAGTCCGAAGGAATGCAGTCATGGCGCAGCAGAGGTGGTCACTGCCTCTTCTGCACCTTTCAGGTGTTGTCTCCTCCCGTAAGGAGGACCTTTGCGACGTCTCCGATCCTGCAGAGGACCAAGAGATCGTCCAAGAAGGGTCAAAATAAGGCTGATGGCAATGGCCCCTCGAAGAGGTCCTCTCCCTCGCATTACTCCTCCAAAATAAACACCCGACAAACGCTAGCAGCCAAAGATTTCACGGGTGTGGTATCTCACGCGTTAGATATTTACAAGCAGACGTTGTCGGATCAGCGCGATCCCGCATTGGCCAACTGGGCCCGCTTCGAGCGGACTATGCTGAACGCCTGCAAAATGGACGAGACTGGGAAGAGCGTTGGTCCGTTACGCCACATCAAGGATACGCTACTTAGATCATACCTCCGCAACGGACTTCGGGGCCTCGCAAGTGAACTGGAATTCCATATGTACGCGGAGGATGTCACCACAAAATATTCGGCGCCCAATCTCGAAGAGCAGAAGAAGATGGCAGATCTGCGACGGCCAGCAGAGTGGTACCCGCAAGCACGCGCGGTGCAGCGAACCATCCATCTGCACGTTGGGCCGACAAATTCGGGCAAGACATACCATGCGCTGAAGCGGCTAGAATCATCCAAGCATGGCTTCTACGCCGGGCCGTTGCGGCTACTTGCACAGGAGGTTTTCCACCGGTTCCAGGCGAATGGAACATCCTGCAGTCTCATCACTGGTGACGACGTCAAGCTTCCGGAGGATGGGAAACCCTCAAGGATCGTGAGCAATACCGTTGAGATGGTTAGTTTGGGAGACACTTACGAGGTGGGTGTCATTGATGAGATCCAGATGATCGCGGACCCTCATCGAGGGTGGGCTTGGACTCGTGCCGTGCTCGGGGCGCGTGCCACGGAACTGCATCTCTGCGGTGAAGTGAGAGCGGTTCCCCTAATTAAGGAGCTGGCTGCTCTAACGGGCGACAAGCTCGAGATTCACCGCTACGAGCGCCTGAACCCATTGAAGGTTCAGAATCGAAGTCTCAAAGGCGATCTCAGGAATCTCCAGAAAGGAGACTGTTTAGTGTCGTTCTCCCGTGTCGGTATCCATGCTTTGAAAGCAGACATTGAGAAGACCACTGGAAAGCGAGCGGCCATTGTTTACGGAAGTCTGCCGGCCGAGATCCGGACCCAACAAGCCCAGCTTTTCAACGACCCTGACAACGACTACGATTTCCTCGTTGCCAGTGACGCTATTGGGATGGGTCTAAACTTGAGCTGCAAGCGCGTCATATTTGAAACTCTTATTAAGCGAGTCCCCGGTGGGCTCCAGAGACTCAGCGTACCCGAGATCAAGCAGATTGGTGGACGAGCTGGACGATATCGATCTGCCATGCAGAAGGAAGCTGATGGCTCCGAAGACGAAAATGTCGGCTGGGTGACTTCCTTGGAAGATATCGATCTCCACTACATCCGCGAAGCAATGGAGTCAGAACCCCCTCCGCTCGTGTCTGCCGGTATCCTCCCTCCGGATTCGGTCTTCCAGAAGATCGCAGCGTACTTTCCGAACAACGTCCCACTGGAATACCTGGTCAAGCGGTTGATGGTGGTCTCGCAGGTTCACCCACTGTTTTTCTTATGTGATCCACGGAACCAGCTGGAGAACGCCGAGGTCATTGATTCTGTAGACGGATTGCGGATGGCAGACCAGCTCACATTCATGGCAGCGCCTATGCACACAAGGCTCATCGCAGGCCGCGACGCTGCCATTGCCTTTATCCAATGCGTCGCAGACCATTCCGACGGTCGCTTGTTAGATATTGAGGCGCTCAATCTCGAGATCCTCGAAGAGCCTGTGTCCGGTAACAAGGAATATCTCAACGAGCTGGAAACATTGCACAAATCGGTTATCCTGTATCTATGGCTCAGTTATCGGTGTGGTGGAGTCTTTACGGATAGGACGTTAGCTTCCCACGTCAAGCAGCTGGTTGAGGAGCGGATGGTCAGGGCATTGACCGAATTCTCTGCCAACAAGAAACTCCGCAAGGACGCCTCTCTTCGACGCCAGATTGCGCTGCAGAAGCAGATTCGGGAGGAGAAAGAATTACTTGCTGACGCAGATGTTGACTCATATGGCACCGAGGACGAGAACGCTGCCGTCAATCTTTCCGCTGAGGAAGAGCAATTGGAAGAGCAAGTGGACGAAGCAGCTCCCCAAGCACGCACTGCTTAGATACATCCTCTTCATCCGATTCACCTCTCCGCGACTCCTACCTTGACTTCCTCGCCTCTTCGCAATCACACCTGCCAGAGATCTTGTGGGACTTCAAGTCAATATAAACTGACCCAGAACAAAACCAAAATCGCTGTCCTGGCCGCCTGTACACTCCACGAAACATCTCATCCGAGCATTCCATACATAAGAAGCGACCCCGTGTGCCGGCCTTCGTATGATGGGTACACCAGTGAATCCAATACTAATCTTCTCCAGAACAGGGGACCCCGTTTAATCCTAAATCCGCTCTATAGACCAGGACACATTCATACACTATTATATCTGCCGGCCGCCGGCTCTGCCCGCGTCCAGCCATTGAGTTCAGGCATCTGCTGAAGATGATTTTTTTTCGGTGTAGGCACTAACCTGATTAATTCAGTTCATCTGTAGCGGAGATCCGACGTCTCTTACAACTCCCCTAGACAGACCTAAATGTGATACATACTCTGCACGTCAGATGCAAAAAGAAAATCTACCTCGAAGGCGATGCAGCCACAAACCACCATGATGATAAGAGCTCGAATACCTGGGTTAGGTACCCGCCTCGGCGTGGCTGCAAAGGCGGGGTTGTTCTGCAACGAATCGGGAGCCAGCAAAATAAGCCACTCATGAGAAATGGTATCGGTGGGGTGGTCCACGGTGCAAATTATAGGTTACTATTAGTACCATCATGTATTCTCACTCCCCTGCAGCTGCGACTCACTCGCATTGCCCCTCCATGCTGCCATTAGGTCCATTAGTTGACCTGATCAGGGAGACCAAGTCCCAGCATTCTGACTGACCTAGGACCCGGTTGATCTCTGAAGTCTAAGTGTGCCAGGTCGGTCAACTGTCAAGGCTGCTTGCTGCTGGCGCCGCGCGATCGTCATCGGTGAGGGGCAACAGCGCATCATCCCACACCATCGGCCTTCCAATCCTCTAACCTCACCTCCAACCTAATATTTCTCTCGTCTGCTCCCCTTCTTCCTCGTCCACTCCCCTTCTCTCTCCTGTTATTTCTTCCAGGTCTCTCCCTCACCCCTCTCGTCCGGCAACATGCGCCATCACATGTGTCATCTGCCCAACGGGCAGTCCTTGACTGTCTCGCCCGTCTTCGGTGGCTTCACCTTCAAGTCCAACGATGTGAACCCAACCCACTCCATCGTCCCGCCCGGCTGGAACATCGTTCTCTCGACCAACCGCCCAGAGACCGACGTGGACTCCCACGAGGACGACCGTGGTCGAGCTCGCGACGATGAGCACCGGGCCCGCGTCACCCGGTTCACGACACCTACCCTGCGCGACGACTTTCTCTACATCTCTTACATCGTCGACCCTCCCAGCAGCGACTACAAGCCTGTTAGCTCGCCCACCCGCCAGATTGCCATGATGCTGTGGGTCACCTTGTGGTGGTACTTTCATGAGCCCCAGCCCGACAGCCGCCTGCAGACGGAGGCCTCCGCCAACACCCCGGCTGCTGGCCAACCCAAGGGCGATTGGCGTGTATATATCAAGCGCGAGGGCTTCTTCAAGGGCCGCACCCTTCTCCAGAAGCTCGAGCGTATGGGCCTGATCGCCTCCGAGGACTCCTCGGTGGGTGCGGAGCCCTACGACCCCCAGGCCTGGGCCAACATGTTCATCAGTTGCCGCAGTTTCTGGCAGATCGATCCCCGCCTGTTTGTCTTTACCCTCAGCCCGCAGTCCATCCCCCAGGCCGTGTCCGGCTCTCCTTTCATTCAGCGCGTGGCCTCGCCCTCGCGCGACAGCTTCAATCTCAGCCACACCGCCGGTCAGGAAATCGCGCACTACATCCCCAACGAGGGGCCTTTTGCCTCTACCAGCCATCTTCCCACGTACTTCCCCCCGCCCCCGACACAGTACACCTTCACCAATGGCATCCGTCACCCTATCCGCCCCAAGCCCCCGCACCAGGGCGACGTCTTCTACATCCGCTACATTCCCAGTGTGCAGCAATACCTCTCCTTCCGGGTCCCTTACCTACCCTCCGCCAACAGACCCCCTGCATCAGGTCCTGGAACTCCCGCCCCGGGCCACACCTCAAATCTTTCGACTAGCAGCCTCGACCAGCCCCTATCCGCGGGACCGTCGGACCTTGATCTTCTCCACAAGTGGATGAACGACCCCCGTGTTAATGCCAGCTGGGGTGAAGCTGGCCCCATCGAGCACCAGGAGAAGTTCCTCCGCACGAACCTCAACAGTAAGCACAGTTTTCCAGTGATTGGATGCTGGGATGGCAAGCCTTTTGGCTATTTCGAGCTCTACTGGGTGAAGGAAGACCGGCTGGGCCCGTTGATTGGTGGGGCCGACAACTACGACCGGGGGATTCACCTGTTGATCGGGGAGCAGGAATTCCGTGGGCCCCATCGTGTGCCGCTCTGGTTGAGCGCGCTGGTGCATTATTGCTGGTTGGCAGATTCTCGGACTCAGACGGTGATGTTGGAGCCCCGAGTGGATAACGTGAAATTAATCACCTACCTCCAAGAGTCAGGTTTCTACAAAGAAGGCGAAGTCACCTTCCCGCATAAACAATCCGCGCTGATGAAGATCAAGCGCGATGCATGGGAAAGTCCTGCTATTTAGCTGCTCCACCCTTACATGTCTGGGATTGATTAGTGTGGCTGGATGATACCTCTCAGGGACATAGATCAAGTATTAACTTGCTCCGGGAGCAGGGGAAGTGAACAGGATTGGAAAGCGGTAATGATTCGACACTGCTTTCATCTCCCAAACCGCCGCCAGCCAACCGCTCAACCTAGACAAGCCCCCACCGACAAACGCAGCACCGACCTCTCGAGATGCCCTACGAGTCTCTACCCTAGCCACCAACTATAGGGACACCGTTCGACCCCCAAACCCCACTGATCCACTGACTCTTCTGGGGCATGATCACGGGCACTCATTTGGGCGGAACAATAAGCAAAACGAGCCTCTACATGTCGTTCCCGATCAGGGATCCGTGTGAATACTTCGGCTACGGGTAGCTGACGGGCCCTCTACAATTACCCCCCTTCCGGATAATCTCACGGCGCCAAAAAAAAACGTGCCTTCAAAGGCTTCTCTGCAAGTTGGGTGGATAGTCAGAGATAAATTTCCTCCACTTCTCAGAAACTGCTGTCGGGTAGGAGTTCTGTGCAGGTTCCCACAGACCTCTCAGGCCCTGGTCTCTCTACTAAAAAATTCTGTACATATATATACCTTCTGTATAGGCAATCTGTCCGTCTAAAAGGCCCTCTATGATCTGTTCTTCCGATCTTTGTTTATTAGGATCCCCATGGTAGAGCTTGGCTGCCCATTCTTCGGTACTACTAGTATCGATAAAGGCGGGGTGTGACTATCGAGTCAAGAAGGTTCATTATATACTTTGCAGAACCTGAGCGGGTTTCCTCAGAACATCTCAATTAGTATAAACATGTTTGCCAACAGGCTTTGTGACAGCAAAATTGCCCCTCGGGTGGTCTAATTCTTGGTTCAGGTTTTCGATGCTTTGATTCCTTGGACCTTCTATAGTAGATTCCTCCCATATTATCCTCGGGGTTTACACAGTATAACCAGGAGTTAACGGCTGCCATCATCCGCGCTTGGAGCTTAGCTAAGATGTTCTAGGCCCCCTCGTCGTTTATAAGAAAATCTGCTCCAATCTCGTGGTCCAGCGGCATTCGAAGAATAGACTAACGCCAGTGGACACTGAGTTCCTGCTATATAAAGCTAGCTTTGCTATCAGTCGTAGGCCCTTTCAGTCATCGTAGACTCGTTGAGCAAACACAAAGTATACTAACCAGCCAGAGGTTCGGTTTCTCTATTTCCTTGCCTATTCCGTATCGGGGCCGTTCGGGCCGCGCCCGCAGCCAGCAACACCACGAGAACCCACGCAGAATTTTCACTTCCTTCCCCCCTTCACCTTTTTCTACCAACCTGAATCCTACGCAGCAGATTTCGGGTATCAAATCATGCCTCGCGAGAAGGTCAAGAGAGGCCGCCGGGCCGCCGACAAGGCCAGCAAGGAAGCCAGCAAGCGGAAGCGCGACGATGCCCCCGAAGACGATGTGCCGAAGCGATTGAAGCCTTCGACCGATGAGACCGACGAGACCAACGACATCGTTGAGGGCGCGGACTATATCCCCCTGGACGATGGACAGGACCAAGAGGGTGCGCCGGTCGGCGATATGCCCTTCTATGGTCTTCTCGACCCCGAGGAGCAGGAATATTTTTCCCGTGCGAACGAGGTGTTGGAAACAAACCAGTTTGGCGACGCAGAGGAGCGGAGGGTCTTCGTCGACAGTGTCTACAAGGAAGCCGATGGGAAGGAATTGAAGATCGCGTGCAGTCAGTCGTGCTCCCGCCTTATGGAGAAGTTGATCTCGATGTCGGACATGCGCCAGATCCGGAGACTCTTCAGCAAATTTATCGGTCATTTCTTGCACCTGGTTCAGCATCGGTTCGCGAGTCATTGCTGCGAAACTCTGTTCATCAATGCAGCGCCTGGGGTGACCCAGAAGGTGTCGAAGTCTAAGAGAAATCATGAGGAGGAGGATGGCGACGAGCCGGAGCCCGAGTTGTCGCTGGCGGAGATGTTCATGAAGGTCATTGAGGAACTGGAAGGAAACTGGGGATTCTTATTGACGGAGCGGTTTGCGTCGCACACTATTCGGGTTCTTCTTCTTGTTTTGGCTGGAGAGCCGGTGGATTTGTCCTTGAGTGATTCCATCGTCGCGAGTCGGAAGAAGGAGAGACACGGCATACTCAGCACCGATGCACCAGAGGAGAACCCGGTCGCGCAGAAACGGAGCGTGCCGGAGTCGTTCGAGGGTACCTTGAAGAAAGTCATGCAGGATATGGTGTCTGTCCTCGATGATACATATCTCCGGGCCCTTGCTACACACCCGGTCGGAAACCCGGTTCTTCAAGTGCTGGTGTACTTGGAGCTCTCGCATTTCGGCAAGTCCAGTGCCAAAGACGCCAAGTCGATCATCAGAAGATTGATCCCAGACGATGACTTCGAAGAGGGCACGGAAAGCACCGTCTTCGTTCGCGGACTACTCTACGATCCGGTAGGGTCTCGGTTGCTCGAGACCATTGTGCGCTGCATGCCCGGAAAGTTGTTCAAAGGTCTCTACAAGAACTTCATGCGCGATCAACTACGCTCGCTTGCGCGCAACATCACCGCCGGATACGTCGTTCTCCGGGTTCTTGAGAGACTCGGAAAAGACGATCTCCAGAACGCGGTGGAACTCCTTGTCCCCCAGATCCCCAACCTCGTGGAGCGGTCCCGAGTGATTGTTCCCAAGACGTTGATCGAGCGATGCATCGTGCGTGGAGTCGACACTGCCCCTATTGCCCGCGTCCTTGAAACGACCTACGACAGTGACCCTGCCAAGCGACTAAACCAGATGCTCGGGCTTGATGGTGCGCAAGAGGAAGCAGAAGGGCAAGAACCCAGGCCTAGCGAACTCGGACCCGACGCCAATCAGAAAGGCGCCAAACTGCACAACTCTCTCTTCGTCCAGACCATACTAACCGCTCCGGGTGCATTAAGCGGCTTGGTCTATTCCAGTCTGCTGGCACAGTCGTCCGAATCTCTCGTCACGATTGCCAAAGACCCGACCACCTCGCACGTCATTCAAAAGGCGCTCACTCTCCCCACCTCCACCTCTCAGTTCCGCCGTCAATTCGCAGTCCGGTTCACAGGCCACCTCGAAGAGCTTGCGTTAGACAGCAGTGGATCCCGCGTAGTCGACGCCCTCTGGCCCGCCACCAAGGACCTTTTTTTTGTCAAAGAGCGCATGGCTCAGGAACTCACCCAGCACGAAATGGCCCTGCGAGATTCCTTCGTCGGTCGCGCCGTCTGGCGAAACTGGGCGCTGGATCTCTACAAACGCCGCCGGGGCGAGTGGGCCGCCAAAGCCAAGGGTCTCGACACAGGTGAAAAGCCCAAGTCCCGCCTCGAACTGGCCCGGGAGAAATTCGCCGCCAAGGCGGCGGAGAGCGCGAAGAATGCGGATAATGCCTGACGACAATTAGCGTTGCGTGAATTTTTATTTCGCTGAACACAAAAGAGCATGTATACTACTGTACAGGATTCCTGCGGAAATCGAGCGATTTACCCTTCTGCGTTAGGCTCGACGTGGCGCTGCTTTGGCTCACGGGGTTGTGCAATCGCTCCACGAGCATCTACGAGAAGCCGGCAGTAGCCCCGAGCGCTCCTTGATCTGGTACACGCTGCCCTTATAATCCCAATAAAATCCACCGCCGCACTCTCCATTGAACGGCCCGAATCGCTGATCTCACTCACCTCCCCGCGGCTCCTGCCTCAGCTCGAAGAGCGAGCGAGCGAGCGTTTAGACGCCGCCGACCCGTCGAGCAACATGAACCAGCACAGTACCACCAAGGCCCTCATGACTGATTTGATTGGATGTGATGATGATATCTGGCGGTCGGGCTCAGAGCTGCCAGGGTAGTAAGTACAGGATTCGCAGGCTCCAGGGCCACGTGTTACAGACATATACTCTATACCCGAAGAGCCTGATCCTTTTGACCACCTTTCCTTTAGTTCCGATGCTAGTCAGATCCGTGGGCTGCGTTTCGCTTCCCCGTTAGTAGTATGCCTGCCTTGATTACGCGCTGCCTCCCGGAGATCTTGCGCTAGAGGTCTAGGACGTTGGGAGTGGGCTCTGCGAGGATCCAGTTGGTCAACTATGCTACGTACGATGTAGTACTGGTCCCGGCTGCGGCGGGGGTCAGTGCAGGCCTGGATCGCGGCTGGTTGGTGAGATCGGCGAAGGGACCTGCGAGATCCAGCCGGTTGGCAAGCGCAAGCGCCATGTCGATTCCGACGCGGGGATTGTCGGCGTAGACCGTAAATGTAGAAGGTTTCGAGGATAGATGGAGGTCTCCCGGAAGGGGTTTCCTAAAGGGATATACATCAATAGCGGGAAATTGATTTGTCTACGACGTATTACCTACTCCGCAGCCACCTGCTACACTTGCCTTTCGATACGTGCTGCACCGGCGGCTGACACGTGACCCAAGGCACGTGATGGAGCGATGTGACGGCTGGAGCCTTTCCACGGGTGGTGTACATGGTACTCCGTCCATCCAAGGGGTACAAACAGACTTTATAGTTTTTTCCCCTCTCGTGTCATGGAACGCATCGTCTCGTGAGTCTGTCCATGTCCACGATGTTGCGCTCGCCGGTGTCACCCGAGCGAGGGTCGTCTCGCTCTCCACTTCCTCCTCCACTGCCACAGCCCCCTCGCCGCTCCTTCGACGACGCCTATGCCCGCCCCGCCTCCTCCGGCAGCGATGCTTCCTCGATCTCTTCCAATGTGACCACCATCTCGCCCCGTCAGTCGGCCTTCAACCCCAGTGCGGTGTCGCTGACCTCCTCTCCTCGACCGCCACGCACCTCCTCCGTCACCGCCAACACCACCGCCGCTCCTCCCCCCACCACCTCCTCTTCCTCCTCCACCGTCCGATCCCCCGTCTCCTTCATGCCTCATAATGAGATCCTGAGCAGAAAACCGTCGGGTCGCGGTGCCCCCCCGGAAATGCAGAGACGTTCGCGCCACCACTCGCAGGGCTTCTTTGAGCCGTCCCTCCCCACGGCTTCCTCCGACGCCACCATCTCCGCCTCCAGAATCGCGGCCCAGGCGGCTATGCTCCAACAACAACAGACCACTACCCAGAATCCTCCCAAGCGTCCTCCTACCGTGCGCGGGGTTTCCGAGGATGGCTTCCGGTCCAGACGAGGCGGGAGCGCTTCCCCTCCCCCCCCGCCGCCTCCAGCACCCTTGTTTGCGCCCCCGACCTCCGGCAGTGCATCGGGGACGTCATATCAGAGTGGGTCTACGACGGGAGGAAATACCCATGCGGCGACGACGGCGGCGAATATGGTGTTTCCCCGCAATCCAGCGCTACAGCCGCCCGGGCTGGAAATCCCGGCGGAGCGAGAGCATAGGCACAAGGGTGAGAAATCGAAGATGAAGTTGTTCTCGAAGCCGAAACATATTGGGATTAATCGCGATAAGGACGGGATCAGCAAGGATCGGGGCTTACCATCACCGAGCAAGATGGGGTTCCCGGGCGGGGGCTTGTCGCGGATCGTCAGTGCGTCTACAACAAGCTTGGCTGATACGTTTCCGTCGAATAACTCATCTATGTACAATCTGTCCAATGCGTCCGCGAGTACGGTAGTCCCAGCAGAGAAGTCGGTAGGGGCCGAGAAGGAGAAAGAAAAGGATAAGGACAAGCACAAGCACCATTTTCTATCGCGTCAGAAGTTGAAGCTGAAGGACCTGAAGGACCGGGATGATCATTACAATTTGCCCCTTTCATCCGCGTCGAGTAACTCCAAGCCATCGGATCCGAATGCCCCTCAGTCGCTATACTCGTTTACGCCCGCTTCGCCGGGCGCGGTGACAACCACGTTTGGGAAAAGTGTGAGCGGTCTGGACCTGCTACACGGGTTGCGGGAGAAAAAGAAGGAAGAGAAGGCGCTGGAGTCGGAGCAACTGGAATGGGTGGCGAGCTCATCAGGGCCTGGTGGTACGTCAGGGGGATTTCCAGGGCCGTCGTCGCTGGGGAGCTCCACGGGAGTTCTGGCGGAGGCTGCTCTCCGGGAGACGCTTCAGGGGTTTGGGCTGAATAATATGACTCCGGAGGACGCATGGGACTTCCTCAAGGCCAAGCTAATGGTCATCTTCGACGGGGAGGACGTTCGCATCGCTATTGAGGATCTCAACAAGCTGGTCCTAATCCACATCCAGCGCTGCGTACAGAAACGCACCCCAACCTCGGTGGTGGATGACTTGCGAGAGCTGTTAGAAACGGGATGTGCATCTCTGAACCATACGTTGAACGGTATTCCGGATGAGAAGCTGGTCCCCCATCTGGTACAGGTATGGATGCTGTTATTCGGCACCATCCTCCCGTTCATTCAGGCGGTCTTCTTGCCGCTGGATCTTGAGTTCAGGGGCTGCGGGTCCGTGATGAACCGACGAGAGGCGAGCGAGTTCTGGACATCGGCGTTCAACGGCGAGTACCCGGGCTGCGAACTCGAGGTGCGCAACCTCGTGCTGATTGCATTCCGCGACATGGTAATCCTGTACCGGTACGACGTCCTCAAGGCGACATTCTCGCGGCTGAGTTTGGACAGCATCAAGCTGGGCCCGGCGGCGCTGAGCGTCACAACCAAGAGCAGTAGCAACAGCAATGGCGGACGGCCGACGACAGCGGCGTCGCTGGATGGTGGGGTCGGCAGCTACAGCTCGCAGTCATCGACACTGCTCAACGCAGCGGCGAACAGCTACTCGTCGGACTCGCTGAGCTGCAACCGCAGCCGGGCGGCGTCGAACACGTCCAACCCGGACCAGCTCATCTTCCAGTCGTTCTCGTCGCCGACGCAGTGGCCGAGCATCATCCACCGGGCCTCGCACATGGACACATCGCACCTTATCACGGAGACGGTAGGACGGATGCTGCAGTGCGTCAGCGTCCTGGCCAGCGTGCAGACAGGTGATCGAGCACAGGAGCAGATTGAACTTCTCAGCAAGGAGCTGAAGCACAACTGGCTGGGTCGGGGACGGACCGGCCGGGACCGCCGCGGGTTCGTAGGCACCAAGATCCGGCCGGCGATAGTGGCGCGAACGGACAGTGACGAGTATATGAAGGATGGCATGCATGGGGAGGACTATGGGCATCGGGAATTAAGTGTTTTATGATTGTCAGTTGTTAGTAGATCTTTCGGTAGTGCCCTTCTCCGCCACTGCTACCTCGGCCCCAAGCCCTGGTCTCGAATCGCCGATTCTACGGCGGCCAGACTTGCGGGGGCCCGGACGGCTGCGCCTCCGGGGGTGGCGCAGATATCCCTGGTGTGGCTGGTGGTGTGGCTGGACTTATGGCTGATTTAGAGGCGTTTCGGAAGAGTCGGATTCTGATGCGGGCTTGGGGAGGCGCTTGGCTTGGAGGCTCGTTTTAGTGCTTTCGTCGAGGTCCTCGCTGTATCGCTGTTGGACTTGATTACCCTGACAGTTTGTCCACTCGGACCTAGCAGCGCGTTTGACCGTGTGTCCCAGAGCCGTACAGACACGGCGCATTGAGACCAGTCCAGGACATGACTGTCTTTAAGGCATCGGACATACTGCAGTAATGTGCAATGGGGATAGGGCCAATCAATTGTGCAGGATGGTATTGCATCCCATAATCTCTGATATGGGAGGGTTTCTGGTGTAGGTACTAGTGCTATCTTGTAAGTAATCGCGACGTAGTAGGGGGGATGATTTGATTATACTAGCGAGTCATCACGGGAGCGCACCCGCAGAATTTTCCACCCCGGATGTTCCAGTCCGCAACGCTCTCGACCTCACAATCGAGACCATGTTGCGGCTGGCCTGGAGAGCACGGCCGCTGCGGCCTTGGACTCTCCCTCGCCCCGCTCGTTCGATCTCCTCGGTCGCACCGCCGCTCATTCGCATCCAGAACGGCACGTTTTACGAGAACTATCCCACCGACGACGATGCCGTCCACGGCCACAATCCTCCCCTTTTCCCCGACTTCAACTTCACCCTGCCCTCCCAGTCGACTTCCGCGGAAGACGGTCGCGCCACGCCGCAGACCTGGGCCGTGGTTGGCTCCGCTGGACGGACGCAAATGCTCGATGTGCTCCGCGGCCAATACATCTGCACGCCGCCCACCGCGCGCAGTTACCCCTACCTGCTCACCGACGAGATCGCCCAAAAGGATCCCCGACTACGGTTTGCTGGCAATGCGATTCAATACATTGGGTTCAGTGGGGAGGGTTCCGGGGCCATTGGAGGCACGCGCGGGGCCTACCTGAGCGCGCGATACGAGAGTCTCCGGGAGGAAACCGACTGGTCGGTCCGGCAGTATCTCAAGGGCCAGACCTCGCTGAACCCGCTCGAATCGGAGCAAGACGGCAAGGTCCATGATGAGCAGTTGCTGGCGCAGATCATCTCCGAGCTCCGGCTGGAGGAGCTGCTCGACATGCCGGTTGCCAACCTGAGCAATGGTCAAACCCGACGGACCCGGATCGCCAAGGCCCTCCTCAGCAAGCCCGAGTTGCTCCTCCTCGACGACCCCTTCATGGGCCTCGATCCCGCCACCGTCCGAAGCATCTCCAGCCTTCTGCAGCGCCTGGCCGCCAAGTCCGACCCGCGACTGGTCCTCGCCCTACGCCCACAGGACCCTCTTCCGGATTGGATCACGCACATCATGGTCCTGGGGAACGCCAACCGAGTTCTGCTCCAAGCCCCCCGCGCGGAAGCGGAGAAGGTGTTCAGTGTCTGGAAGAAATTCGGCGATTACGAGAAGCCCTCCGCCAGGGAGGCCTCATGGGTCCACCAGACATACGAGCAGGCCAAGGCGTTCATCGACGCCGGCCATCTCGATCGTCAACTTATCTGGGACATGCGCCTGGCGCCGCTGCGTGGTAGAGGCCGAGTCACGGTGGTCCCCCCGTCCTACGCCCCCAAGGGCGGCGAGCCGCTCATCGAGATGGACGGCGTGCGAGTGCAATACGGCGAGAAATGCGTGCTGGGAGGCTGGACGCAGTCGGTCCAGGGCGACGGCAAGGACGGCCTACACTGGAAGGTGCGGCGTGGGCAGCGGTGGGCGGTGCTGGGGGCCAATGGGTCGGGCAAGACGACGCTGCTGTCGCTCATCACGTCGGACCACCCGCAGACGTACGCCCTCCCCGTCCGACTCTTCGGCCGCTCGCGACTCCCTGAACCCGGCCGGCCGGGCCTGTCCATCTTCGAGCTGCAATCGCGTCTCGGCCACTCATCCCCGGAAATCCACGCCTTCTTCCCCCGCCAGCTCACCGTCCGCCAGGCCATCGAGTCGGCCTTCGCCGAAACCTTCCTCGCCAAACCTCTCCTGAACCACGAGCGCGACCTCGACGTCAACGCCGTCCTGCGCTTCTTCCGCGCCGAACTCGACCCCGACGCCGCCTCCTCCCTCGCCCAGAAACCCGTCAAGGTCACCACCCCACGCGATCTCTTCCCCACCCTCGTCAAATCCGACACCGACTTCTACAATCCCGACCACGGCATCGAATATGCCGACACCATCCGCTTTGGCGAGCTCAACACCGCCCAACAACGCCTCGTCCTCTTCCTGCGTGCCCTCGTCCACCGGCCCGACATCGTCATCCTCGATGAAGCCTTCTCGGGAATGCCGGCCTCGGTGCGCGACAAGTGTCTCAATTTCATCGAACATGGCGAATTCGTGCTCAAGCGCGTCGTCAAAGTCCTCCCCGCTCCCGCGGACGCCCGCTTCCGCGGTCTGACCGACGACCAAGCCCTCGTGATGATCTCCCACGTCCGTGAGGAGATTCCCCGCTGCGTGCGCTATTTCATGCGTCTGCCGTCGGATGCCGGTGACCAGCTGGACTTCCGGATCGGTGTCCTCCAACCCCAGCATACCCTGAGTGATCCGAACGTCTGGGACTTGGCCTGGGCACCGGACCTTGACGCCCGGGCGGTGCCGGCCACGGCGGACCAAGTGCCGGAGGGGGAACTCGTGAAGGAGGACTTTGAGACGTATGAGTGGTATTCTATCTGATCGACATATATACCCATGTACATGATCCTTATGTGTATATTGGCTGCAGGCCCTACCTGCGTAATTAGGCAGTCTACTATATGAGAAATGTGATGATTTATATCCACCTTTGTAAAGCTTATTCTAGGACATTTCTATTGTATTCCACGCAGGATCTCATACAGGGCCTCGCGCAGAGCCTCATAAAGCTTCATACAAGATCTTATACTAGTAGTACTACTCTATACATATAGTAGTAGTAATGGCCCAGTGGCCCAACATGGTTCAAGGCTGATAGTATTCCTTCACCAGTAGTTCATCACGTCCCGGCTAGTTCATTAGCTCCCGCGATTCATTGTCCTGTCCCGTAGATCTGTAGATGTTCTCCGGGTGTCTTTGGAGATCCTTGAGAGATCATCGGCGCTTGCTGTACTGGTTCTAGGTCACGTGAGAAGACCTGGGAGGCCTTAACCTCACGGCATCTTTCTAGCATTAGGTATATATATGATGCTGTAGATACCTCCCGTTTAGTGAGAGACTCATCGGGATCGAACCTTGTGAGGCAGGGCAGATTCCGCGGCGGGTTCCTACAACCAGTGGGAAGATGCGTAGCCGTAGAACAGATATAAATAGTCCTTTGACCTCCTGGATCGGTGCGCCGACATTAGCAGAACTGAATAACAGATCAGTCATGGAACACCTGAAGTTGTCATCAGAGTCCTCCATCCATCCACTACCTATCCCGTCCACTCATCTCGTTCCCCAGTATGCCCCCTCATACGTGACTCCCCTAAGATTAACTCACTCGTCCGGGTTTTTCGTTACACAAATATTGCCATGCGGCTGTTGGGCCATGATGAGAAGTTGCCCGAGATGCAATATGTCTACCTACACAGAGATATACCTCCATACGGAACTTGCAACAAGAAGGGCCACCGAGAGAAGTATTGTCCATCGAAGAAGAAGCAGACCAATTGTTGCTAAAAGCGAAAAGCTCCAGTGAGGCCGTGATTAGACGCTTTGTCAGCGCTGCCGCGCGTTTAGCCTTTTACTAGTGCTGCTTGGGGTATCACAAACAGGCGGCTTCTCACCGCACAGGTAGCACAACCGGACCTCGTTACACACAGGCGGATCGGATTATCTATTGCTACAGACCGATTTCACTATATGCTGCCCACACTGCTTCAAATCTGTAGCCTATAGATATATGCGCTGAGATCCAGTGGTGTGGGTCATCTACGCTACCTAAGTTATCAAAATAGACGCCACCCATGTGAAGTGGCCAAGCGGTGAATATAGTATCAAGTACTCACTCGATGCTCACCAAAAAAGCCCTGCTGGCGCAATGGTAGCGCGCAAGACTTCTACTTCTGCAACCTCGAGTTGTGAGAGATGGAATCTCATCATGGGTATTCAGAGATCTTGAGGCTGTGGGTTCGACCCCCACGTAGGGCTTTGTCTTTTTAGAGCGATGGGAGATGCGAATCCTATACCCTCCCTGTTTTTTTTCTATCGTGAAAAAAGCCTTCAAACACATCCCATGCAGCTCTCTTAACTATGTTGAAGAAAGTCTTACGGATAGCATATGCGGCCTCACGAAGAGACTGCCGAGGACATGATGTCCGATTGTTGAACCTATAGTTACCTGAGGCATCATTCCGGCCTACGGGCCGGCATAGACTCATATTATAGATCTGAATAATAGATAGTGTTTTTGGATACCTTAAGTTTGCTTGATGGAGTCTTTCAGCAACCCTTCAGGTGCCTGGCAAGATTTTGATGATACTTACTAAGACGCTTTGCAATACCTTTGCCTGGGGGACTTACTGCAGCTCAGGATCCAGTAGAAGAATTAGGCCCTCCCAAGTACTTGTCTCGTCACTCATATCTTGAGAGTCCTCAACTCAGCAAACCGGGAATTCCAAATATAGAGAGCGATATTCTAGTATGTATAATTTAGCGCGTTTTGAATAAATCATCTGACTCCGGATTAGATACAAATCTATGCCCATAGTATCAGACTTTTGCATACTGTCTATACGTATAGATCTCTCAAGTTTTTGATTGATCTTGCTATTCACGAAGAAACTATGTATGCCTCATGAATCAGGCACGAAACAATGGAACGCGCTGGGACTCGTATCGGGCGGCGGTCCGGGGATAGGCTACGCCACAGGAAGTCGTGAGGTCATCGATGTTGGTCCTAGGGATTCCCTTTCTAGTGAAGACGGCAAAAGCTCTTAATTATACCACAACAGATATCTCCAGGATTAGGGGAATAACTGTAAGATGGATAGATCCCAACTGTATGGTAGTTACTGATCCTCAAGGACCAGTCCATTATCGTGGATATACAACCTTTCCTTCCTGAAGTCATAGGATTTCTACACTGCCAAGCAAATGATATCCTAGCATCAGCGAAGGTGGCCTTATCGAAGTCATCTTATGTTTTTGGTCTCCTCCCAGAAGGATTATTACCGATTTAATGAGCTGACGGGACCCATAGAGTAGCCGATCCAGCCCTGGAAGGAACGGTACAAAGATTGGTTGTGGATAATGCAATAAACTCTTCCATCTTACATGAGGAAGCCCTGCTGGCGCAATGGTAGCGCGCAAGACTTCTACTTGTTCTCTGGATTAGAAATCCTATCCTGGAAAAGAGAGATCTTGAGGCTGTGGGTTCGACCCCCACGTAGGGCTTAAATTATTTTTTTCTCATCTTGCCCAGACCGTCCTCTACAGCCACACGCGATCACGTCATCGGCGATCGTCATCACATCAGCAAATTTTTCCCCCTTTCCCCGGATTTCCGGTCTGTAATTTCATCATCATCATCATCATCATCATCCACCACATCAATATCAACACCCGGCAACGAAACGTTGCGTCTGGATTATCATGGGTCCTTCAGCTGTCGCTCGCTCAGCTCCCCGAGCTTTCAAAGCTGCCGCGCGGCTCAACCAGCGCGAGAGCCTCTCTATCTTGGGTGGAAGTCGTCGCATCCAAATCCCGTCATCCACGTCATCTCCGGCAAATCACAGGGCCCTGCATCATGGCCCGTCGCGCATGTCACAGTCCGCCACGGCGTCGAATCCCGCCATGTCATTCCCTTGTCTCGACGCTCAGGATGCCAAGTCCGCTCAACTCTCCGCACGGTCACTCCAGTCGGGCCCCGAGCCCTCCTACACCACCGGCCACCACGAACAGTTTCACTGCGAACAACCCTTGCTGCTGGATTGGGGTGGTGTGCTTCCAGAATTCGATGTCGCTTACGAGACATGGGGTCAGTTGAATGCCGACAAGGGCAACGCTATCCTACTACACACGGGTCTATCGGCGTCCAGCCACGCGCACAGCACCGAAGCCAACCCCAAGCCCGGCTGGTGGGAGAAGTTCATCGGGCCCGGCAAGCCCCTGGACACGGACAAGTACTTTATTATCTGTACCAACGTTATCGGAGGATGCTATGGCAGTACTGGACCTTCGTCGATTGACCCCTCCGACGGAAAACGATACGCTACTCGGTTTCCGATTCTCACGATAGATGATATGGTGCGGGCACAATTTCGTCTTCTGGACTCCCTCGGTATCGATAAGCTGTACGCCTCGGTCGGATCCAGCATGGGTGGTATGCAGAGTCTCGCGGCCGGTGTGCTCTTCCCCGAGAGGATCGGCAAGATTGTCAGCATCAGTGGATGTGCGCGAAGCCACCCGTACAGCATTGCCATGCGACACACTCAGCGGCAGGTGCTGATGATGGACCCGAAATGGGCTCGGGGATTCTACTACGACTCGATCCCGCCTCACTCGGGCATGAAGCTGGCCAGAGAGATCGCCACAGTGACATACCGGAGTGGACCGGAATGGGAGAATCGGTTCGGCCGCAAGCGCGCCGACCCCAGCAAGCAGCCGGCTCTGTGCCCGGACTTCCTGATCGAGACATACCTGGACCATGCGGGAGAGAAGTTCTGCTTGGAATATGACCCCAACAGTCTCCTTTATGTGTCGAAGGCAATGGACCTGTTTGACCTCGGCTACGCTCACCAGTCCGAGACGCAGAAACGGAGGGCTGGGTATGAGGCTAAGATTGCCGAGGGAGGAAAGACTTTGCAGAAAAGCGACATCGCATGCAGCCTGACCCTTCCGGAGCAACCGTACGAGGAGCAGCCGTCGGTGACGGCAGGCACCCCTTCGATGGATCAGGCTGTCGCAGGAGAAGCGGGACCCGATGCGCCGCCGCGGGATCTCGTCGCTGGTCTGGCGCCCCTCAAGAACCACCGGGTTTTGGTGATGGGGGTGGCCAGTGACATCCTCTTCCCCGCCTGGCAGCAGCGAGAAATCGCACAAACCCTGCGGGCAGCCGGGAACGAGAATGTCGAGCACATCGAACTTGGCGAGGATGTCTCGCTGTTCGGACACGACACGTTCCTTCTGGACTTGAAGAACATTGGCGGTGCCGTGGAGAGATTCCTGCGGTAAACGGGCTCCCCGATTCGTCTTCCATCCGGCCATGATGAAAGCGGGCGTTTATTTGTATTTAGCGTGATGTATTCCACTCTGTAAATATTCCATACCCGGCTTGCTTGGGATCACGGAACCGCTCGGCCTTTCCGGCTCCAGAACCTTGTACTATAGAACCTCGCATGCACGCCCGAATCCCGGATTCTACCCAAGCTGAAACAGCCCGCTTTAAGCTTAACCCCTGAGCCAAAAGAGTCTACTATCCACCAGAATAGAAGCTATCTATCTCACGATGGGAGCATCGTCATCTATGTGTAGACCATTCGGACCGGAACATCTCATATTCCGGCTCCGGCGAGCTAACTGCGCCGGTTCCTGACGCTCTTGAATTTCCCCGCTTCAACTCGTCCTCTCAAGCGTGCAGTGCAGGGCTGGGCTTATATGTGTGTATCTCCACACTCTACTTAGCAGGCTAGCTTGCTGCCATTATTCACCATGGCTCGCCTGTTGCGAATTCCTTTCCGCCTTCCCCGCGTCTCTGGGCCCCCGGCATCGACTTTTTGCCGTCGCGTCTACTCATCTACTGGCGCTGCTCCTCCTGCTGACGCTGCCTCCCCTCCAACCAAGGCCGATCCCTCACCTACGATCTCACCAAATTCAACGGCCCCCTTGAATACCCATCCTGAATTACCGGTGGATTCCAACGAAAGACCGGCAACGGACACACAATCGCCGGCAGTGCTTGGACCGGAAGAACCCTTTACTCGTACTGAGGGTCAGCCACAGACGCGAGGAATCAACCCAAGGCAGGAAAGCAAGGTAGAGTATAAGGATGACAAATACACAGTGACCAGGACAAGTAGAGGCCTTTTGATTGAAGAGTTCGGCAAAAAGCCTATTACGATCACAGATATCACCCTTCGCGACGCGTGCAAATGCCCTGTCTGCGTGGACCCGCACTCGAAGCAACGCAATTTCCGCACCAGTGATATCCCCACCACCATAAAATCTTCCGAACTCAAGGTCGCAAGAGGAAAAATGCGCGTGCTGTGGAAAAACGAGTTCATGGAGGGTCATCCAGACTCCGGCCACTATTCCACATACGACTTATATAGACTTCGGTACCCTATCCTGAAACCCACAGAAGCTGAAGCGGCGGGGAAGTTACGCTGGCGGGCGCTCTGGGATAAAGGCCGTATGGACTACTGGCAACATTGGATCACGTTTGACGACTTCATGAACAACGACATCGCATTCGCATGGTCCATGCGCACCCTCGCCGAACTGGGCCTTATCTTCGTGAAGGACATCCCAGACTCACGCGAGATGGTCGAGAAGATTGCGACTCGCATGGGACCGATCCGTAATACGTTCTACGGACCCACATGGGATGTGCGCAGTGTCCCAAATGCCAAGAATGTCGCTTACACCAACCAGTTCCTTGGCTTCCACATGGACCTGATGTACATGAACGACCCACCTGGTTATCAGCTCCTGCATTGTTTGCAGAACTCTTGCGAGGGAGGGGAATCCCTCTTCGTGGACACATTCCGTGTTGCATACAACATGAAAAAGGAGGACAGCGGCCATTACAATTACTTGAGCAAAGCCAAATTGCACTACGAATACAATCATGATGATCATTTCTACACTAATAACTGGCCTGTCTTTGAGCTTTCACGGTCCAAAAGGCCGACCGAACGTGGCGATATTGAACACTTTCCTCTCTCCCACGTCAACTACTCGCCACCTTTCCAGGCCCCGTTCAAGGCACAGAACCTCAGTTCTCACAAGGTCTTGAAATTCTCGAAGGCGCTCAAGACCTTTGCCGATGGTCTTGAGGATGAGAAAAACATGTTCGAGCTGAAGATGAAGCCTGGCGAATGTGTCATCTTCGAGAACCGTCGGGTGGCGCATGCTCGTCGCGCGTTCAAAACCGATGTTGGCCAGCGCTGGCTGGCTGGTACATATGTTGACGAAGATGCCATGTTGTCGTTGTTCAAGACGTCTGCGAACAAATACCCTAATCTGTGGAAATACCAGCGCAGGGGACTGAAATCCAGACACGTCAAGTTACTCAAAGGGGCGATCCCCACCGAGAATCTATAGATGGTTTCCCGAAAGGTTTTCACCCTCACGAACATGATATCCTTTGTACGTACTGCATATAGCATGGTTCATCCGGTCAAGCCATATCTTCTTAGCCCAATTTTCAATTCAATTCAGATTCTTACACCTGATCGAGCCCGCTAAGTAAGATGCTAGCTACGTAGGCACTTCCTATTCAAGCAAGAATATAAAGCGAAAACACCATATCCCATAATGAAAAGGGCTAGGCCCTGAACCTTAATCTGATAACATCCGTAGAAAGGATAGCAATCTCCAGAGCAGTAGAGAAGCTCACCGGAGCTGTGTGACGGCAGCCCTATTCGGAATCATGTGACTATATTTGTTTTGTTTGCTGTGTTGTCAATTTCTTCTAGCGAGCGAGCGCCCACAACACTTCTCGTTTTCCTTTTCCCCCTCTATGCTTGAAGTTCTAGAGTAGTTAGCACCAATACGACCTCATTTTGCTGTGTTGAACGGCCGTCTCATAACTTCAAGCGTCATTCTTGATTTCTTTTCTACTGCTGTACACGGCCGGCTCCTGCCAAGCTGTCAGCAGTCCCCACTCGCGTTCTTGGCGATGTCTAACGGCCCAAGACCCATCTGACCGAACGAACGAAATGAACGAACGAAATGAACGAACGAAATGGCTAGAGAAAGTAGCCAGGCCCCGGGTCCTAGAAACAACCGGCGACTTTCCGCGATACTACCCAATGAACCAGACTGGGAAGACAGGTTCAACCAGACCGAATTCGATGCCCGATACCAGAGAGACCCGAAGTGAACTTTTGAAATCCTTCTGAAGATTTTCAGTAACCTAGAGACTGAAAGGGACAATCTCCTCGATCAGTAAGACCGGCAGAGCCAGGGGATAACCGCCCTCACTCAGGAACAAGATGATATTGCTAAGGAACGAGATGCCTTCGCGGTACAGATCACCCGTCAGGTCCTGACTGCCTCCCGAAGTACAACCGTCCCCGAGCCTAAGAGAGCGATGAAGATCCCTGACCCACCCCTGTTCAGTGATAGGAAGGACATCACTTTTAAAGACTGGATACTGGCCATGTGTCAGAAGCTGGAAGCCAATACTGACCAGTTTGCCACTCCAGCAGTACGCAAAGCCTATATTTTCAGCTGATATGAGGGCGATACAAGAAGGCACTTGACACCGAGGCTCCGTCCTAATACGACTAACCCTTACAACGACGCCGATGATATATTAGAACATCTGGAAACTGTCTTCACTGACCCTAACAAGGTCCGCAATGTCCGTCACCAGTACCGAGACCTGCAGATGAAGGTTGGGGACAAGTGCTACACCTTTATCTCTACTTTCTATTATCTCGCCGTGAAAAGGGCTAGGCCCTGTCAGCCATCCGGAATCGGAACACCTATGTTCCGACCCGTCTGGCCCTGGACCTTAATCCGATGACACCCGTAGAAAGGATGGGAATCTCCAGAGCAGC
>KV907505.1:1016388-1068142 GCA_001990825.1 Aspergillus carbonarius ITEM 5010 | reverse complement strand
AAATCTTAATCTAATAATATTTATAAAAAGAATAAAAATCTTTAAAATAATAAAAAACTTATTAAAGTTGTATATAAATCTTTCAGAAAGAGTTATCTATAAAAAAACTTAATCTATCTGTAGATTAAATAGTTCTTTTTCCAGTGAATTCAATTCTTTTACTGACTATCATACTTTACGTAGTCCACCCGGCTTCTTAGCCTGTCACATTCAGCCTGATCAGATATAACAGTTAACTGCAGTTAACTGTTATATTTAATAGTTAAAGAATTTTTCTATCTTAACCTGACCGCCAGGTTACAGTCAGATTACGGTTAAGGTATAACAGTCAGGTATAACCACTCTACTCCCATACAAACTGCAGGAACCCTAAAGCCGCCGCATATGCGATTCCCCAACCCCAGTGGGTTAGAGTCCTGACCCGGAGGGCAGAATGGTGGCCGAGGAGGACAGCCCGCAGCGGACGCGGATCGGGTAGGAAGGCTTAGGGGGTGAGCATGCATTCTAGGTATTGACAGAGAGTGGGCCAAGTGTCATTTTACTACCTAACTGTTCGCTATCTAATCTACTCACTACCGTCTACCGGAGTGGCCGATTTGTGCCTTGCGACTGCTCTTGATCCCTCATTGCTCAGCTGGAGGGGGCATCGACACAGACGTAGTACCCAAGCCATAGGGATTCGCAGCCTGTCCCAACGTACGGATTCCATTCGTTGAACTGTTCCCCATCAGTTACCGGGTTCGTCATTCGTTGCACAATTATTGACTACGGGGAAACAACGCACCTCTGCTGCCGTGATATTATACTGCGCTTCAATGGTTTCGCAGTCATCCCCGTCGACGACGAGGTGATACTCGGTGCAATCGGCGACGGTGCTCGGCTCCACGGTGGGGACTGTGGACGTCGCCGTCGATGTTGCCGTTGCCGTGGACGTGGTGGACGTCGTGGTGGTGTACGGAGCGTCGACGCAGACGAGGTAGCCAAGCCAGAGGGACTCACACGTCGCCCCGACTGTCGGATTCCACGCCAGGAACTAACAAGATGATCGGTCAGCCCGGTAGTTCTCCCAGGGTCCTCTCGACGAAGGGACCTCAAGGTCTGTCTGCGTACCTCGGCAGCTGTAATATCGTACTCCGCCTCGATGCTGACGCAGTTGTCCCCATCGACTACCTTGTGGTATTTGGTGCATTGGGGGTCTGTGCTTGGTTCAAGGGTTCCTGAGACCGTGGTGGTGGTGGTAGGGGTGGTGGTCGCCGAGAGCGTCCCCGAGGATGCGGCGGTACTGCTCGTCGTTCCGATACAGACGGCGTCCCCTGTTGCACTGAGTGAGCTCCGTGGTGACCGGGTCGGGGACGCAAAGAAGCAGAGGAAAACGAGAGGGGAGACTAACCCACATCAAGGTATGCGCAGCTCGAGCCGACCGCTGGGTTCCAGGTGTAGAATTGGCTGAGGGTAAAGTTGCCGAATTCCGCGACAATGCCGGCGCAGGTATCATTCTTCTGGACGACATAGTATGCATCACCTACAATGCTCAGTCATGATCATGGCCGAGCCCAGGCCCGATGCGGGACCGTGAACGCCACTTACAATTGGCCGCGATGCCGGTCTGTTCGGGGGCCGTCGAGACGGAGATGGAGGTGGAGGACGCAGTGGTAGGGCTGCTGGACGAGATGTAGTAGGCGGGCGAACACGTTGCGGGCAGCACCGTCGAGGCGGGCATGGTGGCGTTGGCCGGCGGGTCGCAGTATTCATCCAGGAGATCCTCGCAACTCTCCGGCAGATCGGATATGGTCCAGCCGTTGGAGTAATCCTCTTCCGTGATGGGGCAGTACTGGGTCAGGTTCTCAAAGAGCGGCACCACCGTTTCGTTCCAGGTGACATTTTGGACGGCCGGAATGATGGTGGTGACGGGCCATGCGATGTCCGATGCGTTGAAGATGGGAAACGTCGACGGTTGGGTGGGCAGCGTGGTGAAGGCCGTGGGGGGAATAACCCAGGACCTATGAGCACCATCTCAGCCCGATTACCTCTGCGGGATGGATCAAGGGGGCAGAGGGATCACGCAGGAAAAGAGGCTGCACCTACACGTTCCAGCTGGTTGTGAGGTTGGTGCTGGGAGTCACCCAGCTTGACGTTCCGGGGGGCCTGATCTCACCACGTCAGGTAGGGTTCGCCCTGTGGAGAGGGGGAGGGCGGCGCGACTCACGAGATGCAGATGAACTCTCCAACCATACTGTCGAGGTTGCCGCAGTCCGTCCACAGAGTGCTACAGGAGAGAGACGCGTGTCAACAGCCGCGCTGAGCCCAGCAAGGGGGTTCGGACAGGAAAGATGGGGACTGACGGATTCCACGAAGTCAGCTGGACCTGGTAAAAGGTTTGGTTCTGCAGGATCGAAGAGCAGGTGTCGTTCGCCTGGACCTCGTACAGGGCACACTCGGCGCCCAGGCAGACCGACTGGCCTACCGGAACCGAGCAATTGAGCGTGCTCAGGTTGTTGTCGATGACAAACCGCGCCGTGGAGATGGAGTGGGCCGTCGCGATGGACTGGCAGGTGTCTCCAGACTCGACGGTATAGTAGCTAGCACACGTCGCGGTGGTCGTGGCCGAGACGGTGGCCGTCGCAGTCGCCGCAGGGAGCACGGTGGCGACGGCCGTGTCGGTGAAAGGGTAACTGGATGCCGCTGCTCCGCAGGAGGACAGCAGCGACGCGTATGTGTCCGGGCTGTAGCGCACTTGGCCGTATGGCGAGTCCAGCATGGCGGCTTCGTATTTATACATGCACGGCGAGCAGGCCGAGACGTTGCCCGCAACCACGGCTGGCAAGCAGTAAATCGAGTTGCTGGTCAGACAGGCGGCCTCCAAGGCCCAGACGAGGGGCTCGAGGAAATTCTGCACCGTCTGCGAGACATTGCCGGGGAAGGTATACGTGGTATTCCCGCAGGCCGCGTCGACATCGGCCTGGAAGGACCGGAGCGAGTGCGTGCAGTTGGTGGAGCACGCATCCTCAAGAGCTGCCACGCTGACATAGCCGCCACCGGCGATGTAGGAGGCCGAGAACAACTGGTCACAAGTGATGTTCCCGGCCAAGGCATTTCCACAGGCCGTGGGCAGACTTGTCGGGGCCGTATCAAACAATTGATACGTCTGCGCCAAAGGAGTGACGGCAGCCAAAGTGAGTAGCGCTGCGGCTCTGGCGTGGAACTGCTGCTGCGACGTTGGCATCATGATGCGCAAAAAGGACAGACTTGGATGCGAGGAGAACGAGCGAGAGGGAGTCGCAGCGGTGGTGAGAGAACGAACCACGCGTTAAGGATATGTCATGGATGCCTTGGAGCGGCCTCCGGGGTGACCGTCGAGGGATTAATGGGCGCATAGCCGGGGTCCCTCCGCGTCGTCTAGAATGGCCTCAGCCCGCAGCACCTTGCCATGTGCCCCCACGTCGTATTCTCGCTCCGTCCAAGCGCTGCCTTCTCCGAGGGGCATGACTCAGGCACCCGGGGCGGGTCACATTACTAGCGCCGGACATGGTGGTTAGACAAAGCTTGTTAGGGCAGCACCTGACCGGCCCCACCCCCGGGCCCTCGCGGGTTCCTCCCGCGTCTTATCTTTAAACTGTTACTAGGGGCCCGCATCCCGCCTGCTACCCTCCGGCCCCCAAGTTCGTGCCTCGTACCCCGTGCCAGATTCACCCTGTTCCGGTAATACCGCCCGGCCACCACCAGAGATTGCATCGTGATTCCCTGGTCAACCCCGCTCGGTCACAATGCCTAGCGACTACGCCCTGAAACGCACCCACGGTCAGGCGACGGTGACCATCCACGCCGCCGACCTGTATCTCCTGGTGAGTACCTGCAATCTCCGCAACGCCGAAGGTGGGCGACGCACTAATGCCATTGGCGGCTAGGAACAATGGGAGGAGGGCCTTGCCCTCTCGGACGACGCCCAGCGCGCGGCGATCTTTAGCAAGTGGCTCGATATTGGCTCGCAGGGCCGCCTGGTGAGTTCGTCTCATTTGCGCTCCATGCAGGGGCACCAACTAATGGTCGGCGAAGCCATATGTGGAATGGCTCGAGGAGATGTCCCTCGTCGACGATGATATTACAGACGACGAGAAGGATCTCCTCGCTCGTGTTCGGAGTCCCTCGGACCGCCAGGGAGTCAGCTATACCCGTCTCGTACGCACGTTCTACGGCGAAGGCTCCGATGAACGATTGGCACAGCTAATCTCCGAGGCGGAATTTGACGGGCCCGTGTTCGATAATGCGGCGCTGTACGACGCGGGGTCAAACGACGGCTTACAGTCGCTGCAGGATCTCCTGACCCGTATCCCCCAGATCGTCGAGGAGACCCCAGGGTTTGCCGTTTGGTACAACGAAAAGAAGCGCAAAGCCCTCGCGGAGGCGAGAGAGGTCGGGCCCGACCAATTTGACTATGCGCTGGCGAGATTTCATCTGGCGGCCAAATGGGATCACGTGCTCATCTACGATCAGGAGGCAAACGAGAGCCCGGGAAACGTGCTGCTGGTGTATCTCGACGATCGTGGCCGGGTTCTACGGTACTCTCGGTTGGACGGGGCTTTGGACTGGCAGGCCGCGGACGGGATGCTATACACGGGCCAGGATTCCATGCATGCATGGTGGGAGGACGGCCAGTACGGCGAGGCCTGGCAGGCCAACCAGCTTGCGCAGCGATGGGGCGAGGTTGAGCACGAACCCCCTGTGGATGGTGCCGGCAGGACTGTAATCTCCGCGGGACCGTCTGCATAAGCAATTAGCGTCTGCGGCAGCCGGCCAGCCAAGACCAACATAAGAGTCTTGCCGGTCTATCCGTGCTCGAGGCTAGAGATCAGGTACGAACGCCAAATAAGCACTACGGCTTCAATCGGTTAGTGTAATATCACGATACTGGGAACGCCATGCACCTATTGCAGGGACCAGGAGGGTCCGCCGCTACTCAATGTCTCGCTGTAACAAGCGGCCTCCAGGGACCCTCCACGGACAATGTAATATTACCTCGTCCCCCGTGGCTTAGGTCTTGATAATAGACTGCTTTCTCTTCAACGCAACAGTGCATTGGAGCACTTTCATTCCCTCGTTTAGTTTCCAGACCCACGCTCTTTCTGTTTCATTGCACCTCCGTGCCCGTCTCTTCCGACGGGTTTGAGCTTCTATACAATCGCTTTACTGCTTCACTTGGGCTCTAGCGATGTGGCGGACGGCAGTGCCCACCGGGTTGGCAGCTTGTCTGCTGGCTTGGGCGGTGGTCGGCCAGCAAAGCTCGACGTGTTCACTCACCGAACCGTGTGAAGAGGGCTGCTGCAGCCAATACGGGACGTACGCAAATGGCCCTTTCTTCCCACCGTCTCTGGCGCCTCCTCATTCATCCGATGCTGACAATTTCTGGGACACCATTGTAGCTGCGGATTCGGACCCGAATGGTGTGGTGATGGCTGCATCAGCAACTGCAATGCCACGGCCCAGTGCGGCCCCTACGGAGCTGTAACGGATTGCCCTCTTAACGTTTGCTGCAGCCAGTATGGCTTCTGCGGCACCACGTCGGAGTTCTGCCAGAACTGTACGGCAGGTTGTACCTCTGTCACGTAAGTAGCTACCGAGCGTGTTCCCCCCCCGGTGGGATGGCTAAAAAACGATGATATCATACAGTGAACCGTCGTGCACTCAGAGTACCGACGTCTCGGCCCTCCGCAGAATTGGCTACTACTCCCTGAGCACCCTGGAGAGGCCCTGCGACGTCATGGAGCCGGCCCAGATTCCCGCGGGCGCCCTCACCCACATTAATATTGCCTTCATCCAGTTCACCGACCAGTGGGAGATCGACGATAGCAGCTATGGCGCCCAGGTGGCTGAGATTGCCTCGCTCAAGGATACCCATCTGGGACTGCGGGTCAGTATCTCGGTTGGCGGGTGGGACTTCAACGATGGTTCCACGGCCACCTACTTCTCCGACATGGCGTCCACCTCGGCCAACCGGAAGACATTCATCAACAGCGTCGTCCGCTACCTGGTCAAGTATGGGCTGGACGGCATTGATATCGGTGGGTCGGGTCAACTGCGGTGGTGAGGAGAAAGGATCTTGCTGACCGGGTTTCAGACTGGGAGTATCCGGTGGCCTCGGACCGATCCGGTACGGCGGCAGACAAGGAGAACTACGTCTCGCTCGTCAAGGAGATGCAAGAGGCATTTGCTGCGTACGATTTTGACCTGACGATCACGCTGCCCTGTTCCTACTGGTACATGCAGCATTTTGACATTGTGTCCATGGAGAAATACGTATCGTGGTTCAACGTCATGAGCTACGATATGAATGGCGCCTGGAACGCCGAGAGCGCATACATCGGCCCGTATATGTATGGGCTGACCAACCTCACGGAGATCGAGGAGGGCTTCGATCTCTTGTGGCGCAACAACATTGACCCTGCCAACGTGGTCATGGGAATGGCCTTCTACGGCCGCACCTATACCATGGAGACGGACGACTGCTACGAGGTCGGCTGCGAATTCGCCACCACCGGCTCTGCTGGCCAATGCTCGACGACGGCCGGGATTCTCATGTACCCAGGTCAGGCTGCAACCCCCCTTCTGATGGCTACAGAGATAAGACTGACCCCGCTTGGACAGAGCTCTTGGGCATCAACCAGACCGGGTAAGCCGGCCTCTCCTCCCCCCCATTGAGAAGTGATATTGACGCTCGGTCGTCTGGTCAGGGCCTCGACCACCTACTATGATGCGGTCTCTACCACCGTCTATACAGTCTACGGGGGAGACCAGTGGGTCTCGTACGATACGGCGGAGTCGTGGCAAGCGAAGCTGAAGTATCTGAATGGCCACTGTATCTCCGGTCTCATGATCTGGTCCCTCGACTTGGACACCTCGTCGTATACCGCATTGGCGGCGCTCCTCGGCGACGATGCCATCACCACCGGCCTCCTCAGCAGCGGGGGGAACCTCACGAGTGCCGAACAGGCCACGCTGGCGGACCAATATGGCGCCTATACGGGCCAGGACTGCATGGTGACCCAGTTCTGCACCGATGGCTCCAGCCAAGAGCAAGGGACGGGCCAGGTGTGCCCCAGCGGGTTCACGTCGGTGTCCACCGCGCACGCCCCCATCCAGGCGCCCGGCTACGAGATCAACGGGACCTGTGCCAAAGACTGGTATCGGCACATTTGCTGCCCCACCAAATACATGCCCACCGGCTGCGAGTGGACGGAGTGCGGGACGGGCGTGTGTCAGGGCAACACGACCTTTCTGCTGAACACGGACACGTATAACAACGCCGATGGCGATGAGAGCTGTGGGTTCAACAAGGGCCGTTCGCTGTGCTGCGACAGCACGGGGGCCATTGAGGAATGCTACTGGACGAGCTGCCAGTACGACGATCAACAACAGGCCCCCACCTGCCCGTCGGGGTACCGGTATATGACCGAGCGTCACGACGACGGCAACGGTGCCCTATGCGCCACCACGATGGGCAGCTCGGACCCAACCCTGTATCAGCTGCTGTATGCGCAAGCCTACTGCTGTCCCAACACCAGCGTGCCCACCAACTGCTCGTGGACCTTCTCGGATAACGAGGAGACATACGACCCCAAGTCTCTGTGTGTCCCCGAGCAATGTCCTGCCGGCAAGGTGGAGTACACGTCCGCAGTCGACCCGGATGAGCCCCAGGTGGGCACCGCGGGGAGCCTGGGAAGCATCAACTGCGATGTGTATCCGATCCCGGCGGGCGCGAGCGATCGCTTTCGGTATTGCTGCAACCCGACCGAGTCCGCGGCGGACGACGGCGAAGACTGGCCGGTCGACCCGGATGACCTCTGGGAGGATGCCTATACGGCCGCGGGCTCGGACGTCGACTGGGCCTACTCGGACGATGGCAACGGCGGGGCGAGCTCGACCGACTACGGGGCGGACCCCTACGGCTTCGTCATGCTGGACGGTCCGTCCGGCTCCATCGATAGCACCTTTGGCGACACCTACACGGTGGTGCAGACCGACGATAGCAGCACGACCGAGGCGGCCCAGCGTCGCGCGAAGCGATCGCTGGTCACGCAGAACGCCACCGTCCTGGCCTCGAACTTTGATCATGCGTCGGAGACGCTGCATGTGTACTGCCAGTACGCCCCGGGCACCGACCGGTGCACCCGGATCTTCCAGCAGGGCGCCGTGGACACCATCATCCGGCTCCCCCCGCACGTCGGCGAGGGGCCCTGGGCGCGGGTGGTGTCCATGGACCCCGTGGCCGCCCCGGAGGCCGCGCTGCCCGCCTACCACATCCGCAAGCGCGAGGCCCAGGAGAACACGAACCCCGTGTACGCGCTCGTCATCGACTACAACTTCCAGGCCATCCAGGACCCGGCCAAGCAGCCGGTCAACCTCCGCGTGGACTTTGCCAACCTCGAGGACTACTGGCAGACCATCGACGACTCCGCCGCCCGGAAGGTCAAGAAGCGCGCGGCGTTTGGCGGCGAGACCCGGCAACATGTGCCCTACCAGGACTGGCGCCGGCATGTCAATCGGGCGAAGAAGACGCCCGCCTTCAATGCCCGGAGCGCCGACGACTTCCACCAGCGGACGACGCAGTCCTTTGCCCCGCGGGACGTCGTGGCGCTCGATCACGACGCCCCTCTCGCCAAGCGGTGGTTCGGGGCCCTCACGGCCTGGCTGAAAAAGGTGACAACCATCACCAAGACGGGACAGGGGGATCTCCCCATGGATCTGGAGTCCAACCTCCTGCTGTACAGCCAGTCCAAGGGCTGCGCCAAGGCCAAGGCGGAGATGAATATCTATCTCGACACGAAGCTCGACATGGCCGCCAGCTACGCCTACTACTTCAGTGGCACCATCGTGCCGCCCGCGGTGACCGACACCTACGCCTACCTGGGGATGCAGCCGTCGTTGTATCTGGGCGTGTCGGTGACGGGGTCGGCCCAGTTGACCTACCGCTCCGACCGCCAGCAGCTGATCTCCACCCTGACCTATCCAGGCCTGGCCATCAAGGGCATCGCGGTGGTGGGCCCGACATTTGACCTCTACGGCCAGATCGTCGGCACCGTGACGCTCAACGGCCACATGACGGTGGGCGCGTCCTACACGTTCGCCGCGTCCGAGATGTACTACCCGCAGGATAGCGACAGCGACGTGTACGACCAACTGGGCGACAGCGACAAGCCCGAGCCCCTGGCGACGGGCCTCAAGCCGACGTTTGAGGCCTCGGTGCAGGCCAGCGCGCAACTGGACTTCCAGGTCACGCCCGAGGCCAGCATCGGCATTACCATCGGGGGCAGCAGCTTCCTCTCGTCGACGAGCCTCGCCTCCGCGACGGTGTCGGGCTTTGTCAACAACACCCTCCGCTTCATGGCCTCGGCGGCGGCCTCGGCGTCGGGGGATGCGACGGGGGGGTCCGCGTCGGCCTCGTACACCTACGGCGCCTACCTGCTGTATAATGTCGGCTTCGGGGGTCAGGCCAACCTCCTGAACTACGCCTGGAACATGGCCACCACCTACCTGTACACGACGGCCAAGCAGTACGAGCTGTACAGCGGCAGCGGCATCGCGTCCACCAACATCACCACCACCACCACCACCAAGCGCGACCTGGACGGCCGGCCGGGCCAGGACTGGCACCACCGCCTGGAGGCGCGCAAGGCCCGGCCGGCGATCGCAAACCGGAGCAGCGTGAGCGACGTGGCGCACCATCCGCCGTGGGTCTACCGGCGCTCGACGGTGGACGACGACGGCGATACGAACATGGGTGGCACGGGCTGCTTCACAGGCGGCGTGCTGGCCTGCCCAGCCAACTCGTGCAGCACCGGGTCCGACGCGGACTCCGGCAGCACGGCCGCGTGCACGCCCAAGGTGCCCTCCATGTTGATTAACTGTGCGTGGTTCTCGACGGACCAGGTCACGGGCTCCAAGGGGAGCGTGAATATTGAAGGCATCTGCCAGAACATGCAAACCTTCCTGAATTGGCGCAACCTCGACCTGAACCCCGGCGCCACCTTCACCTACGACACGTCGGACCGGGCGGACGACGTCCGCCGCTCCGAGACGTGCGAAGATTCGTCCTACTATGACCTGCTCGCCAACGGGAAGAAAGGCGGGTCCTACTGCTTCGCCGCCAATGCGCAGTACAAGACGACGCTCGGGACCACCCTGAGCGTCACCAGCTGTGACGAGTTTCCCCCCGCATCGGTCGAGGAGGGGGGCAACTGGTACGGCGACGTCCCCGTTGCCCCGGCCCTGTGGTGTACTCCCCGGTGGCAGCAGAATATGCAAGGAAATTGCAACAGTAAGCCGCTCTCCCCCAAGAACGTCGCGTAGCCCGCTGAAGCTGATTCCTCTTCTCTCTCTCTCTTCCTCTCTCCGCAGAGCTCCTGCGGAATATCCGGACCAATGTCCAATATGCTATTGACCCGAACGAAGACGCCGTCTGGGTCGATTGGACCGACAACAACAGGTGGTTCGTCGCCAACGACTGGAACGAGATTACCACGTACCCGTATGCGATCCCTCAAGCACGGGGTATCTCCAACACGGTATGTAGAGGACGCGGTCTCGCCCTGCCGCAGAGCTCACCCCGCTTTTTCTCTGCCCTCCCCGATGGTAGGATTTCCCCCGGGGCTGACCGTTCGGGAAACGAGTAGGAATGGGGCACCGACGAGACTGGGGGCTGGTCTCAACGGCGCAGCTTCACGTATGGGATTGCCAACCCGGCTTCCGCCACCGACTGGGCTGGCTGGGGGAGTGCGTCGGGCTCATGGACCTTCACCTCCGCCGGCGGCTCATCCACCGACGCCAGCAAGATCATCTGCGCCGTCAACCTGTGGGACCAGCCCAACGTGTACTCTCTCGTCAACGATCAGTATAATGCGTATTGCTATTCCGGCCCGAACACCGGCACCTTCGCACGTACGTCAATTCCGCCCGGCCCGGCCTCCCTCCTCTGCCTACTCCGTTCTTCCCCGCATTCCATCCCTCTAGCATCTCGCGAAATCCGTTCGGGGCGACGGAGCACCACGCATCCTTTGCACTCAGAGGCTAATGTTTATGGAACCGAGCAGGAATTGCCTCGTATCCCCAGATGAACCGCTGCCTAGTCACTCTCGGCGCGCTGATAACCACCCGCGACCAGCTGGCCGATGCAACCCTCGGGGTTCTCTACGGACGCCTCATCCAGAATATCACCCTCCTCGACGATGACGACCGTGAGGAATCAAAAGATCCCCTGCGCACGACGCTCGATCCCGTGGTTGACCACCCGAGTCCAACTCTCCCCCTCGATGAACTCCGCAAACTCGGATGACCGAATCGAGCCGGGTGGTCTGCGGGCTTTGATTCGACGCCATGCCGGACTGTCGAGTCGCTTGACTCCGCTCCCCCGAATCTGACATCGTCCACTCTTCCTGAGGACCCGACGTCAGTCTCCTTGGAGAGCTTGTGAGTTCATAGTGAAGGCGGGATTCATCCGATCTACTTAGGTTTGCGAGACTGGTTGCGCAGAAAGCCTTATATCTCTCAACATGGAACATGAGTATCTAATCCGAAGCCAGGTAGTTTCGCCGTCCATGGTCTTAACAAGGTCACACTCTCCCAGATCTCGACTTATCTATCTCCTAGGGTTTTTTGTTCGAGCATGAACAAGATAACGGACTATATCTTCTGACTTTCTGTTTTGAAGGATACTTTTACATTCCATGTAATTCTGACATTTGTAATCAAGCATTCCTTCTTGTTCTCTCCTATCTGAAACCGTCATAGTGTACTGGTACAGAAATCCTATCTGGACTTCCATCAGTCTTGACTACTCTAACTGAAATCCTGGGCGTCAGGAGCAGTGGCCACTCGTAGCGCCCCCCGCTCACGGGCAGTCGACTTACATAGTAGTACGATCCTCGGAGTCTCCTGGCCGTGGCTGCGAGACTAGGCTCAAGTGAGGTCTTTCGTCCGAAGGGAATAGGGAATTTCCCCACTAGCTGGACCCGAATGTTGATCCGAGCTTGAATCAATCCCTCTCGGAGCGGACGGAAGTTCTCTGAGGAAGGTAGAGATCGTCTGTGCCTGGTGGAGTCCCGGATGAAACACGAACCACCCTCCGTGTCGTCTTCTACCTTCTATTCTGCAGATGATGGAAGCACCCCGACCGAGAAGGCGTACCCACGTGCGGGAACCACATTGGTGGATCAGGAGGGACGGGATATACGACCACCGGGATCGTGTGTTGGAAAGAGTATCACCGGGAAGAGATTCTCCGGGCCCTGACGTTGATCAATCCGATATAACGGTTCTCCGCAGCTTCTACCGCAGGGAATAACACCACTATCTACAAGATCTGCCCGCAAGATGAAGTCCTCCCCGGCGTCCACACTCGTGGCCCTGACCACCCTTGCGTATCTCCCCAAGGCGGCCCTGTCCTCCATCGTCTCCGGGAGCGCTCTCGTTCTCCGACACCAACCAGATCTGGATCGATCATGTCACCACCTCCTCGCTCGGCTGCCAACATTATAGCTTTGGCACGGAGGGCGACAATGCCATCACCTTCTACCGTCCGTCTCTCCCCCCCCCCTCGCCCTGGTCGGACTAACCCGCTAATGGTGAATGGCAGAGAACTACGTGTACTACACCTCGGGCCGCAGTCCCGCCCTCAGCGGCAACACCCTCTTCCACGCGGTCAACAACGTCTGGGCGGAGAACAGCGGCCATGCGATCGAAGGCACCGCCAATAGCAGGGGCGTGTATGAAGGCAATTGGTTTGACCATGTGCCCACGGTGGTCGCCAACGGCTTTGTGGGCCAGCTCTTCAGCTCCGAGTCGGCGGATCTGAGCCAGTGCGAGATGTACCTGGGACGCGAGTGTGTCACCAATGCCTACACCAACTCGGGTTCGTTCGACTACGATGACGATGGATTCTTGGTTGACTTCCACAACCTGCCCATCGTCTTGGCCGCCTCCGCCGCGTCGATTGAAAGTAGTGTGCCGGCCAACGCGGGCAACACCCTGAGCAACACCTAAGGCGTCGGAAGAGCAATGGACGCACAATGTCCCTGGGTTGGAGGATGGACGTTGCCCATGCTCCGCATCATGTTTGGTGACGTCCCTGCACATGTTGAGGTTGCATTGCTTTCTGATGTCTTTGATGTATCTCACTTCGGAGTCCCATTCCTGCTAGTGCGTTGGGAGGGGGAGACGTAGTATCACGCCAGTTGAAGAATGCAGGCACTACCCCCACAGGGACATCTATCTTGAGACAGATCTCCCCCGTCGACTCCACCTTCGCTCAGTTCGCGTTGGAATTATCTTGATCCCGTGACTCTCTCGGCCGATCTTCTCGACAGTACCACGTCCAGGCAGAGAGATTGGCTGTATTTCTCATCGCGGTCACGTTCGAAGAGTCGGAGAACATCACTCCCACGGGCATGAGGGGGGTTGCAGCACCCACCCCGTTGCACTCTCCTTGTCAACTGTTGGTCCAGTCCACTGAGGGTCTCGCCCTCGCCGGGGTTCATCCGGACCGATGCGGCAAGTAGAGCGGGGGCCAATCGGAGCGGGAATTCATTCCAACCACGTTTCTTCGGACAAGAAGCTGGGGTATTCTCCCAGCTTCCCAGCTTTCATCAGTTAGGAGCCACCAGCAGCCGACATGGCGATGCCCTCTTCGGTGGTGGTGGTGGTGGTGGTCGCCTTCGACATCGCCGTGTTGACGCTGTTCTACTCCGGGGGGACTCGCCAGCCCAGCAGCAGGCGGACGAGGGATTTGGTTATTGAAACATGAGCGACATAATGCGCAGTGATACTCGAGCTAAGTTATTATCATCGCATGCCCTTCTTTCTCCGGGGGTGTGGGGCCGGAAATGGGTTAATTGAGTGTCCTTCTGAAATACAACTCGGCGTCCTGTGAGTCCTCCCATGCGGCCACGAGACGATGCGCCATCTTCTTTTGGTCTGGTTAATTGGCTTGCAGTCTTGCATGGCCAGATCTATTTCCCCGTCCCTGCATGATAAGATCAATACAATGCGGTGGGGGGGGGGGGGGGGGGAAGGTATCCCGGAGAAAAATGTCCATGGCCAGGACTAGCCAGACCCGAATGGCCGCAACCCGGGGAAGACCACCACCAGGGCCAGACACCCCGAGTCCACGACCTTGTGCCCCGTGCGGAGATGGTCGTTCGTCGATCCATCCTGGCCTTCGTTGTCGTCGAAGTTACACCCCCACTGGATCGCCCCTCGGGTTGATCGCCGGCCCCAAGGTACTCCAAGGACCCTGGGGCTGACGCGCCCCGGATACAAAGAAAGCCGGTCCCCTCGCCTCGAAGCCCTCATTCCTTCGCCATCACCTCCTCCCCCCTCGCCATAGAGCCTTCCTTCCGAGACCCCCGTCACCAGCCATGGAGCTCATCCGGGAAGACCGACGAGCGCCACCATGCCTGCTCACGCTCCCCCTGGAGACGATCCAGGGGATTTGCAGCCAGCTGCCGACCTGCGATCTGGCGGCGGTCCGGGGCACCTGCCGGGCAGCCTATCATGCCACCAACCGCTGCTTTGCCCAGCGATATACCGAGTATCATACCGATTTCTCCGAGCGCTCGCTGGACCACCTGCATGCCCTGTCCGAGAATCCAGTGGTGCGGAGTCACATTCAACATCTCGTCGTCCTCAGTCCGGAGCCCCGGCTGGGCCAGCATGTGGCCTGGGAATGGACCGCCGCGGGCCATCTCCGTGAGCCCTTGGCCATGCCCCTGATCCGCCGACTGCGGCACGATCTCACCGACCGGCTGGTCCAGTGTCGGTCCTTCATCCTGTCGCCCATCATGTCCGATCAGGATGCCAAGCCGCACGCCCGCGACGCGCCGACGTTCAACCCCGATGATGTCGCGGGCATTCTCCTCGACCTGATCGCCGAGGCCGCCTTGCCGGTCAAGTTATTCTGGTACGGCAAGGGCATGAACTACACGTCCCCAGTCATGGACATTGCCCGTCTGCCCAAGGCCCTCTTCCGGAACCCGGCCTTCCAAGCCGGCTGGGGTCACCTGGAGAACCTGCATCTGGAACAGGAGGTGACGCCCCAGAACTATAGCTTTCTGCTGGACCTGATCCTCAGCGCGGGCGCCCTCCGCAAGCTCCACCTGAGCCTCGGCTACACCGATCTGGCCGTCGAGTTCCTCGCCCAGCTCAGTCGCTCCGTCTCTGCCTTGGCGCACCTGGAACGGATCGCCATCTGGGGCACCGCCATGCGCGCCGACGATGTCATTCGCCTGCTCTCCGGGACGTGCTCCAGCCTCCAGCGGCTGAGCCTGCGAGGGGTCACGTCTCTCGACCCGCAGTGGCTGGTGTATCTCGGTCAGCATCGACGCCATTTCCCGCGTCTCACGAGCCTCGACCTGAGTATGCTGCAGGGCCCCGATGGCATGCTGCGCTTCACGCCGGTGCAGAACCTCCCGGTCTCCCAGAGGAGGATGTTCGAGTGCGAGACCGATGTGCATGGGTGGCTTCCCCACATGGGGGTCGACCCGGCCGACATCATCGGCGTCACCTATACCGGTCCGGACATGGGGACGGCCTTGGATGTCTTGGTGCAGGTATGCGGGGGACCCATGCGGGGCCATTAAGATAGAGACTGGAGTTGGGGCGTACTACGATACCCGGGACTGGTGGAGTTCGATGATTCTTGCTCAGTTAGGGATGTCCTTTTCGGGATGACTCGTGTAAATAGTTTCGAGCACTCGATAGCGTTAGAGAATTGTACTTTTCATGCTAGACAGAAGGTGATGACCGAGCACAGAGACTGGTCCGACCCAGTGGCCGTGATAGATATTCCCGATTGGAGGTTCGATGAGAACATGGGGATTAGGGGATGCGATCCCCCCAGTAGATATGATGGACGGCATTAGATGAACTTTCGTGGTAACCTGCTTCCGCCCACGTACCATCTTGCCATAGCCATCCAGTCCGCCGACCTTGACCATTCGTCTAACACCAAGCTGTAAAATATTGGTCTTGCAAGACAGATTGCAGATGGGGACGGACATGACCCTTTGGTGGTTGAGCTTTCCTGGCCGGGATGGCTTTCCACTATATACATATGGTCGTGGCTGCGGAAACCTCATCCTCCTTGATCTTCCACATGAACCCGTATCAAAATTTACAGATCGCCCAAGACTACCGCTCGACGTTCCTCTGTGGTGCTCCCAGGGGCACCGAGGGAGCAAACGGTCTCGTTACCTGTGTCCCACCCAATCCCAGGTGAACCGTACGGGGCCGGCCCGTTGTTCAGTCTATGGCATGGGGTCGATTCGTCTGAGTGGACATCTTTGTAGATGCCACACAAGCGGTGATCTCGCGCATGATATCAGGACCCGCCGATCCCCGTAGGACTGCTGCTGCCTCGTCGACAGCGACACCACGTCCCGCTAGAAGATGACCTGCTCAAAGGCCTCCTGCAATCCGCGGGCCCGCAGCCAGGCTTCCAACGCCTGCATGTCGCCCCGATTGGCTCGCTGCCCACTGCGTTCGCCCAGCGAATCCGTGATCTCTTCCATGCCCGAGAAGACTCTCTGCACCCCCTCAGTCTCCCGAAATCGCTCGCTGACCTTTTTCTGATGGCTGGGGATGTCGCCCCACGAGTAGGTCTTGATGAAGCTCATATAGTCGTCGATGTCGGCCGACCCGCCTTCGAGGCACAACACCCCCGGTTTACCCGCCAACACAAAGCCGGTGAGCGCGTATCCCGCGGCATGGTGGACGAGATCATCGCGCTTCTTGCGAGTGGACAGCGAGGGGAAATAGAACCACACCCGCACGATGGATCCCGAACCACGGGTGGGGGTCGCCGCCACCAAGGTCTGCCGTGTTTCCAGAAAGCGCGTGGCTTCTTCTCGCACATACTCGAAGGCCTCGAACACGTCCTCCTGGGGCATGGCGGCGGCCAGCGTCGCGACCTCGGCCTTGGACATCCAGTCAGGCTGTCGGAGCGTGTAGTTGGGCGGCGGCGGCTGGTCCGGCGCGGGGCTCGGGCCGTGCAGGGGAATGGCGATGTTGACCTGGATCGTCTGCGCCCCGTCGGCCAGGGGCAAACACACCGCCAGCAGGAGGCTGGACGGGATGCCCGCGGGGGGGTCCGCGGGTGCCTGGCACCAGTCCCGGAGGTGGTCCACGCATTGCGATGTGGTTTCCGGGATCTCGAGCTCGCCGGGATTGGGGAACATGGCCATCAGGAGATCCAGGGTGGACAGCTGCGCTTCCAGCAGGTCCGCCGGAAGCAGGGAGGATGGTTCTTGTGCCATGGGGAATGGATGTGCGGTGACGGTGCCCTACGGAGGATATGACTGGTCCCGTGTCGAGTGCACGTATTTCTAGTATGCGGCGTCCGTCGTTCCTGCGTCGATCCAAGGTGGTGCGTTTTCCTAGATTCCGGTACCGGAGGCTGAATTCTTCATCCGCCGCAATGATTGGCTGATATTATCAGGCCTCAGGCAGCAATATTGATCTAATCTCCGGTGGTCGGAGTCTCCGGGGAATGGTTGGACCAGCGGCCTCATCGAGAATCTCATTCATATAGATCTACTTCGGTGCCTGCAAACGATGCTCAGGGCAGCATCTCAGAAGGCATCTACAGATGGGCCGAGTCGGACGAGGGAATCCAGGCGAACCGGTCGCCCAGATACTTCTGGGCTCGCAGATCCCCGGACCGGGCATGGCCCTCGAACTTCTCCGCGCGAGCCGCTCGGCCACACAACCGACCCAACTCGCCGCTGGCCGTGCAGCTGGTCACCTCCTGGTAGGTCACCGTCCGCAGATATTTGCCCACCCAGAGACCCCCCGTGTATCGGGCCGCCTGCTTGGTGGGGAGCACGTGGTTGGTCCCAATAACCTGTGCGGGGCGTGACATGCGACATTAGGGCTGGACCGGCGATGTGGGCGGGGGACGACTGGAAAACCAAAATACCTTATCGCCATACGAGACGCACGTCTTCTCGCCCAGGAACAGCGCTCCGTACGCGGTCATCTTCTCCAGCGCCTCTCGCGGGCGCTTGGTCAGGATCTGCACGTGCTCACTCGCATACGCGTCCGCCAACTGCCAGGCTTCTTCCATCGAATCCACCACGATTGCCTCCCCAAATCGGTCCCACGACGTTCCCGCCAGCTCGCCCGTCGGCAGGTTCGGGAGGAGCTGGTGGATGATGTCGATGGCCGCCTGTCCCACGCGCTCCGAGGTCGTGATGATCACGGCAGGCGAGTCGGGTCCGTGTTCCGCCTGCGACAGAATGTCGGTGGCCACCGTGAACGGATCCGCCGTCTCGTCGGCCACGATCAGGATCTCCGTCGGGCCGGCGAACAGGTCGATGCCCACCTCCCCGAACAGTTGTCGCTTGCCCTCGGCGACAAAGGCATTGCCGGGCCCCGCGATGAAGTCGACCTTGGGGATGGTCTCGGTGCCCACCGCCATCGCGGCGATCGCCTGCACCCCGCCCAAGAGATGGATCTCGTCGGCCCCCGCCAGATGCATCGCGGCCACCGTGGCATGGGGGATTTGTCCGCCAATTGGGGGGGTACAGCCGACCACGTGAGGGACTCCGGCAACCTTGGCCGTCAGGATGGTCATATGGGCGGACGCGAGCAGTGGGTATCGTCCTCCGGGGATGTATCTGTCCACGAATCAGATGGTGAGCTGCCCTCTCAGCGTAGCACTGCAGTGGGGATCACTTACGCTCCAACGCGGTTGATCGGGAGATTCTTCTGTCCCAGGTAGACCCCCTTTGCTGTGTCAGTTCCGGGGTTGCGCGAGCGAGGATCTTGGCTTTGGAAGGGGGTGGACTATACCGGCTGAATCTCATACTCGAAGTCCCGGATGGAGTCTCTCTGGGCCTGCGCAAAGGCCCGCACGTTCTTCTGCACCTCTTTGATATCGTCGATTGTTTGCTGCGGACACGCGGCAATAGCGGCATCAATGTCTGACGGGGAGAGTTTGAACGAGACCGGAGACCAATTGTCGAACTTCTCGGAGTACTTTCGAACAGCCACGTCGCCGTTGGCGCGGACATTATCGATTACTTCCTTGACGACGGTGCTCACGTCCACTTGGGAAGAGGTGGACTGGTTCGGGGTCTGCGACCTGCACTTGAGGTAACGGATTGTCATCTTCAAATGCGATCAGCGACGGGTTTGGGTCTCGAGGAGTATGCTGGAAGGCCTTGGGAGTCACCGGCTAACATATGAATCTCTTTCTTTTAGTATCGACATGCGTGCCACACGAGTTGGTGTGTAGACCTTCACAATCCTTCGTCGGCTCCACTCCCGGCCAGAAGCAGCTCTCGGGAGTCGGACAGAAGTCCGAACCCGGGAGAGCAAGCCCGACCTTAGCCTTGCGACGATCTCCGATGGATAGTACCATGTGCACTGTGCACATGCAAGCGGAGCTTGACATCAGGTGGCCTCAGGAGTATGTCAGACCCTGTTGGCTCAGCTGGTCCGCGGTGTGGAGCCGAACCCCCTTCGGAAAGAGGGCCAGTTCGGCTGGGCAAATCTTAGGAATGCCAGCATCACTGATCATTCTAGAGCTTTAATAGTAGCCCCTCCCTTGCGTCACTTCATCGGCATTTGTGGACTGTTGGTGCACGTTAAAATCGCCAAGGGGTTAAACCCTTGGAGCTAGATTGGCACTATTGACTGTCATATATATATATAGCAAGAGGAAAAGTGCAACATCAATACACGACGACGACGATGATTTTTGATATTACCCACTGTCTTTGCGAGGTAGATTCACTATACACACTCGTCTGGCAAGAAGGCCAGGGCTGGTGCACTTGTAATTCGGCCTCGATATCATGATCTGGCCAACCATGCTGAACATCTCGGCCAGGTCTGCATACACGGCAAACATGGCTGCACAGGACGAAGTGGGTCACCGACTGGGCTCGCGCGAGGGCCCCTTGATGAAATGCCTGCCTGCAGCTCCTCTTTAGTAGCAGTGTGATATTTAGCCTCCGGACAATTCGTTGGGCGACATCGCCGTTGACGGTAGAGTAGAGTCGGGCACCCTGGAGATGTAGGTGCGGGTGATATTTGTATCGGGCGGCAGGTGGGTCTCCTCGTCCGGATTGTAGACCTTCAAGATAATGATAGACTCTCCTTACCCCAATGATAGGGACGACGATCGTTTCGTCAGTTACATTATGCTGGCCGATAACCCCCGCGCACAGTTGTCACAGATGAGCCCCCAAGATATCCGTCTTGTCGCTTGGCTTGATGGTTCTATGTCAAAGATGTGCGGTTTGAGCGGTCTGCCTCGCCATTCGGTGTGCCCCAAAGCCTCTCACGGGACACCATGGGATGCTGCTGCATCTGCCACAATGACACTGAAGGCTTATGCGCGGGTCTCAACCGTTTCCATGACCCCATCTCGTTCTCGGCATTCCACTTTAATTACCGTCACCGAGATCAAAAGAAAGCGGAGACTGGATGGTCATAGAATGGCCGACAAGCAACACTCCATATTTATCACATAGATACGGTCCACCGGAACCAACGTGTAGTCGGGATGGGTATCTTCATCCCCCGAGACCCGTTCGGTCCTTGAATGGGCAGCTAACGCGGTGGAAGACAATCATCTCAGTTGCAGGGCATTATACCCAGTTGAGGAAGCATTGCAGATGGGTTGACAGTAGCCAATGGGGCCAGGGAGGTAGTCTCTAGATAGTTAACGTGCAATGGATCGCCCGCGGGGAATGTTCGGCAATACTGCGGCAGAAGACCGGCAAAGGTCAGATGACGACACGTGATAATTTTGCTTGGTAGCCAATGAGAACCGACTGTTAAAATGCTTACGCAAGCGGGCGGGGCTTCCCCTCACGGAGCTTCCCCTCATGAGGGGGCGGCCGAGATCTGAGATAGGGTTTTCCCCTCAGACTAAACTGTTCTGCTGCCGTTGGGTTTTACGGCCTCATCCACTTTTGGCGCTAAAGCCAGGAGAAAAAATTTGCACCGGGGTGAAACCGTGTCAGGATGTTGCCCAACATCTGCCTCTGTGACTCTGCGCGTGTACCAAGCAAAGAAACCATCAGAGCCGGCTCTGTGGACATCTCGACCCATTCGATTCCTCCTGTCGGATAGCATCACTAGCGCATCTGTCAAACTTTAATCTTCAGATCATCATGTCCAAGCCGGTTTACACACTCGCTGAGGGTAGGTGACACCTCTGCTGGATTGATTCGCTCAACTCTAACGTCGCTGTGCAGGCCAGCCCCTGCCCAACCCGTCTGTCAGCACCACGCTTCCAACCTTTGGCGGCGGTGCCATCACCACCCTGGGAGACACCCTGCTGATCGAGACCCTGTCGCATTTCAACCGGGAACGCATTCCGGAGAGGTACGACCGCCCGCTCCGGCCGATCCGCCGTTGATCGACATGTGTCCGCTGACCCGACCGATAGAGTTGTCCACGCCAAGGGTTCCGGCGCCTGGGGAGAGTTCCGTGTCACCAATGACATCTCCCACCTCACCTGCGCCAAGTTCCTCAACGGCGTCGGCAAGAAGTCCCAGGTACTCTTCCGGTCCAGCACCACCGGTGGCGAGAAGGGCAGTGCCGATACCGTGCGCGATGTCCGCGGCTTTGCCGTCAAGTTCTTCACCGAGGAGGGTAACCATGATATTGTCGGCAACCATGTGGTAGGTCATGCCCGCCATTGAGCTCTCGGCATAGCGTCGTTCTCACCTCGAGACAGCCCGTCTTCTTCGTCCGCGATCCCGTTCGCTTCCCCTCCTTGAACCGGAGTCACAAGAAGCACCCCACTACCGGTCTCCCCGACATGAACATGGTAAGTGCACCTATCACGAGCCCTTGATCCTGCGAGAGGTGTGGTCCCGGGACTAACGAGGGGCTTCTATGCAGTACTGGGATTTCCACTGCAACCAGCCGGAGAGTGTTCACACCCTGATGCATGTCTTTGGCTCCCGCGGCCTGCCCCAGTCGGTGCGCCGCATGACCGGATTCGGTATCCATACCTTCAAGCTGGTGGGCCATGACGGACGCTTCCGCTACTGCAAGTTCCACTTTAAGCCCGTGCTGGGCTTCAGCAACATGACCCCCGACGAGGCCACCCGCATGGCCGGTGTCAATGCCGATTTCCACAACCAGGACCTCTCCCTGGCCATTGCACGGGGCGAGCACCCAATGTGGAAGCTCTACATCCAGGTGATGGAGCCGGAACAGGCTGAGACCTATGGCCGGGCTGTCTTTGATATCACCAAGGTCTGGCCGCACAAGGACTTCCCCTTGATCGAGGTCGGCGAGATGACCCTGAACCGCAACGTGAGTTGATCTTCTGTCCGTGCCGGACTTGCTGCGGATACTAATGCCCTGTCAGCCGGAGAACTTCTTTGCCGAGATCGAGCAGGCAGCCTTCTCTCCGTCCAACCTGGTGCCCGGTATCGCCATGACCCCTGACCCGAGTAAGTCTCCCATTCTTCCCTTCCCCCCCCCCCCCCCCCTCGTGAAGAAGATGGCTGATCCCGGTGTGTTTGCTCCGTGCGTAGTGCTCCAAGCACGCATGTTCGCCTACCCCGATGCCCAGCGGTACCGTCTCGGCGTCAACTACACGCAGCTGCCCCCCAACCGGGCCATCTGCCCCGTGTATGCTCCCTTTGAGCGGGACGGGCTGGCCACGATGGGTCGCAACTATGGAGGTGACCCGAACTATGTGCGCAGCACTCTGACTCCGGGTGTTGTCAGTCAGTCGGTGCAGGACGTGCGCCACAACGAGTGGCTGCGTTCGGGGGCCGTGCTGGGACTCAATGAGATCCCGGTGGACGACGAGGACTTTGTGCAGCCGCGGGCGCTGTGGAACAATGTGTTCGATGAGGCCGAGCGCCGCAAGTGGGTGGCCAACGTGACGGAATCGCTAGAGGGAGTGCTGCCGGAGATCCAGCAGGCGACGATCGCCATGTTCAGCCGGGTGGAGCCCCGGATTGGACAGATGATGGAAGCGCAGCTGAAGGGAAGTGCGCGTTTGTAGAGGTTGCGGCAGTGATGGGTGGGTGGATAGTCGATCAAAGAAACCATGAAGGAATCCCTTTCTCAACCAGTAGTTTGTCTGAATTGTTCTGTTTACATTACATGTTTGGCTTGTCCGTGGGGGTGTGACCCCAATCCCGTGACCCCAGTCCCGTGACTCCCTGGCGACTTTCCCGGACTCTGGCTCTCGGTCTCTCCCGTATACCCATCACCGGCACCATCCCCTGCCCATCCAAAGGCCATGTTGACTCTTGTCGGTCACCCCACCATCGACGAGTCCACTCGGGAGGCTCACGATCACTGGCCCGGTTCTCTCGAGCACTCCGAGCAACCTCACGGCCATCGGAGAAATGGGACCGCTCCAGCCTCCCCGGACCCCGGACGGGTTCCATCCATCCTCTGGTCCAATCGGGCGGTTCAGGAGGCATGCTTGATGCGGTATTTTGTGGAAGAATTGGCTCCCTGGGTGAGGGGGTCCAGCGACCGTCCCCGGCACGACGTTAGCTGATGCCCCGCAGTTCGATTCCTGTGATGCGGGCAAGCACTTTGCTTTCGTGGTCCCTGACCGCGCAGCCCGTTGTCCCGCCCTCCTCCATGCCGTCTACTCGGCGTCCGCACGACATATTAGCCGGTGTCAATCGGCCGGCCGTCGCCCCGTGGCGTTCGCCGGACGGCGTCTGCCCGATCTGGGGGACGGCACTGCTCTGGATTACCAGGCGGTGTGTATCTCCCACCTTGTGTCTCTCTCCGGTGATACCGCGGAGATCCAGAACATGGACCTCCTAGCCGCTTCCGTCGTCTTGCGCTTCTACGAGGAATTCGATGGTCGGTAGTCTCGCCTCCTGGGGTGCTTCTCTGCCATGCCCACTAACTGCGTGAGTTGCAGCGGCTCTTGCTGGTCGCGACGACGGGACTCATCTTCGCGGGACACAAGTTTTTCTCAACGCCCAGGGGGCCCACGCACTTCGTGAAGGGGGCCTCCAACTGGCCGCATTCTGGGTTGGCGTTCGTCAGGAGTTCCACAAGGCCTTTCTCGAACAGCGCGTCGTCGAGCTCGACCTGAGTTGCTGCGACACATCCATTTACCGGTAGCTCGGACCGGCAGACGATGCCACCTGGGCAAATCGGGCTGTTCTTCACTGCGTCGACACCCTCGTGTATTGCTATGGCGATGGCTGTCAGACACGCTGGAAGTATGAGCAGCTATGCAAGTACAGCCGTCAGTGGCAGGCCCTCACCCCGCCGACGTTCGATCCATTGTACTGTCGACCACCCAATCCATCCAAAGGGGAGGTGTTCCCCGTGCTCTGGTATTTAGATGACTGTGTTGGTAGGGACGGTGTCCAACAGTGCCGCGGAGCAGAGACACTGATCATTCGCAGTGACCGCAGTCCAACACTGGCATCTGGCCCGCCTCCTGCTCACGGTATTTGATCCCATGGTTCCTCGTCTTGGCCCCGGTCGCAAGGCAGCGGTCAATAGTAGAGAGGTACCGATTCCTAGGTTGTGCGCACGATGGCCTGGTGGCTGACAACTGCAGATTGAGATCAAGCACCACGTGTTCAGTCTCTGCGGAATCGCCGGATCCAACAAGACCGCTCCGGCCCTCGTCGCCGCCTGCATGGGAGTCTCGATGTGTACGTCTGCCCCGCCTGGACCCCTCTGCCCGTCGCTAAGGCATCCCGACTGACATCGTCGTGACCGCATAGGTGGAGATCGCATGACCGACCGCCGGGAGCAAGAGGCTCTCCTGGATATCTTGATCAAGACCGAACAGATTCATGGCTTAGCCACCGGGGCCGCTCAGACACATCTCAAGGCCGCCTGGGAGTGGACCGCTCCGGTGTCGGCAGAGCTATCCATCTAGTACACATGCCTGACGTCTCCAATGCTCCAGGCGACAAATGGGGGTACTCCGTGTGGCCAGCTGAGCAATTGCGATGATGCGACAAGGATCACGTTGCCTCGTTCATGTGCTGAACTTCGGCTCTCTAGATTTTAGATCCTCTCGTCTGGCTCGGACCCGGCTCTATAGATGGCCGCACGCGTCCGTCGAATCCACCATAGACCTTCGCCGATCCAGAAGGCCTAGTCACTTAGGAGCTGGGTGCAGTCGGTAGTCCCATGGCGTGCTTGCCTCTTCATTTGTGTCTTGGTCTTTGTGACGTCGTGGTAGTATGCCCGTCTATGGCTAGTGATATGGCGGACTCCTTTCTAGACTCAGTGACGAAGTCGAAAGTGGGCTTGAGGCTTCCTGTCAACTTTCCCAATCCGCCTCGGAGCTCCACAGGCCACCAATAATCGCCTGACGCCCGGGCTGTAGATCCGTCATCCCACCATCCACTTCACCGTTCTAGGCTGCTGAAAGCGTCAGTATACCTGGGGAGCTGTGCCCTCGCCCACGGTTGTCAGAGAAGCCCGTGACGTAGACGACTTGCTTCACGGGCCTACTCTCAGGTCCCCCACTCGACTCGGGGGGGCAGACCCGTCAACATATCCTTCTCCACACAACTCCAAGGAATTGCCTTCCGAGATAAATAGGATGTCGGCCACCGTCCGGAATCCCCAGTCACCCATGTTCCCGCCGTAGAGTCACCCCTTACAAACGCATATTTCCACACCATCAGGCCAACCCTTAAGGGGTCTACAACGGCAATATGCAACCTCTCTCCCACTGGATTCCAATGGCGCTCACGGTCGCGGCTGTAGTCGGTCGGGTCTTCAGCCATCCATCCCCGCCGCCGGTAGATCAGATGAGTCTCTTCCAACAAACCGTCAATCCGGCTCTGCACGAGTTCGTCCCAGTGCTCGATGACCTGCAGTCCACATCCGACCTCCAGGACAGCAGCCTGGGTATCCAGTACGGCAAATGCTACATCATCAAAGATAGGAGTGGAAGTACCCTGGGCTCCGACGGGGGCGTCTACAGTTACTACAAGTTCGGCAGCTCTCAACGAGTCTTCCAGGTGTGGAGTACTCGAGCGTACCCCCTCAAAGGCGCGGGCGCTTTCTCGACGGTGCCGGACGGGGGGAAGTTCTTCCTGTGGGATCCCCAGGGCAGCTCGCAGACCAACGGTGGCAGTTGGGTGGCCACCAACCTGGGCGGGTACACCTATCCGGGGTTCGGGGGATATTGGTATTATCTTCATTTCAAGGGATACGCCACCCAGTCTGGCCGGGATGGGTACGCTATCAAGTTGGGGATTGCCCAGGTCGAGCCCCCGAGCCCGTTGTCCAACTACAAGGGCCTCAAGGTATCCGGCGACTATATCTGGAACCAGAACAACGAGGACACCATCGACGTGGTGTTTGTGCAAACGGACTGCTACAGGTACGATGATCCAGTGGGGCTGTAAGCCGGCCCTGGTGGTAGCTAGGGCTCGCATTTATGCCGGTCGGACGGAGGCAGCATCATTAATTCTGTGTGGTGGATAAGAAATGTCCAGCTGGTATCTCGTGGCATTCCATTCCGTGCGTGGACGGTGAACAAAAGTGGCTTTACGACGGGAGAAATTATTCCTCAGTGAGGGCATTAGCAGTAGTGGAATTGCATGTAGCGGGGACAATGCCCCATTAGGTAGCAGGGTACATCCGAAACCCCGAAAACAAAGTCATGGACCAATCTTGAACCAGCCAAGTCAGTCATACATCTCATTAGGAACATTATCGTGGTTTTTCGTTTTAATAAGTCGTCATCATTAATTAGATCACCTGTGTCTCAGATGTCCTCGTCCTCCCCGTCCGTGACCCAGGAGTGATCACTGGGCTCATCCATCTCCATGGCCTGCTCATGCATGGTCTGCCTCAGCATCGCCCCGACCAGGTCCCGGGAAATGGCCGCGGTCCCAGCCGACAGCCCCAGCTGGGGGAAGCCATAGTCGTCATCCATATAGGACTCATCATCATAGTCCTCGGAGGAGGAGGAGTCTCCGATCAGGTGCTGACGACAGTCGGGGTATAGAAGGATGTCGAACTCGACCGGAGTGTTCTTGAATAGATCGCGAATAGTCAGGAAGCATTGCTCCGGGGTCTTCCCGGGGGGAATCCGCTGCCCAGGAAGCTGGATAGGGTCAGTGACGTCGACGGCCAGCACCTTGATGGACTTGAGAGCGGGAAGGTGCCCCAGTCGACACTCCTGTGCAAGGTGCTGGGTCAGCTCCCAAACCGACACGTTGCAGTCTTCCACCACCAGCTGTTCGAGAGCGGGCGGGAATTCCGGCCGTGGGGGCAGCAGGGCCTGCTGAATGGTGAGAGAGGTGAGCGCCGAGAAGTTGCGGAGCGAGCCGATCTTCGCCTGACGGTCCAGGTATTCCTGGATGTTCTGTCGTTCCCAGGGGTCCCGCGTAAAGGCCAGTTCCAGAGAGACGAGGGTATTTTGATGGGGCAGGAGGGCTTTGTGCCACTCAGCGGCGTTGAACTCAGGGGTGGTGGGAACGATGTCGGGCTGATCCGCGGGATCGACAGAGAAATGGGTGTAGCTGAACGACATGACCTTGCGGCATGCTCGGAGGAGCTTTTTCAGGCCCGAGGCATCTAGGTGGCACATGTTCAGGGCAATCCACTCGAGGGCCAAGGTCTGCGGGGCCCAGGAGGCGGGAAACTGGGCACCATTAAGCTGGCAGTATTCGGCCGTCAGCGATCTCAAACGGGGCAGCACTAGCAATTCTTCATAGAATGGGAGCGGATAGCCAGCAAAGAGGTCGTCCCCGTCCAAGCAGAGCTCCTCCAGGTTGGATAAGACAGCCGGCTTCCGTTGAAAGATCTGGCGGAGGGGCTTCATGAAGAACTGGCCGCCGCAGAGGTCCAGGCGACGCAGGTTCGGGGTCCTGCTGATTAGTAGGGTTACAACGAGGCTATAGTCCAGCTTTTCCATGGCCGTCATCCATGTGCTCTCGTCGTCGCCCAGCTGGAGGTCGCGGATGGTGCGGGCAAAGAGCTCCCGGTCTTGGGAGGAGACGCTGGGCGGGGCGTGGAGAAATCGGTGGTCGTCGGAGGGTTGGACGGTGACATCGTGGACATGGTCGCCCAGGCTCGGCCGGAGGATGAGGGCGCGCGTGAAAGCGGCAACGCGAGACATGTCCCCGGGGATATGGAAATTGTCAAAATCTTGGAACAGCAGCGGCTGGGCGAGTTCCCGAAACACGCGGGAGACTCGACACAGGTTGGCCAAGTTGACTGTGCGTTCATCGATGAGCTTATCCTCCTCCACATCCTCTTCCTCGTCCTCGTCCTCGTCCTCGTCCTCGTCCTCCTCGTCCTCCTCGTCGTCTTCATCCTCGGTGTCCTTGAATTTGGGGGTCGGTTCGGCGAAGTCGAAATCTGCCACGAAGGACAAGATGTGGAGCAGCAGCTCCGGGGGGAGGTCTTGGATGTGGCCCATGGTTGGGGGCACTGGGGAAGGGACTAGCCCAGCAAGAGAGTTTTGATGGAACGTCCTGGGATGGGGGGGGATGGAGGGTGGGGATTGGAGATTGGAGATGGAGACAATACGGAGTAAGACATCAACCAGATTGGTGGATCCGTGATGTTGAAGGGAAGCGCGTCCCGCCGACGCGTCGCGCCCGGGCAGAATTCGTCACCGCCTCGGTTTGCCGGGAGTGCCTGAGGGCCTCAGTGTCTTGGTGCCTCAGGAACCGCCACCCGGAGTGACATCGTACAACTACTCTGGATGAGGGGATGGTCTCGTACAGAGTGGGACATGGCCACACTCCATGTGCCTCCATTCCATCCGCATCATCGTCATTATCATGCTATCGGTATAATCCCCTTCTCCCTCCGCATGTACATCGACCCACAGGATTGTAGCAACGCGTGAGGTCATCGGGAGGAATGACATCATGAGATTACCGCCCGCCGCCCCCCCCCGCGCTCTCTTCTGCAGATTGATGGACTGCCTTCCTCCTCCCCTCTTGCGTGCGATCTGAATCAACCACACCATCCGCATTCTTGCTCACCATGCCCGACATCTACCCAACCCTCCGCAATCGCCGCAGCAATGAGCTCGCCCGCCTGGCCGACCAGCATCTGCAGCACGACCTCCGCCCCCAGGACCGCGACGCCCTCAAGGCCGCCTCTCACAAGGTCGCCTTCTGGACCACCGTCGGCTCTGCAGTTGGCCTGGGACTCGGGCTCTATACTGCCTTCCGCCTGAGGAGCTCGCGCAAGGCGTTCTTCGAGGTCTTTCGCGCCCGCGAGAAGCCCACCCAGGTCGTCTTTGCCGACGGCCGAACCGGTGCGTAATTCCTCGTCATCTCCTATTCGAATGCCATGGGCTGACGCCGGAGGGACAGAGCACATCCCCGATATCACCCCACTGCTGAAACCTACCACGCTCGGTGACTTCACCACCTACTTCTTTGCTGGCGCCGGAGGTCTGTTCTTGGGGGGCGAACTCGGTAGGTCTTCCTGGTGCCCTTATTCCATCCGCGATGTACCGGATGAGGTGCTGATCCGATCGCTCTTCCCCAGGATTCCTTGGAGGTGCGGGCAGTGGAAGCCGCTGCATCACCGCCGACCCCGAGCGGAGGCAGAGAATTGAGACGGCGTTCCGGAAGTTCCGAGCGGAGGTGCTGCGCAAGGAGGCAGATGAGCTGGACCGCGGGCTGGATGTGTCCGATCAGATGTTCTAACGGTCGATTCCTGGGGCCTGAGGTCTCATCTATCCTTATTCCCCGGATGGCGACCACAGATCTGCACATCAGCGATACTTTCTTCCCAATCCATACACAAACCTGTACGACTAGCAAATCGAAGCCAATTCATGAATATATGATGATACACTTCAGGCGCACTAGGCAGGATCCTCCTGCCATCCCTCCAATTGCAGCAGCTGTCAACATTCTCCTGGCCAGAGCCAGCGGAGCCACTGTTGGGCGCACGCCTTCCAACTCCCCGAGAAATAATGTTTGACCAGCACGTCAGTTGCTCCCTGGTCTTCGCCATGAAGGACAGCAAATGATCGACGGGGCAGGATGAGAACGTCTTGGATCCGGACCATTGTCTTGAGATCGCGCAGCTGTTGCACCTGCTCGTCCGCGCAGTTCAGATACCCCAGCACGGCGTCGGTCCATACACTGGGCCCGGTCCAGCCCATCACGTCGAGGTCGGCATCGTCTGCCACCGTCTGGGGGATATACTGGGATGTCCGGTCCACGATCGATTGCAACACTTCGCGAAAGATGGGATGACCGGGAACGGATGCCATCGTCCACTGGACAAACTGCGGGGATCGGGGGAGTCCGGTCGTGGACGCATCACCTTCCAGCCCGACGATCACGGCAGGGGCTCCCTCGTCGACGTTCCCGGTCGGGCCCATGATCGGCCACGGCAGGGGCTGGAGGAGGTGGACATCCAGATCATTGTAGATACCGCCCCGCCCGAACAGGATCAGATAGCGACAGAAGTCCGACTTGAGAATGGGAACCGGAAGCGCCCGGAATGTTTTCGCGTAGGAGCCGGTACCATCGAGTTCGTGGGCCAGTTCGAGACACGAGTCCTCCCCCCAGTACTCGACCTTCCAGCCGGATTGCAGCCAGGAGATGCTATGCCCATCCGGGTGGAAGCTCAAGACGCTGTGTCCCGCCATGGGAACGAACAGTTGGTGGACGGTCCGCGGGATGGCGATCTCATGTGGGGCGACCCGTGCAGGATCGGGCGGCACGATTGCGCTGGAGCGGGCCTGGTGATACAGCAGGAAGCAAAGGCCAAGGAGGATGGCTGCCTGAAGCAGCCAAAAGGGGCGAGGACGCATCGTGTGACACCGACTGGAATTCGGGGCGGGGTCCAGCGCGGAGGAACTCGCTGTTGTCAATCCACCGTCCGACGATTCATGGTCCGCACGTACGGAGTATGCGGCGAAGGATGCATGTCTGCCGGAGGGCCGGCACTACTATTTAAGTCGCGGGCCCTTCCCCAGCGATGACTTGACCCACTCGCCTTGTCGCGCAAGGAACGTACGTATACCATGTCCGCGCCAATGGGACAGGTTGGGTCCGACTAGGGCTGATGAGGAATGCCCAGACCCCAGGGAAGGGCGTCCTTCCGGCGAACCCGGGCGGGGGCTGCAAGCGCATCAGCGCGCAGCCATCGCATCGGGGGTTCGACTCTCGGTCTCGCTCATGTCTGCATGGCCATGATCATGGCCATTTCCCGTTGCACTTTCGCAACGAGCAGGTGCCGGTTACCCCGATCACTTTCGTGATGCTGCGATCCGGCAAAGGCGAGGCAATTCCAGTTCTGCAGGCCGGGCGGCTAGTGATCCTTGGCCGGGCGTCCGCCGACGGTGATTGGCAGTCCGGGCTCGGCTTCTGCCCCGAGTGGAGCCGAGGCTGTCAGGCAGACGAATTAGGGCTTCTGCCCATCGACGCGGCGGAACTGCTTTGAACCCTGGCCAGGGGCCAACTGGCCTCCCCGGGCGTAGATACAACCCAGTCACAGCCTACGACGGGGGAAGCCATGATGAAAACGACATGGCCTCATCGTCCCGTCCACGGTAAAAGACCATGCTAACAGATATGCACCACCGAGTGGATTCAACCCTGAGGTATGTACTAGGGACTATATATATATATATATATAAAAGGTAAACAGGACCGTATCAAAACACAAGCAAATGCCGGCTAGAAAGAACACACAAGCAAAGACATAATCCGTTTCCCAAACACATCAACCCATCAACACCAACACCAACACCGTCGAGCCGTAAACCCCAGACAGCCCAGCTCGATCTGGGGGATGACTGTATGCTGTAGATACCCGCGGCGGAGGGAGACCATCCCGGCCCGGGTGGCCCGGGGAAAGGCTTATATGGCGTTGTTGGCGCACGTCCAGCTGGACGAGGACGAGCTGTCGTGGATGGATTTGCCTGACACGTAGAGTCCCAGACCGCACTAAATCGGGGGGGTCAGCATGCCGTGGGGGCCAATGGGGATCTTGCGGGGGACGTACAATTGCGCAGGCAATGCCAAAGATGACGAGGTTGACAATCGTCAGGAAGATCTTGGAGGGCGAGGCGGTATATTGGCCCTTGTTCATGACCAACCAGAACATGGCGGGAAGTCCATCTGCCGGGGTTAGCTGGGGTTCCGGACGCGACGAAGTAGCCGAAGAAAAGACGGGGACTCACAACTGAACCAACTGCCGAACAGGGAGCTCTGTGATCACATCGAGGGTTAGTAAGAGGAGCCGCGCTGCGTTATCGGGGGAGGGCACCGTACAATCAGACTCAACAGATCATTGAAGACCGGAATCGACTCAGCAATCACCCAGGCAATCACCCACACGCCCAGCGCAATGGCGACCCACGACCCGACGGCGGAAAGGCTGTTGGTGTGCATCTGAGGCGAGCCCCGCCACAGTCGCACGTAGATGTATTTGGACGCGACGTGGCCGAAGACGACACCGGCGATCACGACCTATGGCGATGGTCAGCATCCAAAGAATAACAGATCAAACTTCCCGTCCCGAGCCAGCCAGGTGGAACACAATATAACCCGTGGGGAAACTCTGAGGGGAGTCATACCGTGGGAATGGCCAGACCGTAGGCGACCTTGCTCATCAGCGGGCCAGCCGAGGACAAGGCCGGCGAGGCGACATCCGGGCCTGCATAGCGGTAGATCACCATGGCGGTGACGATGTACATGGTCGTGTCCATGACCTGCAGCATGGCCAAGGACTTGGGGAAGTCCCGCGGGTCCTCCATCTCGGAGATGAAGCCAAAGAAAGCCACATGGGCAACTGGAGACGGGTCAGAAAATCGAGACAGATCACCAGGGGGGAAAACGTTGAGGCATACTGAAGGCAAAGACAATGTTGGTCACCGCGAGGAAGGCGTTGGCGAAGCTGGGGTGGGTCGTGATATCCACCTCGATATGATCGGGGGCTTGCACGGCAATGGCCACCATGGTGACGATGGTGGCAATAGTGATACTAGTGCAGGCTGCAGAGAGATCAGTTGGCCGGAGATCGGTGGAGAGGCGGGGTTCCATGGAAAGCTTACAAACAAGGGACATGATGTACACCTTGCCCATCGTGCGAGGAAGGGCGCCGATGAAGCTGACGACCAAGCCGACGACACCGAAGACGATGGTGCAGGTACCGTGGCCGGTGATGGTGTTGAACAACACGGTAAAGGTGAGAATGTGACTGGACATCAGGAAGATACAGAACAGCAGCTGGCCAAAGAAGAGGATCTCGCGTCCAATGCGGCCAAAGAGGAGTTCACCGGCATCGCCCATGCTGTGGATTTGGGGGTAGCGGAGCTTGAACTGGCCGATGACATAGCCCGTATACCAGGAGATACCAGATAGACCCAGAATGAGGAAAATGGAGCTGAAGAGAGGGAGTTAGTAAGGCGGTTGGCTGACAGACATTCCAATCCCATCATCACTTACGGGACGATTCCGAGGGTGGCCACCGCCGAGGGCAGAGACAGAATCCCCAGGGAGATGTTCTCCGCAATCATCACTACCACGTTTGCGTTAGCCGGTCGTCCACCCAGGAGGGAGGGGAGGGGATGGAAGGTCCTTACGAATACCGCAGTGCCACCATTTCATAACACGGTACTTGACCTCACCGCACTCCTCATTGCCGAAGGGGTCGTCTGCCGGGGGAGACTCATTGGCGGAGACCTTCTTCTCCAGCGTGTCGTCGGGAACCCCGGGCTCGTGGTGAACGGCGAGGGCCTCAACATCCCTGGGAGTGGTGGTCATGGTGATGCAGAAGAGCGAGCCAACGGGTCGAAGGGGAAGGGGCAAGGGGGGGAAGAGAAGGAAGAGAAGGGAGGAGGAGAGAGGAAGAGAGACAAACAGACGCAGCCAGCCAGCAAGCAAGCAACTAGAGGGCTAATAAGGCCGGACGGCAGGATGGCGGACTGATGATTGCCTGGGCATCCAGCGGGCGGTTTTAGCTTTTTTTTTTTCGCGCTTGAGGGGGAGGAGAAAGGCAGATTGTGGGGTGCTTGGGAGGGTGGCATCCAGCTGGCGGTTCTGCACGCGCAGTGGCCACGGCATGGTGGAGACGCCGGCCGGTCAGCAGCAGATAATCATCCATCACTTTACAGTTTACGTTTATCCCGGACTAAGGCCTGGGGGGAACTCTAGCCCGGTGGTTCAGGTTGGGTCCGGGAGCGAATCACTGGGCCGGACAGCGAGGTTATGCTGTTAGTCGGCTGGGTCGTTGGGACTTAAGGACTTAGTTTCCCCCGGGAGTGGGAACAGGGCGCCCCGAGGAGGCCCCGGCCGATGATCAGGATGAGGATTCTGGTGATTCCTTTCATGGGGACTCTCCTGCATACCCGAGGCATCCTGGAGGTGACGATGATGATGGCCAAGCCGGTGATGCCGTCCATCTGCAGAAGGGATAGAGTTTGGCCACCCGGTTTCGCCATGGGGCATCCGCGGCGGGCGGCGAGGCTGGCCGTCCCTTGCATGCATCATCGGTACTGGAAATAGGTACGGGAAAGATGGATAATCAGATTGGGTAACAGCGAGCGTGATATCGATAAGCGGATGGTTCCTGCTGCGCTCTGGTGCCTGTCCTTGCACCTTTCAGGGCTACGGTGTGATTCGGATTCCCGAGGGAAGAAATTGAAAAATCCAATCCGATGCAATCAACCATCCCAATACAGAAAGAGTGGATCGGCAGTAGACGCTAGCCTGATATAGTAACCCGCTAGCCGTAACAGGCAATACAAACGCTTTGCAGCCGGGAGGCTGAGTCATGCAGGTGCACCGCCTGGTTGGTCAGGACACTCGGTTGGTCATGGATTTGACTCACCGGGACATTTTGGTTAGCTAAGAGAAACGGTGCTGCTCCTGGTTCACCGTCCAGACAAAGTCGGTCCTGGAGACCAGCGACAGTAGACTGCAGAGACTCTCGAGGGTCGAGATCTCCACGTGGGACACCCAGGGTTAGGGCTAGGGCCGGATTCCGGGGAAGGTCGGTATGTACTATCGATCCAGTTATCGACTATCTGTCGCAGTAGATAAGGAACCCGGTTCCTGGCCGGTGAGCCGGACCCTAGCCTGCCTGCTAGGTAGCCTTCTAGAAGGAGTTTATTGCTGCTTGGCTTTTCCAAGCGCGTCCCTCCAGCGTCATCCTGCGGCATGCCGTTGGACGCCAGTGGCCATGATTGGGACACCCCTCAACGATGACCTTGGGGGGGGAAAGACCAAAATGGTTTTATGAGGTCGGAGAGGATGTAGAGGATGATCACCGAACCCCGGTGAGGATGGAGGAGGAGTCTGGCTGCTCACTTCTGGGGAAGCAGCAGCCGCCACCGGGAAGGACCCGGCCCGGCTCCGGTGACGCTGCCGGTGGATCTCGTTGCCTTCGAGGTACTATCAGTATCTACTATCTCCTACGCTTCCCTCTCGCTGGTCCATGGTCAACAATAATAATAAATGGTCAATGGTCTCCTAGTCGTTATCACAACTCTCCATCCCTGCCATCCGGGTCCTCTCCATTTCCCCGATCGGCCCTACCGCCCCTGGCAGCACGAGACTGTCCAGGGCTCTAGGAGGCATCCCACGCGGGCCAATGGGCCGGGATGTGACCTTTCCCCCCTCCGTTTCATCGGGGTGGCAACGGTCTACGCGAGGCTGCATCATCCATCTCCTGCTCTCCCCGCCCTTCGTGCAGGCTGTTGCAGGCGACCCACTGGCCCATGGGTCCTCAGATTGCGCCTCCATGCCGAGCCTGGCGTTCGGATAACCGCGGCTGCAGGCCTCCCCATGGAGCCTGACTGCGTCCATCCAAGCGTGAGGCTGGCAGCCGGAGACCAACAGCCCAAGACAATCCGGTGGACCAATTTCGGTGACAGGATCACTCGGTGGGACTCGCTTACGTGACGGTTCTCGTCCGTATCAGCGGGCATACGGTCCCATCAAGGAGGTTTGCCTGAGGTGTCTAGCACACCCGTGGCCTGTTGTGTAGATATTGGGCATGATACTTTTAGGTTTCACATCGCGTTTGAACAGGAATCAGATGGAGATTTACCTGGAAATGACCCGGGACTGATCTTCTTCCCTCAGGATAGATGGCCTGTCAACTCGATAAGAAACAATTTACCACTTTTCTGTAAAACACTCTAGCAGTATCAATCTGCTGACTAATATCTCAGTATAATCTTTGCAGGCGATCCATTTGACTAATAGATTATTAGTCTATGGTATAGCTTATCATGAAATTAAAACCCAAGCCGATCGGTACTGATAGGATCGGGGCCGCAGTCTGTCGTATTTTCGTTCACAATATTAGGACTCCTCGTCCACATCTTCTCTGTCTACGTATGCCCGGGGCTCCAGTTAATTGAATCATGAACTTACTCATATCCATGGTTCCACGTACGCTGCCATACAAGACCTAGCTGGCTATGCTGATATACCATTGATATTTCCGACTCGCGATTCCTCGACGAGAACAGGGTATCCAATGCAGTTACATCTTTCAATAAAGAGCGCGGTGGTTATTTATTATCTTGTGGACCCTTTTTACTAATGTTATGGGTACCTTCATCGGTAATACTCTGATGGAGTAGTCTGAATGCGAGAAAATACTTGTCAATTAACTTACGTCCACCCAGAGAGCACCTTTGTATTTGTAAGTAGCAGGGGCAACCCATGATTCTAAAGTATTGCTTTTCTATATAAATATGTACTAACTATTTCTGACAGTTGCTTCTATATCCAGGCTACGGTTTTAGATTAAGATTAGTGGCATTGTGTAGACGTGGGAAGTTCTTGGTGGAACCCCTCGCTGATCAACAGAAAGGATCAATTCTAGTAAATTTAAATGAGATTCAGTGCGCGAGTGGACTTTCTGTAAAATGTTCCTGTAGAGCTGATCCCGGAACTCATATCGCAGGTTGCTTCTCGTATAGACGTGATTTGTTGGTTTAAGCTTCAACTGCCAAAAGAATTCTGCCCTCTTGTGACACGACATTCTTTGATAATCCAGACATCCTTAGTAGAGTGGTTGTTGCTCAAACGGCTTCAGTTACAAATATATTAGCCGGTCGGAAAGAAATCACCAGCTTTCTTATAGTAGATTACGGTGCTTATTTTCTACTGCTTTGAATTTAACCTGCGGGTGAATTCTCAGATATATTTTGATGCACCTGACCATGGTTGATTACCAATTCAATACTCCTTCTTATAATCAATACTATACACCCTTAGACATGAGATCTGTCTCCAGAGACATACCCAGGATTGTCACCGACTTAGCGTAGGGTTATGAATGTTTGATACTCCCTTAATGTCCGCATTAGGCTTAGTAGCCCCGAGATCAAGTCTATACGATTAATCAATAGTTTCCACCATTTTCAGCCATGACGTTGGCGCAGAGAGAGGAGAGGTTCGGAAGTTGATGCGGTGAATATTCTTTTGAACCTTTATAACTGTTCTGCTATATGTTCTGTTTGGGTAGACATGCTTTTAAGAAAGTATTGGGTGATATACTTTAATCTCTATGTAAGCAGAGTTTGCAAAGGCACCTGTCTAGGTCTAAGGATATCCTCAACACCTAATGAGAATCGATCACTCCTAATCATCGGACCACCGTTCTCTCATCTCCGGGGTGATGCTGGCAACTGTGTGTGCGAATTCTGTCTCGAGCCAGGGATCCCAGTCCCAGTCAATCCAGTCTGAAAATACATACATTTGCGCTTTCGCCTTGTTCCAACGAAGAAGGGGTGAAATGTACTGTCCCAAGAAATAGTTTAGTTGCAATGCAAGCGGATCGTCTCGTCGACGGTTAAAAAGAGCATGCCCGAAATCGATCAACACTATCTGAGGCTGGCTATCCACTGCAGAACTGATGATGATGTTCCGTGGCTCCAGGTCGACGAGCCAAATGTCCTTTTCAAAGATCCGGCTTTCGAGGTCGACAATCGTTTTCATGATATGTTGACGGGCAGACTGAGAGAAGCATGCCGGGTTAGCATCTGCCATGGTGGTTCCTCGAATGTGCTCGATAAGGATCATTCTGACAGTGCGTTTCCGTGTTGACTCCATGGGCAGATCTACGGAGTATGACCCATAGTATTTTGGGATACCGCAACCTTGACACTCGCCCAGGGTGTTATACGCATTGGCTTCGTGGGTGTAGTATTTGTCCATGCAGAGAAATGGATTGAGATACCCTTCGTCATCGTCAAAATACAGTGGGTCATATATCTTTGCAACGAGTTCTGTGCCGTCCTGAGGGAGCGATGGAGAGTCGGACGCGATGAGCCGGACAGTGAAGACCTGCGAGTTGTGGCCATCGCCCCCTTTTAGAAGCTTCATGACTTCCAGCGTGATAGCATGATTTCCTTTACCCCCGGGTAATGGGGGTCGCTTCAGACATCGCTCGACGGGACTCCATTGTTTTCTTTCTACCTTGTCGCTTGCACTATTCAAGCAACAGCCTTGGGTAACCGGCGTTGGAGCTGAGGCGCTATGAGACTCTGCAGTGAACCTCCATCCGGGAGTGTATGGCACCGGAGGCTTGGGGAGCTCGGTCGACGGAGTATCGAACCAAGGTGGATGCTGTTCAGGGAAAATCATGGTCGAGATTACTTGTCTCTGCGATTGGGGTTGATGTAGTTTGACAACTGCAATGGTCAAACCTGGTGGCAGTAGGCTTGGGGGAAGAGCCCGGTCGCCCCTTGGCTCGCCCGCCGGCTTGATGATTTTCCAAGTGCCGTTCCAGATGTCCTGCAAGTCTGTCGACGGGCGGCAACCCCGAATTCTTGGTGTTTACTGCCGGCAGAATCAGAAAGCCGAATTCGATTGCTTCATCGAATCTATCTCAAAAGCTGTAGGTACTAGTGTGACTGACTAGCTGTATTATTTAGATAGGTACTAGTCCTAAATACTATGTAGAGAGAGAAGTTTTAATCGGATATGCTATATCAGATCTACATAACTGGATAAGATTACTGTACTTAAGTAATTTTATTTTCTCAGAAGATAAAGGCGAGGAGTTGACTTAACCAGGGATTGGGCTCATGGTCAGATATAGACGAGTGACCGATACGATTGGTATTGGGCAACCACTCCGACCAAATCCACCACAGCGATCCAATCCCGCCGAACCATATTCCAACGATGGCCTTCCTTTCAGGTACAGAACACGCTTTTGAAACTTGCCGCCTCTTCAAGAAGATGGATGCCCGGCTCAAGAAGAAAAGAATCCCCCTGGCAGTATTTTTCCCTATAAAGAAAGTTGACTCAGCTTGGGGAAAGTGGTGGGCTAAATGAATGCCACAAACACAGATGCAGCTACAGTAGCAAGTTTCAAGGAAAACATATGATAAAGCTTTATTTTTATCTTTAATACAAACTTATTCAAATTGGGAGTATGATAACAAGATTATGTTTTTGTAATTTCCCTTATTATGCAGATCACACGATCTCATTATACTCTCGCTCCGTCGCATATACAAGTTTTTTGAAAACGAAAGTAACAAGAAAAGACTACGACACACCTTGACGTTATCCATAGGACTGACGTTGCAATATAGGTGGATCATCCAATCTTAGTCAGACCAGTATCATACCTTTTTATCCAAAGACGATTCACATTGACTGGCTGCAGCTGCCCTGTGAGTACTAGACCTAAGAACAAAGCTATTCATGCGGTAATGGTGGGTCTCGCCATTTTTCTGGTCTAGATTTCACGTCGTGGCATACAACATTGATTTCCCCCCAGCTTCTAGACCAGCCTTCGCTACTGGAGAGGACGGAGGATAATGAATTCTGAGATCAGTGCTTGAGTGCTGGAGAGCAGTTCCCGAGTTATACCGACATGAGAAATCGGGTTGTGATGGTAGGCCAACCCAGATATTGCTGTACTAAGCTGTAGAGATCTGTGCGCTACTGGGTGGCTACTAGTGGAAAAGTCAAGGTTTAGATGGATCGTTGGTAATATGACCGAATAAAGTATCTCAGGTAAATCATCATTCACTTCTTTCACCGATGGAGATCAATGGGCATTCATTTTGCAATCGCTCATATCAACTTACAATGTACCTTGTCTTTGGGTGGTGTGGGGCGACTGCCGTGGCCGCAAGGCGTTGGGGATGTGGTCTTTTTCCTCCCCCGGGTGTCTTCCAACTGACACCAGACACGCACCCACCTCTTGACTTTCTCTGTACTACTAGGCTTACTGCCATACGGAGCAAATAAAATGTGTGCTTCTAAATCTTACCACGGGAATCGAGAAACAGTACCAGCCAATGCTTCACGCAAGTACTGATGACCGTGCAAGCAAGTAGAGCGGGTCCAGGCCCTGTCTTGAACATTAATAGAAGTTGCTTACTCCCCGCTTCTCATTGGACCATGTCGCTCGCGGAACCCACCGAAACCCATAATGTCCCAATCATAGTCGAACGACCTTTGATCTTTCGATATAGTAGAACGTGTCCCACTCGAAGTGGGCCGCAAAGACTATCATGGACGAATGACCATCCAGATGTAAGCATCCTATATCAAGTGACTAGCTCTCCCCATTTCACTTTTGGCCACACAGGCGGGCATGACAAATCCACATCCATGCGTGATTTTCCTCTCCAAGTAGTATAAAATCACATTACCATCCCGCGACTATGGAGTAGGATTTCTCAAGGCACTACCTGCTGGCTTTACTATCACATCTTCACACCGACGATCACCATGGCGCCGCAATACGCGAAGGACCAACCTGAAGGCTTTATCAATGCCATCCACAATGTGGCAATCGTTGGTGTACGTGTCCGGAATCTGCCCTTACCGAGGTTTTGTTTTCCTAGCTGACCGTTCGCCGTTGTACAGGCTACTGGCCAGGTTGGCAAGGTCTTCACCGAGCACCTGCTCAAGTCCGGAAAGCAGACAGTGACCGCTCTCACGCGCGCTGGGAGCAAGACCACCCTACCCGCCGGGGTTAAGAATGCGCCAATCGACTACAATGATGAGGCCACGTTGATTGCCGCGCTCAAGGGTCAAGATTTTCTGGTCATCACCCTGGCCTTGTCGGCACCTCCGGACACCCATAGCAAGCTCGTCAGGGCTGCGGCCAAGGCGGGCGTTCCGTACATTATGCCCAATGCTTATGGCGTGGACTTCTACGGCAATCCGAAGTTGCTGAACGATATCCCCGCGCTGAAATTTGTTCTTGCCAACGTGAAAGAGATTGAGGAAGTCGGCGCCAGCTGGATCGGCCTGACCCCTAGCTTTTGGTACGAATATAGTTTGGGCATCGGACCTTGCACGTACGGGTTCGATTTTGCAAACCAGACGGCGACGTTCTACGATGAAGGGACCACCAAGGTCAACACCACCACCTGGCCTCAGACCGGGCGTGCATTAGCCGCGCTGGTCAACCTCAAACGAGTTCCGGAGGACGAAAGCGATGATTCGGTGACTTTGGCTCAGTTCTGCAACAAACCGGTGTACATTTCCAGCTTTACGTTGAATCAGCGAGAGATGCTGGATAGCATCAATCAGCTCCTGGGCCGGACCGACGAGGACTGGAAGATTGCCTACCAGCCCACTGCGGAGCGTTACCAGGAGGGATTCGAGGAATTGGCCAAGGGGGATGGAACCGGGTTCTTGAAGGCGATGTATGCTCGGGTGTTTGACCCAGCCTGTGGGCGTCTCTTTGAGACGCACAATGACTTGCTGGGACTACCCACGGAGGATCTGGCGGAAGCGACACTGGCCGCACATCACTGGGCTATTGCGCAGAAGAAGGGCGAATGAGGCGGATCTCTTTCACGGTGCTGAGGCAGATGAGGACAAACCAATTGACATAATGCTTTTATTATGCAGATACACAAGTGTGTCCCCGCTGGACAAGTTGGCGCGTAGCCTCAAGGCCGAATCCCTCGGTCGAACCCGTGATGAGCACGCGAACCATCCTGAATGGCAGGGAATAAGGAGGCAAATCTTGGAGACGATGTATAGAATGGAATGAAAACGAATGATAATGTCTCCCAGGCGTATACGGGGGCATTGCCTGTATGTACAGCTCCCAAATCGTTCCCAGGCGCTTATTTACTCGTCCAAGTAGCTTACAGACACAGTGTTACTTACCGTGAATCACAGAATGGGTGACGTATTGACATGGGATGAAGACGGGTGTAGATGTGCGTGGGGATGAGGACCTTTGCGGTGGTCTGGCCTACATCATTATCATGCCAAACGGGTACGGTGTCGATTTCGCCAATCAAGAGCGCCTGCTGGATTGTCCATTGAGCCCACTCCGTAAAGGAATGTATGCCAGCTTTAATGAGAAGTTCAGCATCAGAGCACCAGCTCTGTAAATGCTGGCCCTGCGAACTACATTCCAAGTCATCTATTTGCCTCTACAGCTTTCCAATTTGATTGCAAACTACTGGGTGACACAAAGACTTGTCTATGCCTACTTCGCCGGATACGACTATGGTATACTACGAAAGCTAAAAGATCGTTGGTGCGATTAGATGGTCCACCAGTGGCATTAGTGAGCCGGCAGATGTCCGAGACCCACTGATCAAAGTAGACATCGGAACTCTGATTGGGTGTTGCTTGCCCCGCTCCGAATTCGATGGATGCATGCTTACAACTTGGCTTTGATTGGTGAACCGGCAATGAACTTTCCAAGAATAGGCATTTACGGTTCGACTGAGGTTGGTTAATGATATCACGCTGGTTATTTTACAAAAGTCTTCCCAATCTGTCCATTGTCCATGTTCAGACTCATGTTACATCTGACTTCGTAGTGGACTGTGGGCAAACGTATTTCTATGTCAAGGAAACGGGGAGAAGAAAAAGAATAGGAATCCGCAAGAACAAACCTCTTGTTTGCCTGCCACCATTAGTGAAAAACCTTCTTCCAGACCAGGGGCTTTTCGTGTCTCTGGATCCTCCATTTATTAGTTGATGCGAGAATCTCCGGACAGCCCCTCAGAATCCACCCCCATTTTCGGGCAAATGCCTCCGTGACTTCCCAATTCTGCGGGTCCCAGGGATTGCCCCAGATCAGCAAGGTCGCATTAGTCCTACGAGTATCCCAGAAAGCAGTCAGATCATGGCAGAACTCAACGTCATCCAGCGAGTCCTGGGCATTGATCAGATTATCCCGCATCTGTTGGAAGGGGAAGATATCGAGCCAGGGATGATGTGGCACGGCGCGCTGCAAGTGGGTTGGCCATAGACTGGCTGGGATGCGAGTTTCCGAATATTGTTGCGGCCCCGCGATACTGAAGATCGATACCGTATCATCCCGGCACATCCAGTCAACCGTCATGCCCACGGTTACTGCGTTTTCATAGGCGGCACGCAATACATTGAACCGACTCAAACTCAGGAGCAGATCCGTCCTTGGAGATCCAGTCGTGTACATGATCACAACTTGTGTTTCAAATTGAGCCATGAGGTCGTGAATATTGGGCGGGCAAAATGTGCACGGAAAATCATCCGCCTTGGACAGCTGGCAGATCATAGCGTCGTGGGGCGTAGATGGCTGGATGAGATCACGGGCTAGGACAAGAGCATTCGGATGCACAAGCCCGATGGCCATGCTGTCCAATCTTCTTTCTTTTTTATTTCGTAAGGCTCCACGGAGGCCTGTGGATGGAGACAACCCGATGACATTAGTAGCGGTCGGTGCAAAGAGGGTTAGCTTGCTAGTTCCTCACGGTAGGCTCTCTGATTCAGACGATTCTGTACTCGGCGTCGCAGCGCCGGATCGGTGACGCCTCGCAGATCATCCTCAGGGGCATGAGCGAGGGTGGTATGCTGGGTCCTCAACTGACGCTTCATTGCGGGTGGGCCTTCATCAACTGTTTGTTCCCTTGCCAGGTACGATCGAAGGGGCCGATCTTTGCAAGTATGGTGGTTATCACTTTTCCTACACTCTTGATTGAGCGAGGTACTTGTCTAGGATGCTGATTGCCAGTGAAAATGATATGTAACCCAGTTCGCATGAGCAAGGCAGAATGCACTGAAGCTCTAAATCGCCGCTCATCAAGTTGATTTGTCAGCACTGTGCCGCCCATAACTAGTTAGTTAGTTACCTGCCGACCGCAAGTCACCTGATCGTATATAAATAACAGTATCAAATCTACCTTTCCGGAGAGAAAGCTTCTCGTCTAGATAATGAATAGGTCACGATAACAGTAAGATTGGTATTAGAAAGATCACATCGCCTATATCGATGATCATTGTGATAGGAGTGTCTACTAGTGACGAACCGGATGTCATCATCCACCGGATATGATTGGCGGAGAGATTAGCTAGCTTAAACTCCTAGTAATCCGTACCCTGCAATCGTAAGATCATCAATATTATTATTGAATTTCCCATGCCCTCATACTGGAGATAGCCCCGTTCGAGCTACTGATCTCAAAGATCAGTCTACCACTATGGATATAGGCGACCTGGTCAATCTATTGGTGCTTTATCAAACTTCCTACATTCTGCCTTATCTAGTTGGCAGCTATCTATCCTGAGAGGTAGCTCCTATTAGAATCATATCGTAGAAAAAATAGTTTGTTAATATACTCAAAGACACCAGACTCATAACTGCTACAAATCAACACATAAGAAACGTGTCTGATTATTTGATACTTAATCAAGTCAGATCATCTAGCCCCATGTCTAAAGATCACCTGTACCTCGCCTACTGGCCAATCTGCTGTCCTGAAAGTATATATTGTTGGGACATCTCTCCGTCCGCTCCCTGGTGGGCAGCCACATATGGTTTTGCCGTACTGGTTACAAGATCTGAGATATAGTCACGATCAATGGGCCTAGTCCAGTGCCCAACTGCCTCCTCCGTTCTCCCGCACCCTGTCATTGCGACATGTCCTCTACGATGCAGAAATCCCGTCGTGTGGGTGGCGAAACATTGTGCCATCCCGACACTCACGTGACTCTCACCCGGTACTACCTCGGGGGGCGGTACCCCTCGAGTCTCGACGCCCAGCCAGATTCCCCCCTGATGTCCATGCACAGATGCCCAACGTCCGACCTCGCGTCCATTGCGGATCCGGGGCTAACCTGGACAAGTTTCCGGGGTACAGGTCATCCCCCGACCGCCAGGAAGGGTGCATACTAGACCCCTGGTGTGCCCGAGGAATTGTGGGGGTACGGACCTACGCGGTATCTCCCTTGGACATCCTCTTCTCCACGTCCAGGAGGTGCCGGATCCCGAATCAAGTCTGGAAGACTACAGATGGCTCTGGATCGGACCGGCAGCTGATAGTTGTCGTGTTGACAGAGTTTATTATAATAACAGGGGCTAAGTACAGAACTGCCAGCGGCGGAGACTGGTACTGGTACTCCTCGAGAGGTCCTCGCGGAATGGTTGTCTCCGTGAAAGGAGGCCGCCATGTCGATGCCAGTTTCAGTCCATCCCAACCCGGATCTCCTCTCGGGCTCCATCTGCGTCCGCTAAAAACTCCCCCAGTAATGCAGATCATAGTCGACTCCGCCGGGCCGCCACAGCGCCGCCGGCGTGTATACTGGGATGGGCGACGCGGCTAGCAAAAAGTAATCAGGGTTAGCACCGAACCAGAGCATACACGGGGACCTTTCGATGCCACTCACTGCCGTATCCGGTACTGGGCGCCGCCCACGCTGGAGAGGTCGGGGCGACCCATCCCGTCGGGGACGCCGTGATGGTGTACGTGCTGGTGTACGTGGTGGGGGTCGCTCCGGACGCCAGCGAGGCAATGCCATCGTTAGGGCCGTAAGAGTCATCCCCGGTACCGAAGATGTTGTTGATCTTGTTGACGACGTCGTCGCCGGATTCAGTCCACACCGTGAAGTCCTCGATCGTGACGTCGGTCGCGTAGGTGAGGTCGTTGGCGATGAGGTATAACGGGGGGCGACGGGCCCCGTCCGCGACCGATCCTAACACAATCCTTGATGTCAATGAACAGCCCCCTGTCATGAGTCAGGGAAGGGAAAGGAAGGGGGAAGAGGTACCGGAGAAATTCCGGAAGGTCAGATTGCTGAGGGCCACCGCTCCGGTATCCGGTTCAAAAGTGTTCTGCCAATACTGGTTGATGTTGAGACCGTAGAGGCTGGCCTTGGATCGGAAATTGAGAAACTGCACGTTGCGTACATAGCCGGATCCACCAGGGTATGTCTTGATGAAGGCGATGTTATTCCCCTGGATGATGCTGATGTTTTGAGCCACCTACACCAGTCAGTCAGTTGAACGTTTGACGGGAGGGGGGGATACCTCCCCGCGAAAAGACGTACAATATCAGAGATCTCCGCCGAAACGTTCAGACTGCCGATGGACACGCCCGAGCCGGCCTGGTTGCACACTAGGTTCTCGATCAAGGCGTGATGAGAGGGGCTTTTGATGGAGACGCACTCGTCCCGGTTGGTCACCTGCGAAGACCCAGTCAGCAAGGTCCACGACAGGGGAAACACCACTCACTTCACTGTCGTGGATGTAGTAATTGGTGCCAATGGCGTCGATGCCATCATAGCTGCCCAGATTGGCCCCGCGGACGGTGATGTGGTAGACCTCGACGTTGACGGCAAAGTCCAACACGAGGTGGAACTTGGGGCTGTCCACGAGGATCAGATCGTGGACGGTCGCATTCGTGGGGGAAATCAGTCGGACAAGTCGCGGACGGTCGGTACTATACAAAAAAAAAAAAAAAAAAAATAGTCAGGATCCGTGTGCCGCACATCGGTGACAGCACTCACTTGTTGAGGTTGCGATACAGATAGCCCTGGCCCTGGAAGGCACCCAGGCCGTTGGAGGAGTAGAACTCGAAGTCGACCGCTGCAATCGACAGGTCTCGGTCAGATCCAGGACCTACCACACTAGCAGGGGACCATGACGACACTCACCGTTGACAATGACCAGGACATCTAGCAGAAATTTATGGTCACCTTCGCCGTTAATCGTGGCATTCAGGAGGTCCACGCCCGCGAACCCCTGGAGGATCAACGCACGCTCGATGGTCCAGTTCCCTCCGTACGCGGCCGTGATGAGTCCGTCCAGCTGAAAGGCCCAGTTGGTGGCATTGCTGAGCACCACGCCACGCTGGATTAGGTAGTCCCCGGCGGGCACGACGAGGCGACTGCCCGGGTTGGGCAGCACGCAGGCCGAGAAGGCCGACTCGAGGGCCGGGGCGAGATCGGTGCTGTTGTCAGCCACGGCGCCATAGTCCAGCACGTTACATTCGACCGTCTTCTGCGCGAGCGGAGTGGTTGGTCCGACGGGGCCGATCAGCTGGCCGGCCGCGAGGCTGGACCAGAGCAGCAGCACTAGGGAGGAGAGCATCATCATGGGACAGGGAAAAGAAAAGCCTCTGCGCGGGCCCGACACTCGAGGATCTGGATGAGTGGTGGCCGGGGGGGGGGTGGTGTCCTGCACGCCTTTATACGATGCGGCCAGGCCAGGGGCCCCGCCCTATGCAGGGCGGCACCTCACCGACGGCCCTGAGTCGTCATATCAGGACGGGATGAGACCTGTTGACGTGATTGAGAAAGAGCGAAATAACGGGGCTGCAGGTGCATTAGTGCCGTCGGAGCACGCCCGGGTTTTGCTGCATTAATCTGCCATGCGGGTCATCGCCGCTACGTGGGAGGTTTCGGGATGAAGGAACTGAATAGAAAGCAGACTACGGGTTATGGACCACCCAGGCTACCCCCCTGACACCATTGAACTCTTCGTCCCGGCCAAAACACCTCGTATCCATGCACGACACCCTCTCATCACTTCCCTCCCGCCTCCCGCCGGGTCGTCGACTGGGGATCCAAGTACGGTCGTTCGGCCTGGGGAGCCACGCGCAGGCCGTGGCGCAGATGTGGGACTAGACCAAGTCAGCTGGATGGCAGGGAAGCGACGGGCCCTGGCGCACTCACAATAGTCAAAAATGCCGGTGTGAAACGTGGCCCGGTTGTCCCAGATGGCGACGGCATTCGGGGACCACTTCCAGCGAACCTGGAATTCGTAACCCTCGGCCACCGTGCGGAACAGGTGGTCGAGAATGCCATCCCCCACTCGTTTCTCCAGTCCGACAATCTCCTTGGTGAAGTTCTCGTTCACATACAGCGTTTTCCACCCGGTGACCGGGTGCGTGCGAACCATGGGATGCTGTCGATAGGGTTTAGTCGGTGGTTCGGGGCCCTCAGGAACCCAACTGGGGACTCACCAGGGTTTCAATCGGATCACGGCGCAGACATCCATTCGTCCGAATCGCCTTCTCCGCCTGCTCCAGGCCACTGTGCCGCGCCTCTAGCGTCTCCAGGAACGATCGGAGGGTGGGGGAGAGCGCTGTCTCATGGTTAGCCGCGAACGGGACCCGGATGGGGGGATGCACTGACACTCATACAGGCCGTAGCCACTGGCCCAGATGGTGTCGCCACCGGCCACACTGCCCCCCGGCCCCGCGGGGGGGAGGGTGTCCATCTTCAGCATCGTCAGACCCGGAGGCTGGATCTCATAGCTGACGTCCGAGTGCCAGATCTGGTGGGAGCGGCCATTGACGGCCGTCTCGTCCTTGTAGATGGGATGCACCCAGGGCAGGTCAGGAATGATACCCGCCATCTGGTGGATGTGCAAGGGACCGTAGTACGCCCCGAAGGCGACCTGTTCATGCACATCCATGGTCTGGTCGCGAAAGAAGACCACCCCGCGCTCGGCCACCAGGCGGGCGAGATCATCCTTCTGCTCGTCCGTCAGCTCCGTCAGCTGCAGGCCGACAATCTCGGTGCCGATTTCCGGCGTCAGGTGGATCACAGCCTGGGCGGCATTCAGCAGACGACTTTTGTTCGGGTCCGCGCTCAGCCCGCGATCGACAAAGGGTCTCTCCTCCAGGTTGGGCAGCTTGAACGGCGTGTAGTTGGGGTATTGCAAACCGGCGTCGCGGACGGAGACGAGCGGCGAGACCCCGCGGGGCGTGACATACTCCGGGTGTGGCAGGCCCTGAGGACGCTCGGGCAGACGAAGCGGCTGTGGTAGAGCAGGCATGGTGGTGGTGGTGGTGGTACAATGGCAAAGCAGGCTGGGAAGGATACATTCCCAGACCCCGACGAGAGGAGCAGAGGGGTTCGCTGAAGAACCCCTCCACGACCCTAACAGGTGCTATGATGCCATTTGACCGGCCGATCAGCCCATCGGCAGCCGATCAGCGTTAACGGGGCCCCCCTGCAAGTTCACCGTTGTGTTCGTGCCGTTGGTGGACTTTTCGGTATCACGCCATCCGAGCCCTGTCTGAGATGATGCCGTCGGGCCCCCGGTCGGTTTTCTTCCCCCCCCACACCCACCACGAGGATGGGCCCCGTTCCTGACAGGCGGGGCCATCAGGGTCTTCCTTATCTATCTATCTAAATGAAAGCACGTCGTCGCAGGATGCAAGCTCGCCATGCGTCGTCATCATCATCCCCGATATCGTCGGGGTACGACCCCAGAGCGGACTAGCCGTCGACGGAGCAATGGTCTAGGGAGGGTTCGCGCGTGGAAATGAACTGATCGGGAGAGAGGGAGTGGATTGTCTGTGGATGGTCTAAAGTCCCTATTGGAGAGGGAAAAAAAAAAGGAAGGGGGGGAGGTGGAGGTGGGTAGGGGAAGGTGATTGACTAGGTACATGGATACCGACGGTACTCTAACTAACTGTCGAACAGGAAATCCAGACGCTTGTTGCCCTGATCCGTGGTGGTGGTCAGGTACTCCACCTTCTCCTCCGCCGTCATGGCCTCCCACCGGTTTCGCTTCCATCGGTTGCGTGCCACATAGTATCCCTTGGCTAGGGCATAGGCTACGATGGTGGCCACGTTGATGGCGATGAGCTGCCCGTCGCCGCGGTGATAGTACGGCTTGTCGTCGCTCCGATAGATGTTGGATGAGGCGATCCCCGACAGCTGGATGGTGATGTTGTACAGGGCGGCACTGACCGTCCGCGTCCGCACGGCGTTGCTCAGGCGGGAGCACCAGCCCACGTGGGCGGCATGGGGGGAGGGCCAGCCCAAGAGGACGAAGGTGACGGCGTAGAGCCCCCAGTGGGAGAGGGTGCTGGCGTTCAAATACAGAATGATGAGCAGGGGCAGCGACCACAGCTGGGTGAGGATGCCGACCACGCAGATCTGACGCAGGCGCTCGGAGAGCTCCGTGGCCAGCAGCAGGTTGATGGCGGCGAACACGGTGACGGGGATGCCCAGCAAGGTGGTCTGGAAGGTGGAGAAGCCGATGGCCTTGAGAGACAGGCTCAGGTATGACTTGGGCGGCGCGGTGGGGATCTCGAACAGCAGGCCGATGACATAGATGGGCCACAGGTCATAGTCCCGCAGGCTCTGCCACAGCATGCTCAGGCTCAGGGCCTGGCGATTGTGCATGTCGCCCTTGGAGGGGTCGTCGCGCAGCACGCGGGTGACGATGATGGTCTCCTCGCGCTCGGTGAAGTAGCCGCGGGGATTCCACCAGGTGGCCGTCTGGGTCGGGCCCGGCACGAGGAAGAGGAAGCTGAGCAGGCCGATGACGAGGCTGATCAGGGCCTCGAGCAGGAACAGCCACCGCCAGCCGGCCCGGCCCTGGACGCCGCGCATGTGCAGCACGCCGTAGGCGATGAAGGAGGCGACGACGCCGGACAGCGAGTCGACGAACCAGAAGAAGGCCAGGCGCAGGGGCATCTCGGTCTTGGTGTAAAAGTAGGAGAGGTAGAGGATGGCGTCGGGGATGAAGCCGCCCATGAAGAGGCCGATGAAGAAGCGACAGGCGAAGAAGCCGGCGCGGTTGTGCATGAAGAACTGGCCCCCCGAGGCCAGGCTCCACAGGATGATCTGGACGGGGATCCAACGGTCAGGACCCAGGCGTTTGCCGATCATCTGCGACGGGATCTCGGAGATGAGGAAGCCGATGCGGTACATGTTCTGCGCGTTGTTGTAGTCGTTGGTGGTGATGTGCAGGTCCGGCAGCAGATTGTCGGCCGACGCGTTGCCCAGATTGCCCCGGTCCAGGTTCAGCCCGAAGAACATCACCAGGATCCAGAGGAAGATCTTGAGGTCCGTCTTGCGGCGCACTGCCCGCTCCTCCCGGTGCGTCCACCGCGCCGCCGGGTCGAAGCGGTGCCGGTTCTCGTATTGGGGGTGCGGCCAGTAGAAGGGTGCCAGCTGGGCATCGTCGAACACACTGCGTCTCGTCGCAATGGCATCCAGGTCCCCCGCGGGGGTGGCTCGCGAAGTGAAGGCCGCCAGGAAGCTGCGCGACGCCGGGGCCTCCGCGGGCTCAGCCAGATCATCGTCCGCGCGCGCGGTGGGGGTCACGGCCCGGATCTCGACCGTCTCTTTCTTGTCCGGGGAATTCGACATGATGCAGTGGCTCGGAGCAGGAGAGACTGTCGGGTTGACACCAGAGAGGGTGCGAGGAAGGGAGGTGGCCGGGTCGGGGCTTATGTAGCACCTAGCCCTATCTCGAGGCGATAAGGGCACTCGCATCATCGCCGCGCGGATGATGTTATCGGCCAGCTAGCCTGCGATTGACGGAAAATCGCCTCAGAGCTCGTCATGAAGCCCCAATCAGCAGCACCAGCACGATGACATGCACGATCGCCGGGGATGCGGCATCTGGCTTGCCTGGACCCGAGGTCGGAGGCCGTCCTCTCCCTCTTGCCCCTCCCCCTCCCCCGTACTTCGCCGTCTGTGACAGGGTTCTCCTCCCTTGTCATCGTCTCTATCCTCCTTCCCTCCGCAGTGCCCATGTGATGTGGAGAGTGGTGACCAAGGCAAACGAACGCGTCGGGAGGGGGGGGGGGGGGGGG
>KV907505.1:975746-1005638 GCA_001990825.1 Aspergillus carbonarius ITEM 5010 | reverse complement strand
TTTTTTTTTTTTTTTTTTTTTGCGTAATGTGGTGCATGACAATCCTAGTTCCAATATATATTCATTCTCGATTGACGACTCCCTAACCCTCACCCCAAACCACTCCGGATGGTCCCATATCCAACCTGACCTCACAAACCGCCACGACCTAGAGAGTCCAGCCCATCATAGCCGTCAAGATTCCCATTCGTTTCTATTTACGCCCGATAATATCGCAAAACCTAAATGAGAAATTCCCTACTACTGATCTACCAAACATGTTCCTCACAAATTCACTCGGACTCGTCCCCACTTCAACTTTCCCCCGGGGGAATTTCTATTCCTCAATGTGACACCACCCCGGATGAAATTCCTAGGTAGTGCGGACAAGTATGGACTGGACTTATCACTCTGTTTGTAGTATATTGGTTCCTGAGAAGGCGGGAAGTGAAGGAACTTCGAGATGATATCAGAGCATGCCTGGTTGGAGAGGAGGGAAGATGGCATCCATGTGTAGTGGATGCATGAGAATACTGTGGATGGTCAATTCGGGAGAGAGGGGTGGTTATCTATAATTAAATCAACCTGGTGGTTGATTAGCTGGACATGTGGAGAATGAGGGGGGAAACCTAAGTGTACTAGGGATAATCGGTGAGGGGTACTGTAATGTGTGTGACATGAGTGGGGGAGCTGTTGGGTTAATTTAATTTCTCTGTATTTGGTATTGTACGTTTTCATTTGGTTGATGGGTTATTTTGTTGGGGTTAGCTAGTAGATCTTATTCTTAAGGGACAATTATTATTGTAATTTACGGTTATGATGTTGGTTTTGCATACAAAAAGTACGGCAGTGTATCTAGGTAGGAGACACGTTACAGTTCGGTTTGCCGGCAGCGGGTCAGGTAGGTAGATACATGTCTTGATAATACATACTGGATGGTAAACCGAATACCCATTCACGTATAAATCACCTTGCTTGGCCACTCCAGCCAGTGCTGGTCCCCCTCGGGTAAGGACGCCCGCACGCCCTCCAGCACATGCGCGTCCCATCCACGCATCAGCCATGACGATCGCATATACACCAGCAGAATGCTCCAATGCCCAAACATCACCAATGCGCAGCTGTCCTTTTGCTCCAACAGACCGATCATCTCCTCCGGAAGTCGGTACACCCACCCCACCACCACGTGCATCAGGTTGATACCATCTTTCCCGGCGCTGCGGATCTTATACACCTCTTCGAGCCCGGAGCGCAGGTCGTCAAAGGCAGTGTTGAACATGGTCTGCGATGATTTCTCTTGGACGCGCGACTGCACGAAAGCACGGACGAGGCCAACCCGTTGCAGATGCTCGTCCAGTTCAGCCTGCAACTCGGCACTCACGCCACGGATCCGGTCATCCGGAATCGGCGTCAGCACGCCAGTGAAGACGCGGTTCTGATGCTCTCTGAGGATGGAGTGCACACCCCGCATCAGCACCAGCCACTCGGATTGTCCGCGGTCACTGAAGACAAGATATTCGCCGGGTCGCGGCCCCCGACCAAAATACACTAGGCAGATCAGCGCGGCCGCCATGTAGATCAGCTGGCAGTTTTCCGCATTGAGAAGACACAGAACAGCGGTCACTGATCGGATGCCAAACGTGAAGTGATCGTCGGCTTGAGCGATGTACTGCGTGCGCGAGGCTGGGTCCTCATGCGCCCAGTGGAGAGCCGAGAGGGCGAGGACCAGATGCATGATAGAGGGAAAGGCAATACCCCATTGGGGCACGTGGTTGGACCAGACGCGGTTGATGTCTGTTTCCTCGTCCGCCAGGGTTTTGTACGTGGCGGTCACGTAGTGATGGTAAAGCTTCAGGTCGGCGAACGAGATGCCGCCGGCCACGCTACTGGCGGCGAGATCACATTGCACCCCCGTCGAGGTGGACGGGGGTTCACTATGACCTACCTCAGGCGTACTATCCTTGGAGGATGATGCTCGGGATGCAGGCTGATATTTCGATTGTCGAAACCGAAATCGTCGAGTGGTGGCCGAGGGCGTGGATGAGGCCGAGGCCGGGTTGGTGAAGTCACATTCGATCGAATGCCGCACACAGTTGGTGCAATGTGGTTTTTTCTCATCGCACTGGGCAAGATTAGCATGGTCGGAGAGTGTCGAGTAGGTAGCACATTTGGGCCAAAAGCAAGCCAAGGCGCGCAGAGCCGAGCGCATCTTGATGATGATGATGATGATGGATATATATCGCTTGGAATTCCCGGGATGGAGAGAATGGATGCAATGGATAATGAAAGGCAACCTACTTTAATGCGTCTTTTCTTGCAGTTCTGACAGCCTGACCGGGATTTATGGTGTGATCGCCTGGAGCGAATCTGCATGGGCAGGGTGTCGTCCATTGTTGAGGGTTGACCAGATCGTATTCGTTCTGCTTTTGCCCCCTTCGGCTGAACAGGAATCCCGGGTTGTCACCCGAGGCAGCCACGGGCGCGGTCACGTGCAGGGTCTGGAAACGAGGAACACAAGCGAGTCGGACTGGCCACGCAGCATCGATTCTCCATTCAGGCACACCTCCCAAGGAAACATGGCTGCCTGGCCCATGTTCCTGCGCGCACCCAGTTCGATGGACAGTTACTGGCGGTCATAGATATATTCCGTACCATGGCAACCCACGACCCCTGGCAGGGACGGCGGCTAAAAATAGACGGGGCCAAATTATGGTGCCTGCGGAATGAGTACCACGGTCGTCATAATAGTGTTGTCCCACGGACGCTTCAGTCTTCGAGAGTTCAACTCGAACGTTCCAGGTGTCTCAGATTGATGATCCCCTACACAGTTGAAATGTCCATGTTATCTTATCGGAGCCGAATGCCAGTGTCTCGGGCCGTCGATTAAACCGGCCAATGAGAGCTCACTCCGGAGTATCACATCAGGAGGGGTTTGGAGCTCAACTAGTACTTTGACGAGTACTATAAGAACTCCGCTACCCTTTATCTATCGTTGACCATATAGTGGGGCTATCAATTCCTCTTCCCAGCCAACCGTTCAGCATGGGAAACCACATCTCCTACGAAACATCCGAATGCCAAGTGGACTTGCCCGGGGGGGCGGGTCGCATCAAAGGCCTGCAGAATGGTACCCAGTCAAGGCGCTTCGCCGGCATTCCATACGCACAGCCTCCCGTCGGCCATTTAAGGTGGCGGAAGCCTCAACCCTGCTCCCTCCAGCAGCTCGCAGCCGCCCAACCGGAGGCGACGTACGATGCAACGCGATTCGGCCCGGTTTGCCCCCAGGCAAGCTACTCCAAAGCGGTCGGCGAGCATGGTCCCATGCATACCTACCACGAAGACTGTCTGCGCCTCAACATCTGGACACCGGTTCCCGACCCTGAGGTGCGCCATCCCAACTGGCCAGTTGTCGTCTGGTTCCACGGCGGCTGGTTCCAGATCGGCGACCCCAGCCAGGAGCCAGGTATGGATCCCACCGAGCTTATTTCCACCGGCAAGTTGAATGCCATCTTTATTGCGGTGGGCTACCGCCTGAGCGTCTTCGGCTTTCTGGCAGGAGAGGCATTAAGGGAGGAATCGAGGGGGCAGGAAGTCGGAAACTATGGACTCTGGGACCAGAGACAGGCCATCGAATGGGTGTATCACAACATTGCTACGTTCGGGGGGGATCCGGACAATATCATCCTCGCTGGACGTAGCGCAGGCGCATATGCGGTCCAGGTCCAAGCTTTGTATGACTTCCGGGGCCAGATGGATGAGGCGTTGCGAAATAGGTTCCGGAGAATGATTATGTACTCCAATGCCATTCCAACACAACCCAAGACGCCGGAAGACTGTCAGCCACAGTTCGACGAGTTGTGCCAGTACTTCGATATCTCAGCAACTCTGACGGGGCCCCAGAAGCTGGAGCAGCTGCGAGTCATCGGTGCAACGGACTTGTGTGACGCGGTCATGAAACTCCAACACCACACCTTTCGGCCCGTCACGGATGGCGTCTTTATCCATCCGGGTATCTTCCACTACTATCGCGACGGATCGTTCGCCCAGGAGTTCAAGAAACGGAGCCTGCGATTGTTCATCGGAGAAGTGCGTGACGAAAACACGCTTTATGCCGTCACCAATAGCCCCGAGCCCAACCTGGAGTCGCTGAAACTACAGGTGTCGAATTATTATTCCCCAGCCACAACGGACCGTCTATTGCGGCATTATGCCCTCCCGGATTCGCCCGATCAACATGACTGGCAGTCGGTGTTTGGGCAGATCATCGCAGAGGGCCAGGTCCGAGCGCCCTCGAGGTTTCTGGTCAATAACCTTGTGGAGCACGGCGTGAATATTGAGGATGTCTGGCGGTACCTGATCGCCTATCGGCTGTCCTTTATCACCGAAGCCGTGGCCCCCGCGTCCTTTGGGGTGAGCCATGCCATGGATCGACCGATCTGGAAGTAAGTGTCTCCTTGCCGTCGATGATGAACGCACTAACCCGATCCCAGCTACTCAATCATGCACCGACCAAGCGGTGCAGATCGGGCCTTGATGGACGACTGGATCCGGGATCTGGCGGCATTCGTGAAGGATGAGCGGGGATATGCATATGGGACGAGATCTGCGGACGAGTACAAAGTGATGACACCGGATGGGAAGATTGAGGTCCAGAAGGACCCCCGATGGGAAGGACTTTTGCAACTGATGGATGTGTTTTCGGGACGTCCAGAGGTATAGCATAGTAATACTACTAGAAGATAAGAATGGAGAAGCAAACATGATTGGCTTACGCGGAGCGACGCGCAGTCATGTGAGCGGAGCCCGTCAACCTCGCCGTCGTCGTCTTTCTTCCTTTCTTCCTCTACAACACAACAGACACGAGAACAGACCGAATCAACAACACCACCGTACACCTCAAAGATAACCTGTGATTGCTCAGGATGGGACGCAGCGGCTGGAGGACCCAGAGCTGCCGCACGTGCTTGACGCGCAAGGTCAAGGTGCGATGACCCGTCGATCGCGGACTCGCTGACAGTGACTGATGCCTGACCGATCGGGCATCTGTAGTGTGACCGGGCCCGGCCGGCGTGTCTGCGCTGCCAATCCGCAGCCCGCCACTGTGGTGGATATCATGGCCTGTGAGCCCATTGACCTGCTGGTGGAAGCGCACGGATTAACGGATCCAGAGGACGTAGCACTCTCCCGACGGGCACCTCCGTCGGATGGAACGAGCGATCCCTGATACTGGGGCAGAATCAAACCCAACTCGTCGCTCACTTCCTGAGTGATTATCTCCCCCCAGAAGGCTCACACTCACCCAGGTACCCGTCTCCTGTCTACTGGGTGGAGCTTTTCCCTACCTTCCTCCACTCGCAGTCGCCAGTCATCCAGACATCGCTGACCGCTTTGACACTCATGCATCTGGCAAAATCCCGGCACGACGACGCGCTGGCTCATCGCGGAAGGGGTCACTACATGCAAGCCGTGCAGCAAATATGCTTGCTGAAAGGAGCAGAGGATCCCTGCGATCTCATTCGCACCGCTATGATCCTGGCACTCTACGAGCTCTACGCACAGGCGCCCGGGCAAGACCACGCATGGAATGTCCATGTTCAGGCCGCCTGCAATTTAGCCCGCGAACTGCATTCGGGGATGGAGACGCTGAACACACAGGACCGACGGCGGCTTCGTACAATCGAGGTAGGTCTGTCTGGCCTGGCATATGGCATTGTACTGACAGTGCAGTTTCTCCGCATGTGCGCCAACCTTTCACTTGAGCCGCCTTCAGTATTCCGCTCGCATGTGGAGCTGTCTACTGACAGCTTTGATCTGCTTTTGAATACCTTATCCGAGATTTGTCAATTCCGGGGCGGTCTACGACACCAGAGTGTTCGCAGTGGCGTCACATGGGACTCCACTGCTGGCATACTCAGGGCGTCCGCGTGTTTCGAGAAACGGCTTCTGAGTTGGTATCACGAGTTACAGTCGGAGGCCATCCATCCCCTCTTCATGATCAGGCCAGCTACAACGCGACCCATGCCGGTACAGCTCCAGAAGCCGGAAGAGACGATGTTTTTCACGAATCCGTCTGGAATCCCGCACCTTCTGCTCTACTGGTTGGGCATGGTTTTAGTTTATGTCACGGTAGCTGAGGCCCTGCGAGGATTGGCAAACTCGGGTCTGTTTCCGCCTTCCAGGACAATCGAACAACGACTGGCCAAGGCTGACGCGCTCTGCCACCACTTTGTGAACCGCCTCGCCCAGTGTCAGTCGGCATGCACGGGCAAGGGCACGGGGACTGCTATACTGGCAGCAGCGGCCTGCCAAGCTGCGCAGCAAATCTGTCCTCTGCGGCAATACACCCAGCCGTGAATCAGCCTACTGTACAAAAAAGCAAGCAGCCGTAGGATATCTATTCTCTATATTCCATGGAAGCGATTGATATAATTACAGCAGCACAAGCACCCATTCACATGTCGCGAACATCAATACTCGAACCTCTGGTCGACAATTTCCTCACTCAGCTTCCAGAGCCTCTCTGCATTCTCCAGGTCCAGTGCATAAGCTGCTGCCGCGTCGTTGTCCACTCGGTTGTTAACCATGTACGATCCACTTTTATCTGGTTCTGTCAGCTTCTCCCAGCCAGACGTACACAGGGGCTTACCGGAAATAGTCGGATCGTATGCCGCTACAATCAATGTGGCAGCTGCTTGAGTGGGCGTTCTCCAATTCAACTTGGGGTCATCGACAATGCTTCCATCCTCGTGTTTCCATCCTGTGCACCCGGCATTAGCATCTTGCAGCCAACCAGGCAGGACGTCCACCTACCCGCCTTGATCCACTCCTCCCGCACCAAATGCCTCCCGATTCCAGTGACAATCCGACCGGGATAGAGACTGAACGATTCCACCCCTTTCCCACCGAGCTTCTCCGCCAGGGATACTGTAAAGAGCATGTTTGCCGTTTTGCTCTGGCCATAAGCCTGCCACTTGTCATAGCACTTGCCGTCCTGACCTACATCAGCCATGTTCCATGCCCAAGGAGAAAGAGAGAGAAGAGAAACCAACTTGGAAACCAATATCTTCAAATCGCACCGGTCCCCGTCTGTGCCCGAGACTACTGACATTTACCACCCTCACCATTCCGCTCTCAGTCCGGCCCAGCATTGCCGAGAGAACCAAATTTGTCAATAAGAAATGCCCCACATGGTTAGTTCCAAACTGCATCTCCACTCCTTCCCGAGTCACCCCATACGGCGCGGCCATTACCCCAGCACTATTGATGATCCGATCCATCCCTTCCGGGTACCCGTTCAGCTCCTCGGCTGCCTTGCGGACACTCTCCTGGGAACTCAGATCCATGATGAGGAGCTGGATATTTGCGTCTGGTGTTTCAGATTTGATGGCGTTCTCGGTAGCTTGCAGGGTGGCGAGGGTTCGACCGGCGAGGACGAGCAGAGCGGGTCTGTAGCGGGAGAGGTGCAGGGCCGCGTGGGCGCCGATGCTCCCCGGTGATACTCCGGTGATGAGGACTGAGAGGTTCGATCAGCGTGGTGTCGTAGTTATGCGGGATGGAGAGGAGGGGTGATGTACCTCTGCTGCCTTTGATTTGGTCCGCGAGGACTTGGCAGACTTCTTCGCTGGTGGAGGATGCGGAAAAGGTCATTGTGATTGTTGCTTTGATTGCTGAATGAATGGATTGGAGACTGGATGAGTATGCCGTCGAACTGCGAGAGGGGTTATATATCCAGAGCAGGCAGGCTGTTTGGCGTCCATTATGTCCGGTTGTCCGGGGTTAGATTAACCCCGATGCCCAGTCGGGAGCGGCAGCCAACCACCAATCACAAGCGGAATATCCCCGAGACCCCTGTCGACGATCTCGGCAGCCCGGCGGCGGACCCTAATTGCTGCTTCAATTCTCCACCATACTTCTCCAGGACTCGTGCTTGAGTCTGACAGGCCATTGTCGCCCAGCTGATCCCTGCTCACAATTCGCAGGATCCCAGGCTTACATGATCGACTGAACGACGGGGCTCCGATAGTTTCCGTTATGTCCGACTCCCGACTTCCCGCCGATGGGATAGACGGGCAATGATGCCGACGCTTTACCCCAGTACCTGCAATCGGAATTACCCCACCTAGGGGCAGCTCGTCTATATCATTTAGCCCATGATCAAGTGGCGAAAATAACAAAGAACCACCCTTGTTTCAAGGTGAACCCGTGGATCGGCCATTCACGCCCATATGGCTGCTCTTTTAGAGCCAGGGTAAGACGACGATGATATCTGCCAGGAAGACAACAAGAAGAGGTCTTCGCAGCAAGAACAGAAATTTTCATTATCACTAGGGATAAGAAAACATGAACGCGAGAACGCGGCTCATCCTGACGATAGTGACGATTGAGGGCCGCGAGACAGGCACATCGTCCTTAGTCCTGACTGGTTCTCCGGCTGGACGAAGCATTCTGATATCCGACTTCAGGACCTTTATCAGACGTATGCAACCGTATTGTGCAACTGGTCTGGCACATCGCTCAACAACTCCGGCATCATCGATTGGCCCCCTTAGACAATGTACCTTGCTCTGGATCAATCTACTTGACATATTGTTTGAGAAACACGGATACACAATCAACACAAGCACCAGCTCCTCATTCCTAGCCATGCTAGCCATTCTACGATTCTACCATTCTAGGCAGTCTCAGGTCTTACCAACTAACCAAAACCCACAGTTCAGCAATCGTGAGTCCCTGTAAACCCTCTCACAACCCTAGATATATCCCCACCTCTCTCCCTCCTCCACGACCGTCGTCGTCTCCGTATCCCAAAACTCCTCCGCCAAACCCGTCATCGGCCTCCGTCGCACGCGATTAAAGTACTCCGTCACTCTAGGCCGTCGCTCATCATCAAAAACCCAATCCCACCGATCCACATGAGCCACGACCAGCGCAAAGAAATACACATCCGCCGCGGAGAACTTCCCCAGCAAATACCCCTTCTCTGCCTTCTCTACCCCCCTCTCCTGCACCTGTTCCTGCACCTCCAAATCCCTCTCCACCTGATCCAACCCCTCCAACACCCTCCTCCTCAACCCCTCCTGTCGTTCCCCCACCGGCACCAACCCCGTCACCTCCCCCCCGGAGACATTCCCAGGATGATTATTATTCCAATTATACAACGGACGCACCACATCACGATCCAAACAATAAATCCTCGTTCGAATCACCGCCATCTCCTGCACCGTGTCACCATACAACTTCCTCCCCCCGATAGCCACACCATCCACATACTCAGTGATAGGTCCAAACCCCACAACCTTCACCACAGGTCGGCGGGTCGGCCGACCCAGAAACAACACGGGGACTTCGCCCGCGTAATCCGGCTCGTGGACCACCGACGGCAGGATCTGGTCTTTTGGTTCCACATCCAGGAATCCAGAACGGACACGCACGCCGCCCCGTTCGAGAAAGAACTGTCGGATGGCGAGGGCGAGGGCGGTGTCGCCATCGTAGAGATAGAGGATGGGGTATTTGGGGGGGTGGGTGGTCAAGGTGGTGGGGAGGGGAGATTGGGGGGGAGGGACGGAAGGGGAGGTGTAGGTCTGGGTTTGAGTATGTGTCTGTGCCTGTGTCTGTGTCTGTGCCTGTGTCTGGGATTGAGTCGGAGTGGGAATCTGAATGGGAGTATTCGTTCCCGGAGTGTGAGTCGTAGGATGGACTTGCTTGACTCGGATAGACGGGATAATTCCCGAGATAGACGATGGATGGGGGAGTGGATGCCATTTCTGCTGCTGCTACTACCGCTGACGGAAGTGAAGTGTAGGGATGAGAAGATTCACGACTTTGTCCACTAGACCCGAATCCACAACTAGACGACAGATAGTCAGTCAACAGGTGTGACGAGTAGCCTTATTTATAACCCAACCCACCTTGATCATGACAACAATGTCTATTCTTGACTCCATCCGTAAACTCCATACGGAGTCCTCCCTATCACGCTTTTAAACATCAACATCCATACTACGATACTACCCGATATAGTACCCAAACTGAGACATTAACAATGCGCTCTTTGTCTCTCTCTTCCGCGGCAGTTACACAATATTTTGCTTGGCGGGAACTTTAAATCGACTGCATTCCGTGGTTCGATGTTTGGTTCTTTGTGTATTCAGACGGGGGTTTTCGTGTTTTGAGGTGGGAGGAGTCGTGGTGGAATTGGTGGTTGGGGGGTATAGGATTGGAATGTGTCTTGGTTTTAGATGTATGGTGGGGTGGGTGTTTAATAGGGGTTATTCCAGTTGGGTTAGGGTTAATGCTTAAGGATAGGTGGGGGTTTATAGGGGTTTAGTATGGTGGGTTGATGATGGTTTGGATAGATTCCGATGGTATTATTTATGAGTTCGATGTGTGTCGATTTCGGAAACCGGAGTTGTAGGTAGATACCGTGAAGATGATTACAACAGGAATAGAGTAGTACATCAACACCGTTCAATGCAGTAATTCTAATGCAAGTCTATTGGTCTATAGTATATGCAAACAACCAACCCCACATCTCCATATCCAACCCAAACACCATCAATCAACAAGATTCAACATAACATCATTTGGCCTCTTCCGACATCACAAAGTGCAACACGCCGTTCTTCTTTCCACCATCAGACACATAGATGCACTTGCGGAAGGTCGTCATCAGCGAGTACAGGAAACTGGTCTGCTTTTCCTCGCGGTAGTTCTTGCCCAGGAGGGGCTGGATGGCGCGGGTGGCCTCCTCGGCCTTGTAGAAGGGGATGCGGCTGAAGAGGTGGTGCACGACGTGGTAGTCGATGATCTCGTGGAAGAAGTGACGGCCGATGAAGCCCGTGGTGCGGTCAATGGTGGCCAGCGCCCCCTTGGTGTAGGTCCAAGTGTCGGCAGAGTAGTGCGGGACGTCGGGGTGGGTGTGTTGGAGGTAGGTGATGGCGACTGCGGGTGGTTAGCATTCCGGTCCATATTCCACGCGATGAATTAGAAGACGTACTCAACCAATGATGCACCCACAGGTAGGGGACAAAGTACAGCAGAACGACATTCCAGGCCCCGATCTGAGTCGACGCATAGTACAGGATGGAGCCCATGATCAGCAGGCCCAGATCCGACAGGGCCACGCTCAACGCCTGCGACCCGCTGAAGATCTCGCCGAAGGGGTTGAAGTGGCTGGACATGCCGGTGCGGCCGCGACCCTCGGGCAGACTCTTGGGACCGGCGGTAACGTTCAAGAACAGATACAGCTGCCAGCCCATCAGTTGGTGGCCGATCAGCTGGACGAAGGACACGATGGGGGTCTCCTCGGCCAGATGCTTGAGCTGCTCGATGCGGACGTGCTTCTTCTTGGCCAGCTGTTCGTCGGTCCAGGGGACGAAGACGGTGTCCTTCTCCATGTGCCCGGTGTAGCGGTGGTGGCGGGCGTGGGTGATCTTCCAGGAGAAGTAGGGGACCATGAGGAACGAGTGGGTGGCCCAGCCGACAAAGTCGTTGAAGGACTGGTGCTTGGAGAAGGCACCGTGGCCGCACTCATGGGCGAGAATCCATAGTCCGGTTCCGACGCAGCCCTGGAAGAAGCCGTAGACAGCCCAGGCGACGACGCGGAGCGGCAGGGAGGGGAGCAGGTGGATGTGGAAGGCGGCGTAGGTGAGGATGGCGCAGTAAAGGATGTCGCGCGCGAGGTAGAGGAGCGAGGTCACGACGGAGGAGTCGAAGCATTCCTTGGGAATGGCATCCTTGAGGGCTTGCAGGCTGGGGACGTTGTCCTGGTCAATGGGCTGCTAGGAGGCGAGGAGCATGATCAGCAACGCAACTTAGGGCATGCCCGGGGCGATGGGGACATACCGCTGCCTGGTTGACAGGCACCTTACGAAGTTCAGCCATTTTGGAGAATCGCACAGGGGACGAAACAAAGCACGGAGAACGGACAGAAGCTGCTCCCTATGTACATTCGGGAATCTAAATTTTCCTTGTCAAAGGCAAGGGTCTCTCCTGAGCGTCGCCCGCATTGGCCAATCAGACGCGCCGAGTTCCTGAAATTCTCAGAGGCCGCCGGTGGACCCATGGTCGACAGACTATTCCATTAACCTCGCGCATTGCGCCAACGCTGAGTCGTCGAGTGGCTTACTTAGGGATCGCTAGTGGCAACCACAAAACGGATAGGTCGAGACCCATCCACGGATCCGCCCGTTCATTGTGGGGGGAAATCCCAACAAAACGGCCAAAGAGAGAATTAAGTGCTCGGTGGTGGACACGGCCGGCTGAGAGACAGTCGCAAAACAAGGAAATGAACATCGATTATCTGCATGGAAGATCAAGATAGATAGACATACAGGCCATCGCAGGCTGTCCGCGGGGCCAGGCCCTGCAGCCCTAAGCATCATCGCTGCGTCGCCCCCTAAACGCGCCTCGGCCGAAGAGTCGGTCGGCGCTTAGACTTTTCTGGAACAAAATTAACTTCAACGCTTTCCATGTTCTCAACGTTTTCGCACGACGCCTAGCGCTCGCCTTTTCGCTTCCCTCGACTCTTAGGGTTTCCTGAGACACGGGATGACTCGCCTCGACTGATTGGCTGCGCCCCGACAGCCACAAGGGGCTGGATCGGGATGATTGTTTATCCCAGCGCATGGGCAAATTTAATAAAGTTATCAATGGAATCACGCTGTCAAAGCAAGCAATGTGTGGAGCACTGCTGTGTCGCCCTCATGATCAATACCATCCAGGCCTGCCTGCCCGCTCAGAATCTGTCGTAATCGCTGCTTCGTCAACGACATCGCAAAGCCCGGCGCGTCTAGAAAAGCAGCCCGACCGGAGGCTTTCCGGCGTGTCAACACCCCATTGCTGAGAATCAGTCTCCACCGCTGCTCCTCGTCTGTCACTTCAATATCGATCGTCAACGCCGCACTCGCCGCTCGGGGCCCATCCAGCCGGACCGACAGTAGGGTCAACCACTGGTCCACCGACTGCCCCGGGTTCAGCTCCCGACTCTGGGGCATCGGGTTAGTAGTATTTAGGGGTTCCGCGCGCAGGTTCCGCGCCGCAGACAGGTAGAAGTTGCGCCAGGTGGCGTTCTCCGCACCGAACCCTAACTTTTCAAACACCCCGGCCAGCGTCTGTCTCGACTTCTCATGTTCTGGATCTAAGGCAACCGCATGTCCTAGGAGCGTGGCAGCAAAACGTAAATCCCCGTCTTGTGCGAATCTCTCGGCCTTGCCGACCACTTGGTCAATCCCGCCCATGCATTCTACATATCGCTTCGCGTTCTCAACAGGCGGATACTCCCACAGATGTGCCGGGTTTCCATCAAACCACCCCATGTACCGCTGGTAGATCCCTTTCACATTATGACTGACTGATCCGTAGAACCCCTGCACATGCCATGCCGCTTGCAATGCAGGCGGGAGGGTTATGGTCTCGGCGATTTCGATCCCGGTCAAGCCTTGGTTCATCATGCGCACCGTCTGGTCATGCAGGTAGGTGTACAGGTCTCGCTGTTCGGAGATCATGCGATGAATCTCGCTCCGTCCCCAAGTCGGCCAGTTATGGCCGGCGAATAAGACATCCGACTCCTGACCATACAGGACAAGCGACTCGTCCAGGTACCGGGCCCACGCTTTCGCATCGCGAACCAGAGCACCGCGCAGTGTAATGATGTTATGCAGACTATGCGTGGCACACTCGGCGATGTACAGCGCCCGGTGGTCGGGGAAAAAGAAGTTCATTTCCGCGGGCGCCTCCGTTTCAGGCACCAGTTGGAACTGGATCCGGACCCCGTCGATCGTCCGTTCTTCGCCAGTCGATCTGACAATCGTATTGGGAGGCACAAACGACGTTGTCCCCGTCGAGACGGTCATTCCAATTCCACACCCGATCTGTCCATCCGGCGCCTTGGGTAATTGGGATCCATACATGTACAATGCGCGACGACGCATGGCGGGCCCGACGTAGATGTTCTCACTCATGGCTTCCTCCACGAACCCTTCTGGCGCAACAAGTGGGATGGGGGCTGTCTCTGACGTGGTAGAAGCAGGGAGGACGCCTTGGGCTCCCCCGAAGTGATCTATATGGGAGTGGGAGTAAATCACTCCGGTGACGGGCCGATCGCCGCGATGTTTTCTATACAGACCCAAGGCGGCAGCGGCGCATTCCACGGACGTCAGGGGGTCGATGATGATAACCCCCTCGGTGCCTTCGACGACGGTCATGTTGGCCAAGTCTAGGCTACGGACCTGGTAGATTCCTGGGGTGACTTCGAACAGCCCCTGCATGGAGGCCAATTGGCCTTGCCGCCATAGTTTCGGGTTCGCGGTGGCCGGGCATTCCGACGATTGCAGGAAGTCGTAGGCGTCGTTGTTGTATACTGGTCGGCCATCGGCGGCCCGGATGACGCCCGGCTGAAGAGACCCGATCAAGCCCCGGGAGGCATTGTCAAAATCGGTCCTGTCGGAGAAATCTGGCTGCAGCTGTTGAGATGTCATTTTTGGGTTTGACACAGGGGGAGGGTTCGATGGTGCTTACTTATAGCCTTCAGACCCGCGCCATCCGAGGATGACGTTATTGCCGACTGCCCGATCGGCAACCGGCGTTTACCCCAAGCCCTGTCTACTAGTGAGATATCTGGGAGATGTTTACCGTCAAGCGTAGATACATGTGAGCGGGGCACCAAATGAACGGGTCGTTTCCATTATTAGTCCGCTTACAACCGTCCCCACTGCCAAGCATCATGATACATACTTGTGCTCTCATAACATCTTATGCCTTCTATGAACCATTGTCCACGATCGCTCGTTTTTTATCTCAAGTAACCTGTTCATAAGATGGCAACCAGCAACGCCATCGCGGCCCCTCCAGCCATGATAGCCACTTCCCCCGTGGCCATTGGCGCTCCCCCAGTGCTCCGAGTCGAGGAGCTAAACGACGAGGGGGTCGATGCATGGCTTGTGGTTGTCATAATACTCATGGTTCCCTGATCGCCACTGACACTAGACTTCACACTAGAGGTGCGACTGGTCAACCCCGACGATGTAGCACTGGCCGAGTATGACGTAGGACGACTTGGGCTGCTCCCTGACATGGTGACAATGGTATCCAACGGTCGAGTGATTGTCCGAGCAGTAATAGTGACAGGCACAAGCGAGAAATCTTCCCCTTCGAAACCCTGAGTTACCACCGCATAGTGACTGGGGGTCTCCTGCATGTCAGTAAAAGTGCAGCTGGCCGAGGTTGTACCGTTCAAGACACAGACTGCCTTCTGGGTTCTAGAAAGCCGCTGGTTAGCTTCAGCGCACAATATGGAGCATGATAAGGGGAACCTCACACGCCAAGTATGTCAGACTCGTCAACAGATGAGATCTGGCGAACAACTGTGGTTTGCAACCCACCAGCGGTGAGGGTCAGGCCATCGTCGATATCACACCATGTGACCTGGGCGCTGTCTGCACAAGTGACGCTGTAGGTTGTTTCGATACCATTCTAGGCGGCACTAGTTAGCCATGCATGTCTGAATGGCAGGATTCAGCCGAACCTACGTTTTCCATGATAGAGGCAACCTTGTTTTCTGGTCCCATCAGCCAGGGGCCAAGGTACATGGTGGTCACCAGGTCCCCGGCCGACACGAGTGCAGCCAGGCCCAGGGTGAGAAGAACGGCGAGCTTCATCGTGATTTCAGGACAGGTTGGCCTGTTTAGAAGATCTGTAGAGATGGGACGCGAAGATGGGATGAGGAATGGGGGAGAAGAAAGCGCAGAGAAGGGACTAGAAGAGGTGGAGAGGGAGAAGAGAAGCCGGGCGACACAAGCCCCTCTTGGAATGTCACGGGGAGGGAGACATTCACGCCACTGGCAGCCTCAGGCGGGGAGTAACCATTCATCGCCTTGCGTCGGGAGCGTTCTGGAATATAACTCATTGTCTAACTAAAACTGTCTATCAAAGCTCCCAGCCGTGTCTATCATCTAAACTCATATGCTCTATGCCGTTGCAATCATCAATCGTAATTCAAAAGGATTGTCCGCCCGGGCTCTTTGTCCAGCTGCTGTGTGACAGTTCAGAAATGAGTGACCACAGCCGAGGCCGTCCTACGGCTCGGTGTTCTGATTCGTCGAACAGAGATACGGCAAGCGATCTTGTTTGTGGGATAGGTGCCGAACGAAGAAATGGAAGTGGAAGCGAAGTGGTCTTTGATGCGGGGGTTATTTCGAAACCGTGCTTGAAATAAGAAAGACAAGCGTCTATGTGATCGGACATGTATTCCATGGGGCGGACGAAAGCGGCCCGTCGTGGGTGACACGCTTGTGGTCAAACGTCCTCCTTTGTAGCAGGCTGTGTTGCCTCTACTTCATTCGCCATCTCTTCCTTCAATAACCGCTGGCAGAAGGAGCTTTTCTTACGCATCCACGCCCCAGTGTACAGAAAGACCAGCGGGATGGGGACACAGGCCAGACTCGCGAACCCCAGCACCGATGTGCCCCATCCAATTCCGAGGGTCGAATACATCGGATTGGCCGCCAGGGGGAAAACAGCACCCAGAGTGCTCCTCATAATCACAGATGCTGCGAGGGCGCTGGCGGAGTAGATCTTGTACGCATCGGTAACATACGTCAAGAGGGAGATGAAGATAATTTGATATCCAAACCCGAACAACAGACCCGACAGCACCGGGACCAGCCAGTAAATCTGGGGATTGGCCGTCCACCCCAGCCAGAAGAGACTAATGGTGAGACAGGGGCCGCCAATGCACGCGATTGGGAGTCGCCGTAGCTCGGGAACTGACGTCCACTTTTTCCCTTGCGCTTTGGCTCGCTCATAAATGATGTCGTAGTACAGTGAAAACAGACCGGAGGATGCAGCGCCAATGCCAACTAATACACTTAGTATCCATCCAGAGCAGACATCATATTCACCACTTACTGGGTAGATAGCACAACGAAGTTTGTTGGATACTGAAACCATAAGTGTCTTTCTTGGGTCAGCCGGTTTTCTTTACTAACGCGACACTGTCGGCCTGACATATTGGTAAAAGCCATGAACCAGAAATGAGTACCTTCAAAGATAATAGGATATGCCTGAAAGCAGAAAAAAATGAGACCGTAGGCAAGAGATATGTGTATTCCGGTGAACAGAATGATTGGCTCAAAGATCATCATAGTAATGGGTCTCGTCAATGTCTGTGTAAAGCTGCACTGAACGGCCACACTCTGAAGTTCCTGCTGCGAGACATAGCTAGGTATGGATGATCTCTTGTTCAGCATGGCGACATGCTTCTTGAGAATGACGCGACCGAAGGTTTCTGTCCGTTCCATGTTAGCCTGGTGCACCAACACCGATCATACGGATGGAAAGACATCACACACCTGGCATGAAAAGTGAGCCAAGCAAACTGCAGCCAGTCAGGATCAGGTCGATGCGGAATGTCCATCGCCAGCCGTATTGGGAGCTACACCCCGAGATGATCGGGCCAATGATTGGACCGAAGCTTGCCGCCTGGGTGACCGTCAAACAAGATTCCCAGGAGACATGGACTGTGGGACAACATACCGCCATATAAAAGGTCATCACCCGGCCGCGGGCTCGTGGAGTCGAGAACATGTCTGCATAGACTCCACCAACTACGGTCTGGGGTGCGGATCCCATGGCTCCGCAGATGAATCGAAATATCAGCATCGCCGGCCAGTTCGGGGCGAAGGCGCATCCCAGCGTGGCCAGGACAAACACAGTGAAGCTCCACAGCAGAACGGACTTTCTTCCAATCATCTCACTCAGTGGGCTGAAGACCAAGGGACCCACGACATATCCGATAAGAAACATAGCTGTCGGCAGAACCTTTTGCGAGTCCCCGGTAACATTAAATTCCTGCATCATCAATGGGACGACATTGCTGGGTAAAGACGACGATATGCCGGAGTTCAGAACGAGGAAAAGTGCCGCAAGAACGGTATACATCTTCTTTGTCTGTTGGAATCGACGGGTTGCGGTCAGCTGGGTGGTCAAGTTATTGATCGTCCGGCGGGCGCATCACTCACATGACTCCAATTGACCGGATTCTGAGGAGACCCCTGATCAAAGTCTACCAAAATTTGGTCTTCCCTCAACCTAGTGAGCCGGTACCCTTCGCCGTCTGAGGCCATTTTTCCCACTGGGACAGTGGAAGGGATTGCCTCTTTGCTCCGGTTCCAACTGGGATCTAGGATGAGATCGGGAGACAGGGTTAGCGAGACGCAAGGGAGTGTTGGGATGAGGTCATACCTGGAGGATCGTAATCTTTGATGGGAGCACTGAAGCAACGCTCTGTGGCCATGGCTATGGTCTGTTTGCCGGGCGTGCGAGCAATTCCTTCGCTCCTCAGGCGGGTTTCTGTGTATACCGTCGAGGGTTGTAGCCATTAACGAACGGCGTGGGCTTTATACTCATTCTGAATTGAGAGACCTGCTATTGAGCTCCGTGAGTCATGGGCCTTCGACGTATCTTGCAGGCTTTGGCGACAGTCCACACAGATCTGGACCGCGAATATAGACTCGTGGCCCAATGGGCGGCCTTGGATGTTCGGCTGCGGCACCCGCGAGTCCGGGGCCGGTCCGGGGCCGGTCCCTCCAGGATCCTGACGACGGGCCCGAGCAGGAGCCGGTCCACCGGAGGGCTTTCAAGAACCCCATCCTCGAAGCCTTGTCCTTGGCGACTCAGCTCAAGTCGGTGAATCAGATTCTGTGATCCACCTGGGGAATTGATTGCCTAGACACTCATGCGACAATTTCTCAGGTCGGAGGCAGGTCATGTAATTGACAGGTCGGCTCCCGCGCGGCAGGCATCGAAAACATCACCCAGTCAATTCCCGAACACAACACAGCTTCGAGCTATCTCTTACCCCGACTCTCACGAGCAGGCGCTGGCCTACGGCATGTGGACCCTCGTCATCGATGCCAGCAGGGATCGACACCGAGGACCCTAACCCCGATGCTGTAGCTTACAGGTTCATTCGTGACACACCAGATCCATCGGAGGCGGGTATTCCATTTGAGAGCCGGGGTATACGAGGGCTATTGCGGCATGGATGGCATCATAGGCAAGAAATCAAAGATGTCGTTCTGCTCTTCCTCAAACAAACCGAAGGAGTCCGCGATTGGATTACACAGGGACCAATTAGGAGCCTCCATTGGGCCGGGCAGTCGAGCCGGGGGCGGCCGGGCAGGGGCCGATCTGTCGGTACTATTGGGCACCCCGGCGGCACCAGGGTCTTTGTCGGCCTGGGGGGTCATGGCGCCAGGTCGGTAGCTCACCTGCTCGGCTGGCAGCCCTGTCGAACTGGACAGCTCCACCGAGGCCCCGTCGGTCTCCCTACCAAGCGACAGTTGCCTATTGGCTGGCTCAAAGTTCTTGGTGGCCTCCGCGCAATATTCCCCGTGCTGTCGTTGGCTAGCGACCAGGGCACGACAGTAGTTGACGAATATGGACACAGTCCGGTGGATGTCCGGATAGGGCGGTTGTTTGAGAAAATCGCAGATCAGCTGGGCCCGTTCTAGGAGGAGGTCCTGATCGATCAGGTCTGGGCGCCACCGAGCGATTCTAAGGGCGAACGTCGCTTGTCTCTATTAGCCGAACCCCACCCATTCGCAGATGATGCCTTTTCCGGGGGCGTGGGTGGACTTACTGACAAAGGCAATGTTTAGCGCTGGATATGTCGGGGACCACGAGAGTTGGCAGGAATAGGCCCTTTCCCGGATGAAGCAGGCTAGTTGGTCCATGATGGTCGCGGCCAACGATCGCCATAGGTGCGAAATATCCTTGTCATCGGTTTCCGGGTCGTACTCGGCAGCGGTCGATTGGAGCTTCTGAATACGAGCCAGCGAGGCGCACAGCACAAATATTCGGCCGTAGTTCAGCATCAGCTTGAGACTGCAGCGCTGGAAGGCACCCGCATGAAATGCATTGTCTTCGGATTTTTGCCCTTTGTCAGTATCGTCGACCGTTTGCTTGTCTACTGTGTGCAACGGCCCACTTACTATCATGAATTTCATCCCACGTATTCCACCAGGTCTGCAGCCTCGCCATCACCGCAGGGAGCTCAACCTGGACGATCTCGCTGATCGTCTTGCAGTTCTCAATCGACATTCGAGATTGGCCTAGACGCTGGTTAGCACGGACGAGTCGAACGGAGCCTGTAGACTTACTTCTGAGTTGATGTACTTCGATTATCGATATCGTGCGCAGATCACAGGGAAGGGAGAGCGGGTATTCGAGAAACTTCCGTAGCTTCGTGGTGTCCACCGCATCAATCCGGGACTTGCGGCCGGTGCCGGATGCTACGTCCAGTTCCAGTGTGAAGCTGATGAGCCAGGTCCTGGTCTGCCACACCAGCTTACGGTCCGCCATCGACGCAGACAAGTAACTGCGCGGCACATTCTCCTGAGAAAGCAGAGCATCCAGCGATTTTTCGAGCCCGGAATCGAGCGCGGTACGCAGGATGAGTGCGGTGGAGAACCAAGTTTTTTCGGAATAGGCGGCGAGAAGGATCATTCCTTGGACGGTTTCAACTTTGGTTGGGCGTTCGAAGAAGCTATCCTCGGCAAGTCTCTGCGCTTCATCTTGCAGCACGCGCTGCAGATGGGTATCGCTCCGCAAGTCCATCACCCCCCGACTTGCCAGGTAGATGATCACGGAGAAGCAAAACAAAGAGCGCGAGCGAATCGAATCGAAGGTGTCGCGGATGGGATCAAACAGTGCCAGGAAATTTTTACTCCCCCCCATAAACCTGGTCGCCACTGTCAACACTCCGCCTGGGTAAGAGACTTCAAACTGCGGACGGTACGTACCGGTCATACATGACACGAGCACGTTCTTCACTGATGATGCCTCTGGCGATAATGTCGCTTTTGGGGTCCGCTTTGCTTGAACTGTCCATGAAAATCTGGAATCCTTCAGTAAACACTCGCGATATCTTCTATCCAGGCTTACGCTGCTAGACCCCAGGAGATTGACCGACATGGAATGCATGACGGAGACGGGGGCGATCATGTCATTGGGACTGAGTTGCTGGGGTTCTTGTGCATGTCGGTCTGCAGTTCCGGGCGATCCCAGATTCCCCACGGCCGTAGACTCGGGCAAGGCATCGATGGAAGCATCGATAGGCACTTCCGGCACGGCAGCGGCGGCGGAATAGTCTTGTTCTCGGGGGGGAGGGCTACCAAAGCCATTGTGATCACTCCACGGAGACCGTGCCGACTGTCGCCTGGGGCTAACATGCCACGGATTAGCTGGGGTGCCCGGCCATTGTATACAGAGGAGGTCGAAGAATTCCTACCGCGTTGAGTGAGTGGGCGGGGTCCGTGGCCGGTCGGAGCGACGCCTTGCGTGGTCGACCGGGTCGAGAATACAATCTCGGCCGACAGCGCGACACCGAGCGCAAGGGACCTGGTTGCGCGCATCGCAGCGCATTTTCTGCTTCCGGCACCAGCGACATGCCTTGAAATATCGGGTTGGGACATTTCCCGATCGGAAGCGTAATTCCGAGGCTCGCTCCGCCATGGTGAGTGGGCGGTGTTGATTTGGAGGAGTTGGCCGTCGAGTTGGCCGTCGAGTTGGTTGCGGGGAAAAGGCCGGAGGCTTAGCGCCGTGACTAGCCCGCTTGACTCATCGCCTTGCAGCCCTGCCATCTGGCTCCTCTCGCTGACAAGAGGTCGGCGGTTAAGTTGATAGAGATTCGGGTATGGTATAGGATATCCTAGGGTGTGGCATGCAAAGGACCATACATCCCACACTTTAATAATAAACGGCGCACACGGGGTCGCTTTCGGACCGAAAGAGACATTTCCATGTGTATAGCGCCAGCAAGGCCTTGGGCGAGCGGGGGGTCTGGGACTGGGTAGAACGGCACAAGCCCGGCTTCGTGACCAACACAGGTAACCCAGCCTTTGATGCGGAGGCCACAGCTAGATTCCGCGGCGCCAGTTTTACTGCCGATATGCTTTAGTGCCTCGATGGACCCAGAACACCAGGGTCACCCATCCACCTCCATCCGGCCCGCAGTCATCTTTAAAAATGTCGGGCTCCTCCATGTAGCAGGCCTATCCAACCCCATCTTTCACAATGAGCGTCTCTTCGCATTTGCTATCCCGTTTCTCTGGCCCGACTTTCTGGCTGCGTTGCGGAAGTTGGTTTCGGGTCGGAGCTTTCCCGATCGTTTCTATGGTCAGGCCAAGGATGTCGTATTGTTGAACGTTGAATTTAATACACGATACGAAGAACTGTTGAGGGAGATGGGAAGTCGGGATGGAGCCGTGTGGAGGGGGTGTTGCTGGCAAATGTGTCTGATATCGTGCGAGAGAGAGATCGGGATTGTGTGCAAAACTACACTATTAGTAGTAAACAAGGTTCAGCAAGTACATCTAGCTGAGCATTTCTTGAATAGGAACTAGATTGAACAAAATGAAGAGTATGATGGTTGTAACTATGGTCGTGGTCTAAGAATATTAAACATTAGATTCATGGTCGTAATCTGACGGCAATACCATCCACCCGGTCTAGCGCTTGACAAATTCACTCTCCTGTTCTAGCCAGGCCCCAACGTCTTTCAACCCCGAATACTGCCTTCGCAGTTCGCCTATGTCGACCCCGAAGCCTTCGTCGTGGAACCACTGATACATCGAACCCATGTCCTTCACGGTCGCCAAGAGTAGAGAGCAGACGAATTGGAAGGTGGTCGGCAGGCGCTGTCCGGTCTTCTGCTGAAAGACCTGGGCCATCTGATCGAACGTCAATTCATCCCCGGCCAGCGAGATCGCCTTGCCCTTGTACGCCTCGGGGTTGAGAAAGGCTTCTGCCCCAAAATGTCCAATATCACTGACGGCCACGACCTGAAGGGGCTTGCCCTTCAAGGCCAATTCCCAGGCCGTCACAAACACCTTGCCCATAAAGCCGGGCACCAGGTTATCGATAAACGCCACTGGCCGCAGGATGGTCCATTCCATCCCACTTCCTTTGGCGCGATCGGCTAGGTGGTGCTCGATGTGATGCTTTCTGAGAAAGTGCGGGACCTGGGTTGGATTGTTCCACGAGGCCTCTCCGCCACGGTCCACCGAGCTATAGACGAAAAACTTGACGCCTTGCTTGAGCGACTCGTCGACCAGAGCCTTCCCTTGTGGTTCTTCGGCGACGTTGCTGCCGATGGCCAGCTAGTTGGGTAAGTTAGCGGCCCGCTAAAGATGAAGAGTGGGGTGGGGTGGGGTGGGTACCTGGACACTGAAGACGCCCCAGATGGGAGAGGTGGTTTGGGCGCGGGCGTTGTGAAAGATACCTGCGGGGTTGTCGAGATTGCCTTCGACTAGCTTGACGTTGGGGGCGAGCTGTTTGAGTCGCTGGGCCGAAGCGGAGGTGGGGTCTCGAGTGACGGCGAGAATCTCAAAGGGGGCCTTCCGGGCGACGAGGTTGCGGATGAGGGACCCTCCTTGTTTCCCCGTCGCGCCCGTGATTAACACTGCGTTCATTGTAGAGGCGAGAAGTAGAGATGGGTTTAGGTGTACTTAATATCAGTGTGAAGACAGCAGTTGGAAGATTATGCAGATATGAATGCTTCTGCTCTTCAACTATGGGCTACTATATAGATGACGGGATGCAAAGCATTGAATGAATGCCTGTGAGCAAGAAGGGTGAAGCATCTGGAAAGATTAGATCAGCCGCTCGGACTTCGGGCTCTGAGGAAAGCGTGGGGTAACCGCGGAAGTGGTATCGGCGTCGGCCTTGAAGGTCTACCGAAGGGGTCAGAAATTAGTGCGATTGGCACCTCATCAAGCTTTTTATCTGATTGGGACGATAAGGTCTGACACGTCAACTTGATGATCTCAATCGTCTAAGTCATCTACATGTTCTATGAATCCTAGGGAGTTTTTATGGTATTTAGTGTATTTAGGGTATTATGGATGCTACAGGATCATTTTGTAGGGGTTAGGTATAATTGTCCATCATGTGCAGAACTGATCCAGCGTTAGAAATTCTCATTTGTTTACTCCGTACTCCGTGGGCTCATCAGAATCAGATCAGGTGACTGCACTCTCGGAATCGTACCGAGCTATTTTTCCGGCGCCGGTCTGCAGGGGACCCACGCGCTGCTGACAAACGCGCCACGCTCGGCCTCGAGATCCATGCCGAGGCGCATTTCCGCTTCGTTATCGCCTCGGCCTTCTGCACCACTCCTTCGCGACCCTTTGCCCCATGGCGATTCAGGCCCCCGACCAAAGGATTGCATCTTCCCCCTCGACTCGGATGAATGCGGCCGATGGCTGATTCAGCACCCACCCATGCACGTCTCACCGCGGGCGGCGAGCGGAGCTGCTATCTGTGCAACCGGAAGAAGATCCGCTGTAGCAAAACCGCGCCGTGCACCCATTGTGTCCGACTCGGCCTGGACTGCGTCTTTCCGGGCCCCGGGCGCGCCCCGCGGCGAAAGAAGCGGCCCTTGAAGGCGGAGCTGGTCTCCCGCTTGAAGTCTCTCGAGCAGGAGCTCACTGAGCGGACCGGTGGGTCGGATCCTGCCGGAGCCCGCCGTGCAGCTGACGAGCAGGGCACCTTGGTCGTGGGTGGCGACTCCACTCATTATCTCAATCACGAGGCCTTGCTCGGCCTCAGCGGCCAGGTACGTTCTCGCACTGCATGTCGTAGACTTGGGGGTTATTGGCACACTGACCTGTCCATGGCCGGTGTACTAGATCAAAGAACTTCAGGACATTGTGGCCTCCTCTGGAGAATCCACAGAAGCACCCGACGATGATGGCGGTGCCGGGATAGAGTCAGGAAGCGATAGTAACCACTTTGTCTTTGGCTATTCGTCGCTCGCATATTCTCTCCGCAAATTCCATCCCAACACCACCCACAGCCTTTGGTTGTGGCAGACTTACGAGCAGAATGTAGCACCCGTGGTCGCAATCTTTCACAAACCCTCGCTCCATAGGATGATCACCAAAGCTTCCACCAACTCCGAGTATCTCGACCGATCGTCCGAGGCCGTGGTCTTTGCCGTCTATCTCGCGGCAGTAACCAGCCTCAGACCGGACGATTGTCTACGTTACCTAGGGGAGGACCATTCGGTGGTTCTCCAGCGCTATCGCTTTGCTACCCAGCAAGCCCTATCGCGAGCCGGGTTCCTCCAGTCACGGAGTTTTCCCCTCCTCCAGGCAACCGTGCTCTTCCTCACCTGTCTGCGAGGGGCCAGAGACGCCGACTTTGTGTGGACCATGGTAGCGGCTGTGCATCGGCTGGCCCAAGGCCTTGGGATTCATCGCGATGGGACGCACTTTGGGCTTACCCCGTTTGAAACCGAAATGCGTCGGCGGCTATGGTGGTCCATCTACCTATTAGATACCCAGTCAGCCGAGTCCTACCCCACCGGCAGTCTCATTTCTGAGGGGAGCTATGACACCAGGCTGCCCTTGAACATTAATGACTCTGACATCGCGCCAGAGTCTACAGCAGTACCAGAGGAGCAGGTCGGCTTTTCCGACATGACATTTTGCTTGATCCGATGTGAAATGACTGTTCTCGTTCGCCGGACCATTAACACCGGGTCCCCTGCGCATAAAGAACAGGACTTGGAGAAGTGCTTGCAGGACTTAGAAAATGTCCACATAAGGTTGCATGAGCGATACCTTCGGTTCTGCAACGTATCGATCCCCATCCAATGGACCACGGCAACTGTCATCCGGCTGGCATTGGCACGGTTGTGGCTGGTCACTCATCTCCCATCATGGAAGCTAGATGATCTGGCGTCGGTATCCCCAAAGCGGGGACCGCTGTTTTTGACTGCCATCGAGGTGGTGGAGTTTGCCTATCTTCTGGAGACCGATCCGAGGACATCTAAATGGTCTTGGCTGTTCGAAACCTATATGCAATGGCATGCCGTGACCTTCGTTCTGGCCGGGATGTGTGTCCAGGACCCATCTCCCGAGACGGATCGAGCGTGGGCCATAGTGAACCAAGCGGTTGGACGGTGGGCCAGCCGGGACTATCAAAGGGGAGGGGTGATGATGAAGCCCATCTCACGTCTCATGGAGCGAGCAGCTGCGGTGCATGGATATGCGAAGAGCCACGTAGACAGCATCGTGGGATCGAAACATGCCGATCCGTGCACAGCGCCTCTGATGAAGACTGATACCAATGGCCACCAGACTGATAATGCTACTCCGAGCCGAAATGATGAGGAAGTGGCGCCAATGGACTTGTTCAATGAGGTCAGGGTTGGAGAAAACACCTAGCCGTTCATCGCCAGCATTGTTAATTACTGCCCTCTAAAGCTGTGTTATGGATAGTCTGCCAGTCCTAATTACATTTGAGATATCTCTGGATTACAGCACTGACCAGCATTATTTACAACACCAGAGCTTACTTCGAGCCTTTTAGCTTGATTGGTTCATTCTCTATATACACGGCGATAGTTACCATCTTTGATCGGCCACGCCTCTTACATGCCCAGCGCAAAGTAGGAGGTGGGTAGCTTGTCAATCGGCCATTTGGACATATATCCCTCCCAGTCGACAGGCTTGATGTCGGGATACCGGGCGTTGTCCAACTGCGGGCCGACAAATGTCTGGCCGTTGATCCAGTAATAGTAGAAGAAGCTGTGGAAGTGGTCAGTCTGAGGATGCAAGATAAGCAAGCAGCATGCTTACAGGGCCATATATCCGTAGACGTTCTGCGGGTTTTCCGATCGCAGGCTGTGCATATGCTTATACAACTCGTCCAACGAGCCGCGCTTTTCCAGAGTGGGCGTCACTCCATATACCTTTTCGAAGGAGCGAGCGATATCGCGGATGCTGGCACGGCCACCGACAACTTTATCGGTCAGTCATCGTTCTCAAGGGGTTCAAGGAACACTTACAGCGAAGCACTCCGGTGGCGGTGGCATCCAAGACAACGGCCGCGGTGAAGCGAGCCGCATCCTCATAAGTCGTTCCCTCCATAACCTCGTCTCCCTCACCCCAGTATCTAAAGGTCATCGTGCTAGGGTCGAGGATGTTGAAAAAGGGGCTCAAGACTGGCTCCATGAATCCGCCAATGAGAACATGGACCCCCGCGACATTGGCCTTGGTCTCCAGGTATGCCTTGACATGGATCATGGGGTCTTTAGGGAACAACTGGCCCAGCTGCAGCTTCGTGTAGTCCAAGGCCCAGTCACTGGCCACGTAGCGGGCAACCTGGAGCTCGTCACAGGCATCGATGAGCAGCTTTTGGCCGTCAACCATCAGCTTGTCATCACCCAGGTAGCAGCAGACGACGACATCGCAGCCCTGAACAAAGGATCGAACTGCCTCGCGGTCAAAAGCTTCACCCTGGATCAATTCGACCCGGGGGGAGGAGCTGATAGCCTCAGGGACCTTGGACGGAGTGCGACAGAATCCTTTAATGCTGGCACCTTCCTGGGCGAGCAGGTGTGTGGTGAGAAGACGAGCAAACTTGCCCGTGATGCCTGCGATTCCAACCTTCGTTTTGGGATGTAAGAATTGAAGAGAATAATGATCTTTTGAGAAAACGAAGGTAGTAGAGTGGTTGCTGTTGTCTTTCATCGTCCGGTGTCGATGTTTTATACTGGTACATCCGGGGCGGATTTGTCAGGGCCGCCACCGGGGCTTAAAACAAGCCCGAGAGGGAGGAACCTTATTCATCTTCCTGCATTCTCTTCCAACTACATCTTTCCTTGAATTCCTATTAGTATGATCAGGAGAGAGAATAGCGGGTGGATTTTAACAGTGTCCCGCTGATTCAATGGCCAGAGATACACGACGCGTTACTCACCGCATCTCGTCGAGAGTGTCAACAGACTGGGCATCGCACACCGTCCCCGCCGATGACGATGGCAGATATAGTCACTATATCTACCACGTGCTTCAGCAGTCAGTTCGTCCAATGCAACTAGTTTCTGCAGTTGTCACTCCTTGCAGTCAACTACATATTCGAGATGGTGCTGGTCACGACAAGATGGTCATAGTGGGGCGAACCCGATCTCATCAATGTAGCCCAACCAATGTTATGACGATGATCTAGCGAGCGAAGGATGTATGCATAAAGTCTGGTCCGCTCCACATCACTGGCGTGACATTCGGCTACGAGCAACCCGATCCGAGCGATAACATCCGGGTTCCGAGAGGTTATTCACAAGCCGGTTGTAGGGTCCACAGCGGGAAGACACGGTCACCATTTGGTTCAGCATTCTATCCCTTATTTTACGTTTGGGCAATCCGGTGCCTGCAGTTGGGATTCATCTGAACACACACCTGTCGTGACCTTCAATCTGTCTTTCCAACATGTCTTCCGGGCTCACCAGCCACCATCTGAGATTGTCTCAATCAGAGAGAATCATCTGGCTCTGTGAAGAACTCGGGATCCCCTACACCCTCAAATGCTACGACCGTCAACAACCCACGCTGCAGGCTCCAGATGAGTACCGCCAACTGCACTGGTCCGGCACCGCCCCGATCATCGAGGACGATGGCATTGCCATTGGTGAAACCATGGCCATCACGGAATACATCCTGGCCAAATATGGGCACGGACGTCTGGTGGTACCTCCAAGCCACCCCAACTACGCCGACTATGTGTTCTGGCTGCACCGGGCCAACGGGTCTACGATGCCGGCGTTCATGGGCCTGATGTTCGGTCGGCTACGGGGTAGCGACGAGGACATGATTTCCAAACTATCCGAGGCCCGCGTGAAAGCGACCTGCGAGGCGATGGAGACGCAGCTGGGAAAGTCTCCATACCTAGCCGGGGACGAGTTCACCGCGGCAGACTGCGTGTCTGTCTTTCCGCTGACGACGCTACGACTATTCATCCCGTACAGTCTGGATGCGTATCCGAATATTGTGCGGTATTTGGCACGCATCGGCCAACGCGAGGCTTACAAGCGAGCCATGGAAAAGGGCGATCCGGATCTGGTCCCGGTGCTTACAGCGGCTGCGCCGGTGAAATCTCTGTTGTGAGGGCATCTGGTCCGTTTGATGCAGCTTATCGAATTAGTGCTATGCTTATGATTCTGCTCAGCCAGCATAGCAAAATACAATCAACCGGGTATTCTCGATATCTGCTCAACCTCGGGCAACCATAAGTGTTTTCAAGCCAGTTAGAATTTGCGTACATCAAGAGTCGTGTTCTGAAATCAAAGAATCAGACGATCGGACTGTGGTATAAGGCACCGAATTCCCTGTGCTGACCGGTGTAATACTTCCCGGATGAATTACTATCTCTAGCCTTACCGCCGTCCATCCATCATATAATCAGCAGCTAGCCATGACTGCACGGTTATTGCACTAACCAACTGACAAGTGGGTCAGACCTGGCGTCGTCCTATCCCACTGCTGATAGCTACAACCCAGTAAGCCCTATCCTACGACTAGAAAGATATAACCACTAATACCAGGCAACATGATTCCTTATCATCACAATCCGAACCCTTCCCATGGTTCTTCATACCCAACCTCACCCTCCCAGTTGCCACAGTGATGATGGATGACTGCCTAGTATTTCAGATGCAGTATATATAACCCTAGGATTCCCCTGTCACACTTCCTCACCTCCACCATTAAACATTCAACCCATCACTCCATCTATCCATCTATCTAACAACCACCACATCAATCCCATCTCAAAATGACCTCCACACCCATTATCTCCACCGCAACAACCACCGACCCCCAAACCCTCACCATCCCACTCACCATCCCCCACCGCGCCCCCCTCACCCTCACCATCACCATCACCCGCAACACCTCCCCTCGCGACGTCGGCTTCCACCTCCTCTTCCCCTCCGACCCCATCACCTCCTTCGCCAACTTTCCCATCTGCCAAGCCACCTTGACTCCATCCGCATCCCACTTCCCATCCGGCTACGCCTCCCTCTACGGCTGGATCCAGTTCACCCGGCAACGACAACCCTCCTCCTCC
>KV907505.1:929053-974872 GCA_001990825.1 Aspergillus carbonarius ITEM 5010 | reverse complement strand
CTCCTCCTCCTCCTCCCCAGAAAACGAAACCTGGACCCACGACCCCCTCCCCCTAACCTCCACCACCAACACCCCCTTCTCCTACTTCGGGCACCTCCCCACAATGTTCGATGCGCCGGCGTACCCCGACGCCACGAATCTCGATTGGACGGCGCGTACATTCCTCGTTCTCGTGGATGATTGTTTGATGAGTAGGGTGGTTAGGCCGGTGATTGCATTCGAGTGGGGATTTTTAGTCACGGAGGGGAAAAGACAGATGAAGGGGGTGAGGGTTGTGGGGGTGGAGAGGTGGGAGGAACATTTGGGGGTTTTTGGGGGGGAGGTTTGAGGGGTGGGTTTTTTGTAGGGGATGATGATGATGATGATTTTTTCTTACATTTGGGTGGTATGTGTATTATCTTCATTCTCTTCTTGACGCGTTTCAAAAAAAAATATATCCTGGATCTATTGTTAAGACGTTGTTCGCCATGTCGAGTATAGCCCTACCTGTGGTAGCTAGCTAAATCGATACCCATGTACTTATCATGATCTTTCCCGATTTAGTTCCTTCCTCTCCATGTACATTTGCATGGAGCAGACGACATACTCTCTGTGGAGTGAACACACGTAACCATAATATAGGTCAATATGCTTTGACCAGACACGAGAGACGGTGGATCAGCACCGCAACACACATACCCAGCCCTAGTACTTCTTCTTCTTCTTCTTTAGCTGATGGCCAGTTTCCAATCAACCCACATAACTGATATTAAGCTTTCAATCCCCGTCCCAAACCCTCAGTCTTCATAAAAGTCAAACGAAACACACTCACTCCGAGACAACAACAATCCGCTTCATCGCATCCAACTTTTCCACCGCCGCATATCTCCCCATTCTCGTCAACCACACCCGCAAATCAAACTCCCCCTCAGTCAAATCTGTCTTCTGACCCACAAATTTGAAAGTCGAGCCGTATTCCTTCACCGGTTCCTTGCCATCCGTGTACATGATGATACACCGGTCGACATGATAGTGTTTCGTCTCATACGCAGCCAATTTCTCTCCATCTTCCACCGTTTGGACATGATAGACCGCACCTTCGACGATCGAGCCGGGCGCATCCAATAGGGCCGGGTATTGCCCCCACAGCTTACATGCATACCCTGTGATATAGGCCGGTCGTAGGTCAGGTTCTTGGTTGAGATGAAGAATGTCCGAAATCATCGAGGGGTCTGTTAATGTTCCGTAGAGGAAGTAGGGACCTGTTGGGGCGGGTTGTGTGGGTGGGGGTGTATTGGAGATGAATTCTGGAGTATTTCGTAGTTTTAACACGATGGGGGAGAACTTGGAAGTAGGATCTTCTGGAGGAGGAGGAGGAGGAGGAGGAGGAGGAGGTGAGGGTTCATTTGGAGAGGGGATGGACATGGTGGTTGTGGTTGTGGTTGTGGTTGTGGTGTGGTGGATATATCTTGGATTACGCAGGGGCAAGTATGGTGGAAAAGTCGATCAATTGAGTGCGGGGTTTGTGGTCACCCGCGTGCTAAGAATAGATTCGCTCAGGCTGGCGATCCCTGTCATATACCTTCATTACCGTGCATGGTTTATTAAGGCTACTATCTACATCAACACATTGTTTATGGCGAGGATAGCCCCCGGGCAATATATCACTGACGGGCAACAGCCTCTTCTGGTAGTCGGGTAGCGCATCATCGAACCCCGATAAGCAGAGTAACTCCGGCAGTAACCAGCCTATTGTTGCATGCCATCGTTCGGGTTCGAACCATGGCTCGGCATCATATCTATCGCCTCCCAACCCTTGCAGATAACGGCAAGGAAGACCAGGATCAGGCCAGCTCCACAACGTCTGAGACCGCTGCACCTCTTCCAAGCAATGGCTATCACCCGCCCTGTAACCCCATGCAGTACCACGCTAGATCCCCATCGTGCATACCCAGGTTGCACAAATCCCTCATGGAATGTGCTGGCCAGATCTCGCCCGGAGAACTGTCAAATCGCCCGTCTGCACTGGCAACCGGCTCCAGCACATACCAACCATGGACGCCGTGAGGGAGAGCTCCTTACGTCGCTGCGGAGAGTCATGAGATATTTTCTCCACGCCACACCATGCGCTATTTTGTCCGGGCTCAAGACCATTATCCCAGGTATAAGAGCTGAGCCTCGAGCCGGAGACTCCACGGCCTGTCTCGCATTGTGTCGCTGCCTCCTGAGCAACATGGGACTCATTGCAGAAACCCGACAAGCCATCCAGGACTCCCCTCGGGGGGTCTTTAACTGGTACCTGCTCCTCAATACCGCCATCTTCGCCCTGTCTGGCATTGGCAGAGGCTTTGACGAGGGTAAGATACCCCAGCTAGGTGTCCTGCACATACTCAGCTCGATAGGAAACATCGCATGTCTGGTCGTGCAGTCTCGATTCCGGATCAAGTTTGGCCTCGATCAGCAGTCTCCGGAACAATATGCCAATTCCAAAGGATGGGTCGTGTCTATCTTCACGGCCGGAATGGCCCTGGGCTGTCTTGCGGTAGGCTGCCCGTCCTCCACAGCGGACGACCCAACTGAGGATCCCGGTCATAGTGCTTGCCCTTCAATGATCGGATCGGACGGCGGTGGACGATGCGGCTCTCCACCCTGGTGTATGTGGGGGGCATCTTAGGGCAGGGCCTGTGCAATGGAAATCTGGCCGGACTGTACGCATCCCGGCTCATCTCCGGTCTGGGGGTGGGCGGCATGACCGTCACTCCCCCGATGTATATCTCCGAGGTACGTTTGTCTCGACCCACGGGGAAACCGACTGACCCCTGCAGATTGCACCCAAGACCATCCGAGGACTCCTGGCACTCCAGTATACCGCCTGTCAGCAGCTGGGAGTCGTGTTTGGCTTCTTCATCAACTATAGCATCTCCAAAACGTATGACGGCACGGACATGCAGTGGATGTTCCCCACTCTGATCCAGCTGGTCCCAGCCGCCATCTGGGGACTGGGCATGTTGATCTGCGAAGAATCGCCGCGCTGGCTGCTGTACGTCGGACGGCGAACGCAGGCTGTGTCGGTGTTGGCCCGGCTGCGACACCTGCCCTGTACCCACCCCACGGTGGTCACGGAGATTGCCGTCATGGAGCACCAGATCCTGCAGGAGCGGGAGGCGGTCACGGATGCATCGCAATGGCGGCTGCTGCAGGAGACCTTTGGCCCCGTGGAGAACCGTCGTCGGTTCTTCCTGGTGTTCATGGCGCACCTGTTCTCGCAGTGGTCGGGCGGCAACGCGATCACCCAGTACCTGCCGACCATTCTCGGCTATCTGGGGACGTCCGGGGATGCCGCGTCGCTGACCACCGGCATCTACGCCGCGGTCAAGTTTGGCTGCGTGCTGGTGTTCTCGCTGGTGCTCGTCGATTTCGTGGGCCGCCGGCGGTCCCTGATGGCGGGCATCACGCTGCAGATCACCACGCTGGCCTACCTGGCGTGCTACCTGGGCATTACGCGCGGGATGACGACGACGGCCCTCCTCCATGCCCCGAGTGCGTCGCGGGCGTCCACGGGCGCGATTGCCGCCATCTTCCTGCACGGCGTCGGGTGGGTCATCGGCTGGTTCTCCATGCCCTTTTTGATCGGAGCGGAGATTTTCCCCATTCGCATCCGATCGCTGGCGGTGTCCCTGGGCATGGCGTGTCACTGGCTGTTCGCCTTTGGCTGCTCGCGCGCGACGCCCGATTTGCTCGAGGTGACGCACGAGTGGGGAGCCTTTGCCTTTTTCGCGTGCATCTGCCTGGTCTCGTTGGTGTATGTGTTTTTCGCGATGCCGGTGAGTGACCCGGGACGGGATGGAGGCATGGCGTGGGCTGACAGGCACAGGACACGACGGGACGGTCGCTGGAGGCACTGGACGGATTATTCCAGCGGCCCTGGTACACGGTGTATCGAGTGGCGTATGCGAAGGAGGAGGACGAGGAGTTGGAAGTGCAGGCGATCCACGAGCGAGGAAAGTCGGACATGGTCGGGGAGGCGGAATAGCCGGGGCGACACGTGCAGGGCTTACTTACCTAGCAAACACAAGAGTAGAATTCACCCTCGTCCGTATCCACTCGGGTTTCACTGTCGGGTATTCTCCCAGCGTCCTGCAAAAGGACGGATGCAACTGCAACCCTGGCGACGCTTGGCCGAGGGGGCAATTGGTGGAGGAATGGAGCACAGGCCCCGTCGAGCCATGGTGAGGCCGTTCATTGGGCTGGCCACGATTAGGGTTGGGTGGCAAGAAGGGCCCATGTGGGGAGAGAGAAGAGGCCAGCCGGATTGCCGCGTGCAATTCATCACCATAAGAGCAGACCGACCGGTCGCAGAAGGAGGCCTCCGCTGCATCGACTCGTGGGGATGGGGAGAACCCTTTTTGCTGGTGCAGTGCCGGGAAAAGCTTGACCTGCATGGGCCCTCATGAACCCCCGGCCCTGGCAGCCGACCCAGAGTTCCCTCGACGTTTGATGTCATCTCGGTCGGATATTAATAACCGGCCTCTGAGTTAGTGCCCCATGGCCCTCCAGCCTTTCCTCTGCTCGGCTCCTCCGCGTCCTCCGCCGCTTTTTCCCCGGCCCTAATCCTTCATAATAAGCAAACCCCTTCTCCCTTCGCTCGCCTTTCTGCCCTTCCATCCCCCCTCCAGTCCGTCGGGTCTTCCGGACCTGTTGCTGTGTGTGCTCCCACCAGTCCCATGCGCCGTTCCCGGCGACACCCGAGCCATGGCGGAGGGAATGCGCGACGAGCGAGGCGCGCACTCGCGGGCGTCCACGGTGCCGGCCATCATCACCACCAACGCCTCGTCTTCGACCATTGTCCAGCACGATCTCTCTACCTCGGCCACCAATAGCCCGACCTTTTTCAACCGCGGCGATCACAGCCCCGGGGCCCCCAGTCCCGGCCTCCTCCGCTCCTCGCCAAGTTTTCCCATCGGTATGTCAGCCAGTCACTCCCCGACCCGGTCGGGCGGCCTGCCCAGACATTCCTTTTGCTCTCTCCCGGTCCTGTGGGCTCACTCTGCCTTGATGGTTCTGCACAGGCTCGGTGTCCGATCTGGCCTCTGCGTCAAGCGGATACCAGCAGCATGCCAGGAAGGACTCCCGCACCCTTCCGGCGGCCAGCAACGGCTCCGTCAAGAATCTGGCCTCGTCCCCGACCCTAGTGCAGTCCACCGCCGACTCCAGCGCCATCGATCCCCTCTCCCAAGTAAGGCCCCCTGGTCCCGTGGTTCGGAGCATGAACGGCTGATTGACGGCATTGCGACAGCATATCATCAAGCGCACCAACACCCAGAAAACCATCCCCCTGAAGCTGCTGGGGCGAGCATCAACCGAGGCGGAGCTGGGCGCAAGTGATCCTCGAGGGTCGATGGACCATGGCTCCGCGCGGGGGGAGATGGTGTTGCACCCCAAGCCTCCCAAGGAGAAGAAGTAAGGGCCAGTTGGCCTCCCGGCCGCTTCGTTTACCCCGCACCCGGTCACCTGCCCTTGCTATGTTCTGTTCTGTTTTGTTTTTCTTCTTTGCCTCTGCACCCCCGCTGATTCGTGTCGTTGTCATTCGCATAGGAAAGGCGTCTCCTTCCTGAGTCGCATCATCCCCGGAAAGAAGAAAGACCAGTTCGTGGACGACGACGATGTCTCCGACCCCGAAACCACCCGCATGGATCCTGACGCCGCCGCCCAGCCGATAGGGTTTGTTCCGCGATTTCCGCCGCCGCCCAAGTACATCCGCGTGCGCGCCAACTACAAGAAAGAGAAGACCTTCAACCGGGTGTTTCTGGCCCAGGAACTGGACGGCGCCGACGAGTCGGCTAGTGTGTCGGACCGGGATGCGGCCGTCTCCACGGCTGGCCCGCAGAACGAGCGGTATACGGGCAAGGCCATCTGGGCTCTGGTCTTCTCCAACGACGGCAAATACCTGGCGGCGGCCGGTCAGGACCGCAAGGTGCGTGTCTGGCAGGTGGTGGCGTCGGCGGAGGATCGCGAGTCCAGCGGCCAGGCCGAGGGCGACGACGAGGCGCCGCGGCTGCATGCGCCGGTGTTCAAAAGCCAGCCGGTGCAGGTGTACGAGGGGCATAGCGGCAGCATCCTGGATCTCAGCTGGAGCAAGGTACCATGACGGACGATCGGTGCAAGGAGGAGACTAATGCGGCCACAGAACAACTTCCTGCTGTCCTCGTCCATGGACAAGACGGTGCGGCTGTGGCATGTCAGCCGGCCGGAGTGTCTGTGCTGCTTCAAGCACAGCGACTTCGTCACGTCCATCCAGTTCCACCCGCGCGATGACCGCTTCTTCCTGGCCGGCTCGCTGGACACCAAGCTGCGCCTGTGGAGCATCCCGGACAAGAGCGTGGCGTTTGTGGCCACGGTGCCGGACATGATCACGGCGGTGGCCTTCACGCCCGACGGGCGATACTCCATCTCGGGCAGTCTGAACGGGCTGTGCAACATCTACGAGACCGACGGGCTGAAGGCCGTCGGCCAGATCCACGTGCGCTCCGCCCGCGGCCGCAACGCCAAGGGCAGCAAGATCACCGGCATCGACACCATGGGCCTGCCCCCCGGCGATCCCCACGGCGACGTCAAGCTGCTGATCACCAGCAACGACTCGCGCATTCGCCTCTACAACTTCCGCGACCGCACCCTCGAGGCCAAGTACCGCGGCAACGAGAACTCGTGCAGCCAGATCCGCGCCTCCTTCAGCAACGACGGCAAGCACATCATCTGCGGCAGCGAGGATCGCCGCACCTACGTCTGGCCGGTGGGCCCCGTCGAGAAGGATGCTGACAAGCGGGCCGTCGAGATCTTCGACACCCAGTCGGCCCTGGTGACCGCTGCCATCATGGCCCCGACGCGCGCCAAGCAGGTGCTGGCCTTTTCGGAGGATCCCATCTACGACATCTGCAACCCGCCCCCGGTGACGCTGGTCAGCCCGGCCGACCGCGAGAACGGCCGGGCGAACCGCAACTCCGGCGCCAGCAAACTGGCCCAGGAATCCCCGACGTATCTGGCCCGGTCCGCGCACCCGGACGGCAACATCCTCATCGTGGCCGACTACGCCGGGAAGATCAAGGTGCTGCGGCAGGACTGCGCGTACCAGAAACGCCGCTACGACAGCTGGGACACGCATTCCACCATCTCCCGCCGTATCCTGCGCCGCACCAACTCGGCGCGCCACAGCATCGCCTCGTCCATCGGCAAGGATTCCCTGAACAAGACGCCGTCCGAGCGGATCATCTCCTGGCGCAACTCGGTCATCCGCCATGGCCACCGCTCCGGCATGCGCACCCCGCGCACCCGCAGTCCCTCTCCGCACAAGTCCCTGCGCGATCTGCCGGGCTACTCCAGCCCGGGCCGCATGCCACGCCCCGACTCGCGCTCCGGCTTCACCACCTCCCCGCCCACCTCCTCCGCCTACAAAACCTCCCTCGACAGCCAGCGATCCAGCGGCGACACGACCACCCGCCACAACGGCCACAACGGCCCTCCTGCCACGGTCGACCCCTCCCGGGGCCCCAACACCCCCTGGTTCCCGCGCGGCGGGGACAAGGAGAATCCGCTCTGGCTGCAGGGAGACCAAAGCTACGCGTTCTACAACAAGATCGCGCACGACGCGATGACCATCCAGAACCGCAAACGACCCGACGGCAACGGACTCCTCAGTCCGCATCGTGTGTCCGTGCCGGGGGAGCGCCAGCTGAGTCTCGGCAGCGCGTTAAGCAGCGACTACGCGTCGTCGACCGGTGACGGGGAGGACGGCGAGGTGCTCAAATGCGAGAATTGCCGAGGGACGAACTTTCGGGCGACCAAGACGCGCAATGGCAAGCAGCGATTGGTTTGTGTGCGGTGTGCGCGACCGATCAGCTAGTAGCATGGTGTCTCGCGGATGGACATGTAATCAGCAGTGTATGTATGTTATGTACAATAGCCTCCTACGAGGATAGGCGATATACGAGGGACGACTGATGAATAATAATGAATTCCCTGCTTATAAGTGGTAACCAATATGAATATAATTTAGCTACGTAGATTGTTGAAATCCGGAGGCAAACGGCGCCAGCACACACCGCCCGCACCTCACCTCACCTCACCTCCGCGCGACGCCGCAAACACACCACCACCACCACCACCACACCAGCAGAAATACAGCTCACACCATCACCACTCACCACCTACCTCCACCTCACCTCACCTCACTACATCCACCTCAACCAACCCCCCGGTCCACCACACACCATCCGAATAACAACCACCAAAATGCCCTACCTCCCAACCTCACAATCTTACCTCGAACAATCCTCTCTCCTTCTCCAAGCCTACCCAGACACGGTACGCTTTCCCTATCCCTATCCCTCCAATCCAATCCAACTCAACAAACCAACCCACCCACTAACCTTTCCAACCCAGAGAATAACAACAAAATACACCTTCCCGCGCCCCACACCCACAACCACCGAAACCACACCAGCAGCAGCAGCAGCATCAGAACCCAAACCCCGCATCGCCACACTCGAACTCAAAACCTTCCACCCCGGAACGGGAATCTGTCTAAAATATAAAACGAATAAGGGGGCGGAAGTTGGACGATTGATTATGTCGTTGGGGAAGTTGGCTGCGGGAGCGGATGTGGAGGGGTTGGGATTGGGGGGGAATAGTAGTCTTCAAGGTTCTGGGGCTGGGGAGGGGGATGTGGAGATGGGGGATCAGAGTCAGAGTCAGAGTCAGAGTCAGGGTCAGGGTCAGGGTCAGAATGGAGAGGGGGAGGGGAATATTGGTGCTGGTGGGAAAGGAGGGAAAGGGGGGAAGAAGAAGGGAGGGAAGGGGAAGAGGTAATAATTGTTTTTGAGGAATTTATATCTTGTTCGTTCATTGACGCTGTTGGTGAATGGTTGTCGTTTATTGTGGTGGTAGTGGTGGTGTGGTGGTGTGACACCTTTAGAAGCTTCGCTAAAAGCATTTACAAACGTTCATCCAATGTACATTCATCTAAATACACCATTAAAATTATAACCCATCCAACGCCAAACCCATGCGTATACTCAAATATCCTCGTAAAACCAAAGCAAACATCGTGGCTGTGCCAACAACCGGGTATAGTGGCATCATCTAAAAGTCCTCGTCGAAGCTGAGTCCGCCCGAGGATGTCTTGGTCTCCTCCTCTTCCTTCTTCTTCGTGCTGGCCATCACGCCGGCCTTCTGGTAGTCACCCACCCGCTTCTCGAAGAAGTTGGTCTTGCCGGCCAGCGAGATCGACTCCATGAAGTCGAACGGGTTGGTCGCGTTGTAGTACTTCTTGTTACCCAGCGCCACCAGCAGGCGGTCCGCAACAAACTCAATGTACTGGCACATCAGCTTGGAGTTCATGCCCAGCAGAGCACAGGGAAGCGCGTCCGTCAAGAACTCCTGCTCAATGCCGACGGCCTCGACGATGATGTCCTCGACCATTTGCTTGCTGGGGCGGTTGTTCAGGTGCGAGAAGAGCAGGCAGGCGAAGTCAGTGTGCAGACCCTCATCACGGGAGATGAGCTCGTTAGAGAAGGTCAAGCCGGGCATGAGACCACGCTTCTTGAGCCAGAAGATGGAAGCGAAAGATCCCGAGAAGAAGATACCCTCCACGGCGGCAAAGGCCACCAGACGCTGGGCGAACGTCGATTCGCGGTCCTGGATCCACTTGATGGCCCATTCGGCCTTCTTGGCAATGCAAGGAACTACGCAGGTCAGCAACCATTGTCCAATCACAACCCCGGTTCGCGGTACATACTGGTATCAATAGCGTCGAAGAGGTAGGTGCGCTGCTTAGGCTCCTTGATGTACGTGTCGATGAGCAGGGAGTAGGTCTCAGAGTGAATGTTCTCCATCATGATCTGGAATCCGTAGAAGCAACGAGCCTCGGGGATCTGGACCTCGCCGCTGAAACGCTCCACCAGGTTCTCGTTGACAATGCCATCCGATGCCGCGAAGAAAGCAAGAACGTGGGAAATGAAGTAGCGCTCATCGTCATTGAGGCGGTTGTGCCAGTCGTGCAAATCCTTGGACAGATCGATCTCTTCAGCGGTCCAGAAAGAGGCCTCGGCCTTCTTGTACATCTGCCAAATCTGTGGGGTGCGAGAAGCCGTCGTTAGCGCATGTTGCTCGTCGCGGGTGGGATGCCCCCCAAAAAATCCACTTTACGCGTGACGCGTGGCGGACTTGCCACTCACCTCGTGGTACTTGATGGGGAAAAGAACAAAACGGTGAGGGTTCTCTTGGAGAAGAGGCTCGTTGGCCTCCATCTCCTTAATGCCAGGGGCGACCTTGGGGGCTTGGACGGGCTTCTCGACGGGCTTCTCGGCGGCAATGTCGAAGGTGGAGGAAGTGTTCTCCTTGTCGGCAGCGCCGAAGTTGAGCTTCTTCACCGGCGAATCGCTCATCTTGAGGTTCTCGAGGGAGGACGCAGCCTGGAAATAGCCTCTGTTAGCTTCGTTGACTCTAACAACGCGTCGAACGTGAGGGGCGAGACGTGACATCACATACCTGCTTGGAGGGAGTGAGTTGGACAGACATGGTGTTAAGTGTGTGAAGAGTGATAGAGACAAATGTGAAGTGGAATTGATCACACAGACACAGAAACACTCCAAAAGACTGAGCTGGTGGATGAGACTGAAGAAAGAGCTGCAGCAAAGGAGGGCGAGGCGACAGAAATACTCGCTGAGACGAGGAGCGTGATCCTTAGCGCGACGAGCTAGTCACGTCGCGCACGTGATTTGGCGCGATTTTTGCCCCGGTGGCTGGCGGAACAACTGTTGATCCGCGTGAGTTGTTGATGTCCGTCGCGTCGTCACGTCCCTTGCTGCGGATTCTTCGTCCAAAACGGCGCTATCAGACCACCGGCCGCTGTGCCATCCGACGCTCTAGATCTCCACTGACCCAAATGACCGTATCATTAGCTGTGAACTTGCAGCAGGTTTGTCTCTCCACATTCCCAGAAGGGCTGGTGCCTGTCTGGAGCTGTAGATGCCTAGAATTCGCGTTCGTCCAGCTACTATCTTATCTGATCGAAGTCCCATCTACCCCTCGTTAAGCCTACACCTCTCTAAGTAATCCCCTAGCGACCATATTCCTGGGCGGGTGGTATTCTCTGTGTAACCCGTGGCAGCACATGTCTGCATCTGGCGACAGTCCTGTGTCTGCCCGTCCACCCCTGTACAGTACCTTACAGGTCCCTGCAGTGCTTAGGTACTCTTTACGACATCATCCATAAGCAGAACATCGGCAATCCCCACTCCGGTTAAATCCGAGCTGAAAGATTCTTGATCGCGGAGTCCTAGTTTGGTTGGTCGGCCGGCCAAGAGAGTCTGTGCTGAACGCGTCGCGTCGGGACCCTCCATCACATTGGCAACTTTGGGCACCTACCGCGGATTTACGGATGTTTGGAGCTGCATTCAGCACCCCAATGCGGGATCTTTGCTCTAATCCCACTCTATTCTAGATCCTGCTGGCTAGCTGCCTAGGTGGGCCCAAGCTGATCAATGTTTTCTTCCCGTCGTTGATGACGTTACGTCCGCGACGCGTCGGGACTGCAATATGAACTTTCTTGGTTGGATCTGCATAGAACGATGTCTCCTTGGCTTATGAGTACATTCGTAAACTGTAATCTACTACTCCGTACAAATTTTGTCTTATATCATTGACTATGTACGACGCAGTATGCTGTCAATCTCCTCGCCGACCTGTATCATTTGTTTGACGCGTCTAATCCGAGGTCAAAGATCAGACGGAAGAATACCAGTCTAGGCGTCATCTCGGCAAGGTTAACATGCAGTAAGAACTAGTTTACGGAGTAGGTATCGCGTCTATATTAAAACCCCCATCAGATCCACTCCTGTTTCGGCATCTTGTGTATCACTTCTCCATCCTCGGTCCGGTGAGCCTTTCGCGTCCACCGTATATCCGGCGTGGTTCCCACAGCTCGCTTCAAACGTGACCAGGCAGGTATATGTGAAGTCCCAACAGATCTATTCAATGATCCACCTATACGTCAAGTCTAAGATCACGACATGGCTGCCCAAGCAGAACGCCTTATGTACATACACATCAAGCCAAGCTACACAGTTACTGCTCAACCATGCAAAACTGAAAAAAATGTCCCGAAACATCTCTATTTGTGCCGCAAATTCAAGGGTATGCCAATGTCGCTATTACTGTATAATGGGATTACAAGTTCTCCTTGAGTGAGTCGGAGAGGAGCCGGTCCTCCAGTCTGCGCATGAGTTTGTTGGTCTGTTCCGCCAAGCTGAGGGTCAAGATCTGTAGTCAGGTTAGCAACTGCCTTGGACGCAGGGAACAAACTATACATACCGTGTGAGGCAGAATACGCGCAAGATGGGCAAAGTATCCCTTGTAGATAGCCAGCACACCCTCTGTCTTGATGGTCTTGTAAAGGCAGTCGAAGACGCCCTTGTAAAGGTTGCCAGTTTGGTTGTACATTCTCGACATGATGGTGTCTGCATTCGGGTTAGCTGGATGTCTTACAGAGAGATGTATGCAACATACCAGGAGGGTGCATAACACAGCACACAACAAAGCCAGACGCCGTGCTACTCGCCAGATGCAAGCCTGGACCATCTTCCATGCCCAAGTGCTGTGTCAGGCGACGCTTCGCAAAGAAATAGGTCGGCAGCTGAACGGAGCTGCCAAAACCAGTGCGCACCATGGCTGCGCCAACTCCCCGGTATAGACCATTGACTCCCTCCGAGGTGTAGATCTTCCGCAGGCCATCGAACGAGTTCTTGTAGTTATGCTGCGTGCCGACGGGAAGGAACGGTGAGAACGATTGCAGGCGAGTCTTGACAAGGAAAAAGGGCGAGCCAGCAGCGGCACCAATAATGCCCGATGCCGCGCCAGCGAAGACGTTGATGCCCAGTGACTGCACCTGAGCATCGTTGTATATCGTGGTGGTGATGCCTTTGCGCAATGGCTCATAGAAACCAAGACGGCAACCGTTGAGCAGGACTTGGTAGATGTACTGCAGCATGTGTTAGCACCCAACTGTCTCCAAGCCGACACAACAACATACAGCTGAGCCAATTCCCCGGAACAGACCCCGAGGACCCTCATTCTGCAAGATAACCTTCACGCCGTGCAAAACGCCGCGATATTTCTTGACGGCGTCATTTTTGGACTGCAGCTCTCCTTGCAGCTGTAGCCTATACACAGAGAAAGTTAGCCTCGCGCGACACTGACAAAGAGAAGTATTACGCAAAGGACGAGCGGAGGGGTAGGAACACAGGGGCATCATACCGAATCTTCACCGTCTCAAAGCTATGAGTGACCGTCACTGCTCCACATGCTGCGATACCTCCAGCGATGAATGCACTACAGAAAACGTTTCACTTCGTCAGCGCGACCGTCTTCTGATGGTATCAGGGGCAAGAATGCGACACACCCAGTGGTTGTGGACATGGTCGCTGTTCAGATTGTCTCCGTTAACGGAGGAGAGCGGACCGAGGCGGCGCGAAAGGGCGAGGGTGAGTCTGGCAGAAGCGCAGGTCAAATCTGAACGAGGAGGCTGTTGCGACAGCGCTTTTAGGTGCCCTGGGAGGATGAGATGCCCAACTCAGCGACCGCACGTTGGAAATGGATGATGAATGAATGTCAGAAACTCCGCCGGTGTGAGAGCTGAGGTGTTCATGCGTGAGATCTCTCCAACGCCTCTCAGATTGGTTTCCGCGGCCGATGATTGGCCGAGTGGCCCGCTCATCTCAGGCCGGCGTCTCCGATCATCGGTCAATCGGTTAAAATCTGCCGACAGTAAGCGCCGGGACGGAACAACATTGTTTCGATGAAGTCGGTCAGACGCGTCAAAATCCATAGCAGCGCGTGCGGCCAGTCATGACGGTTACTCCTCCTTCGGACATATCTGGTGAAGCGTTGCAGGTCAACGAGCCTTGCAGAGGGAATCTGGGAAAGAAGGGTCTATCTGGCTTGTAACTTTCCGCAGGTTCGGCATTCTAACACTGCGTCCCGTTCCCCGCAGTTGCCCATCGTCTAGCCAAAGTATGGCTGAAGGCCAACCGCAGCCGGCGGCGCAACCGCAGCCCCAGCAGCCAATTCTCCAGTGCCAGAAGGTCTCGGACATCGTTCGTAGTTTCCGTCCTACCAAGGTTAGTTCAATGGCTCTTCATTCTTGGGCCACTGATCTAACCGTACTCCTCTACCACAGGCATTCCGGCCCCCAAAGCAAGATACTTCTAATTATGTGACGTCGTTGGACTTCGACGACCAGGGTGAATTTCTGGTGGCCTCCGGCGACGATGAAACCATCCAGGTCTTCGACATCAAGGAGGGCAAATCTACCAAATCGGTTCCCAGCAAGAAGTATGGCGCCCACCTGGCCAGGTTCACGCACCACAGTCGTCAAGTCCTCCACGCGAGCACCAAGGTCGACGGTATGTCTACTACTGCGGCCTCCAACCCCTACCTCCAATACTGACACGGTCAGATTCGCTACGTCTGCTGGATCTCCACAACGAAGGCTACGTGCGTTATTTCCAGGGTCACACTGATAAAGTTACCTGCTTGGCTCTGTCCCCTGGAAGTGACTCCTTCATCTCGTGCTCCAAGGACGACACAGTTGCGCTCTGGGATCTGAGCTCACGATACGCCCAAGGAAAGTTGAAGCTTGCGACTCCTTATCTTGTCGCTTTCGATCCGTCTGGCTCGGTTATTGCGATTGCATCCCAATCTACTGCATCCGTCCTTCTGTACGACCTCCGCAACTACGACAAGGCTCCTTTCTCCACCTTCGATCTTGCACCTTACGAGGAACGATATACTCCTTCGACGCGCGGCCGGGGATGGACTCGCCTCGAATTTTCCAATGACGGAAAATACTTGCTTGTTGGGACAGACTACCATGGGCATTTCGTTCTTGATGCGTTTGAGGGCGCCGTCCGAGCCTTTTTGGTGGGCAAGGCTGGATCACCTGGCAGAGCCGCCCCAGTTTCGACCACCGGGAAGCCTCTTGGCCAGGGAGACGCCTGCTTCTCACCGGACGGGCGATATGTGGTCGGAGGCTCGGGAGACCATTCCGACATGCTAGTATGGGATTTACAACAGCCTCCTCCAGAGCCGAACGGTCTATTGCAACCACTTACTAGACTGCCACATCGAGGACGGACTGCCGTCGTCGAATACAATCCAAGGTACAACATGATCGCATCTGCAGACAAAGAAATTGTTTTCTGGCTTCCGGAGGATAATTCTCGGTCTTCTGAAAAGTAAGAGCCGTCAAATCCCGACATCAGCAACGCCAACAACACCTACATGCTCCCCCGACTGTTCCCCTTGGAAAGCAAATATCCGAGAACTGGTTTGAATGACTCCAAATGCCGCTAGTACATGGATCGTTTCTGTCGTCATATTCGATCTATCAATTTTTCTCCGAGGTGAACGGTCTAATCTTTCCGACCTTTTTCCTTGCCTATCAAGCTCCTAGCGGTATCGCACACCCAGATCAAAGGCCCTTCTAGGTGTTCGTCACCATCCCGGTGCTTCTCAACGATGGACTCAATCTCCTTAACCACAGTGCGATTACTCGAGATGGTCGCCAGCCCTGCAGCCCATCCGTATAGAAACACGCTATAGTTGATATCGGAGAGATTCTCGGCCACTTTGTGATAGACAGGGGGCAGCTTTGCAGAATCAGTCGCAGCTGCAATCACCGACTGTGCTTCAACCGTCTTGACTGGAATTTTCCACTGTGCGGGTATCTCATAATCCGATAACTCCTGGTACTTTTGGATGAGTTCCTCTCGGCTGCACTCATTGAACGGAGCTTCACCGGTCAAAATTTGCATACGCAGCTTTTCCGTGTCAGTGCCGATGATGGTCACGATTTCTTTCATCCGTCGTGCAGCCTCCTCGACACACACGAGCTCGTTGGCACCCATTGCAGGCCATAGCTCGGTGGGCAACAAAGGTCGCTCATGCTCAACCGCGATCTGTCGATTGATGGCCTTATGATGCTCGGGGGATTGGGTAATATTCTTGTAGTGCGACAGGTCCGAGACCGCCGCGAGCAGCAATGTGCAGTCCACATTCAAGGGGGAGGTGAAGCGTTTGAAAGGCTTAGGGAGGAGGTGGGACAAGCCCTCCTGGCCAGACACAGCATACGCTTTCTCCCCACAATCCACTCTGATCCCATAGCCTCTGATAATCTTCAAAAGCCCATCAATCTCTGAACTGCCTTCCTCAATCTTCGGAATGACAAATCGTAGACGAGGATGTTTGTACTTGACTCTGGTAGCATCGGCGGCCTTGCGCAAATCACTCGCCAGCTTGATAAGCTCGATCTCGTCGTCATCATCGTCATCGTCATCACCATCACAATTGCGTAGAACCGTTCTAGCCTCGCCGTCATCTTCGGACTCCGAATCCGCCTCCCAGCCCTTCTTAGCCATCTCAAACAACAGCCTAGACTCAGAAATCGTCGACACCTTCACCCACTCCTCGCCATCATCAGCAATAATATCGACAAACACACTCTTGCGCTTATCCTTGCCAACCCTTCTGTCTCCACCCCCACCGTGACCCCCGCCTCCTTTCCCTTTACCTTTTCCTTTCTTCCCTTTATCATCCCCACCCTCACCCTCCCCCTCCCCCTCACCTCCCCAATAAAACCTCTTCCCAAAAGCCAACAACCCCTGACAAGTATTCTTCGCGATTCCCCAAACAGCCTCATAAAACGGTAAATTCGACGACCTCAACGCATGAACCAATCTCCTTGCCGCATCATCACTCTCTCCATCTGCAGTCCCAGTCCCATTTTCATCCTCATCCTCAACAGGAATCACCTTAACCTGCGCCTCCAATTTCTCCAACGTGCGAAGCTCCGACAACACGCTCGATTTCAGAGATCGCACTTCCACGACCTGCGGGTTGCGTTGAGTTTCCACGAGAAGGGCCTGGAATGCGTCAAGCTCGGCGAGGAGAGACCGGCATCGCGCCACGAGTGAGGTTGCGAGGATTCGACTGATTCGGGCGGGTGATTCTTCGGCGGGGAGGGAGGAGGGTAGACCGTCGGTGTTGTTGTCATGGTTATTGGGTGACATGGTGGGCGGTCGCGTGTACACGTGCTTTCAGGTGTGTATGTGAGGTGGAAGGGTATGAGGATTTGTGACAGGAGGGGATGTTGCGGTGGTGGTTTACGTGTTAAGGAGGGTGATGGAAGCTGACGGAATTCTGTGAGTCATGACCGAGCAGGTCGATGGCCGGATCGCTAAGGCCGTGCGAATTGGATTGTTGACGCTGCTCAGCGCTGGTTGCCATGTCTCGGATAGGTGATTGTTTGCATGCTCTCGGCTGCTAGGAACTAGTGCGGGAGGGCACCAGAGGAGCTGGGTCTATGACTAAGAGCATCCCAACGCCGGTAGTATTCAGTCACAATAGGAATGAAGCTAAAGACGCAATGGACAGAGTTGATGGAAAGTTTGTGGAAGGCTGTGAACGTCACAGGGCTGCATGGTGGTTGTGAAAATTAAAACATCGCTTCATAGTTGGAGCTACATGCGGTAAGAATCTATACAGAGTAGAACACAAGAGATACCTCAACCCCCGTCGTGTGAAAGAAGCAATGGGTGAAAGGTACAAGGAAAGCTCAATGACAGGAATACACCATAGGCCAAACGCCATCATATGCCTGCAAGCCAAATAACACAGCAGAAGAACACCAACACTTCCAATTTTTCCCCGAAAGAATAGCAGGGGCAGCCTGGTCCGATCAAAACAGCATAACGGCAGATATTGCAGGCACCATGGTTCGCTCCGCAGTCTCAGGTAACATGCCCTATGCAGGGCATGAGCTTGCACCGGGTCTAATGCTTGCCCGTAAGCCGCTGTCGTTCACCTGAGTTGCGGGGCGACTCGTCCTCGTCATCGGACCACTTGTCACCATCTTCGCCGACAGCGAAAATAGTCTCACCGTCCAATGACTCCCGTTGACGTGGCGCCGCAGGAACGGGCTTAGGGGGCACAGGCGACAGATCACGACGATGCTCCGAAGCCGAAGGTCCTTCGGGACCACCCAGAGCGTCCTCCTCATCCAGGGCGCTGGCAAAGGATCGGATTTCAAACCCGTCATCGTCTTGTGCGATCTACAAAACCGTTAGCATTATGTCTGGAAGAGTAGACTTCACTACAATTGGACTTACCTCGTCACTCATTGCGAACCGTCTGTTGTTGGCAGTAGGTCGCCACAGATAGGCAACAAATCCGATATCGAAGAGGTACACCAGGTTTAGCCAGCCATCCAACACGAACCATCTAGACTTCCAGTGCTCCGGTACGAAGCTGGCCTCACTGCGTCCTGCAAAGGCGATGGAATTGATGAAGAAGAAACCAAAGATCACGATGATACTACCGAGGATGCACCACCACAGCTTCTTGTACATCAAGGCTTTAATCTTCTGCTTGCGGTCGATGAGATCCTTCATCGTCGCATTCAGGGAGTTCAATGTCCACACGTAGAAGGCCGTCAGCGTACCGGCGAGGGGAAGCACGATGAGGAGGACGAGTGGGCCGGCGCTATCCGGAGTGATCGATAAACTTGCGACAGCGTAGATCACCGCGAAGATGAAGTGAGTGATGGCAAGAACACGGACGTAGATCATGGTTCGACCGAGCGATGGTTTGACAACACCATAGCCCATGCACACAATTAGCAGAAGGAAGAATGAGAAGGCATTTCGTCCTGCATTGAGCACAGCAACAATTACCATCAATGCCTTCGCACCGCCATTCAAGCCGTGACGGTTTTGATAGTCTGGATAAGATTAGCAGTGATGTTGGCGGTATGCTAGCCATAAACGTACCATAGAAACCCCATGTCATCAATTGTTCCACGATTAAGAACACCAGGATTGCGGTGATGTAGTTTTGCACGGGCACTGCAGATAATCAGTCAATGACCAAGGCGTGTCCAGAGCTCGTGCTTACAGATATCGTGGCGGTTCTGCACGTAAAGGAAGGCCCAGAACCTATCTCCGGTTAGCCCTATTCTCGAGGGATCATGTCATGGGGAACATACAGGCCAACCACCGCGTAGACAATAGTCAACCCGCCGTAGAACGGCAGCTTTGCGATCTGCGCAGCTGGAAGTTCACCGTACGAGTTCCGGAACTCAATCACAGCTTCGTAGTCCACTCCGGAATATCCGTACGTGCTCACACAGTAGAATCCAGTCTTCTTGATAGGGTAGTTGATAGCGGCGGGGTCATTCAGATGGACTGCTTTGGTGATGATGGGGAAGCTGGCGGCCTCGCTGACATTGGCGGCAAGGATAAAAGAGCCGACCTGATCTTGTTCGCAAAGGTTTGCCTGCACACTGGCCTCGTCGCAGATAGTCTCCCTCTCCTGAGACATCTTGTATAAGTTAGATTATTTCAACGTAGCTGTCCTCCAGGAATACGTACTCCGGAGTCGCCGGGTATGGGCCGGCCGATGAGGTTCTCATCCGTCCATTCGAAGATGACGAGACTGACGATGGGGTCGCTGTCCCCCGGTTGAGGGGTTGGGACAAACTTGGTCAAGATGAAGGGATCTACGTTCCCACCCCAAGCTTTGCGACTGTACATTCCCGAACATCGCTGTCGGTGGGTTTCATCCTGTGTCTGGAAGTCATGGAAAATTAGGCACGGACCACGGGTTCGAGGACAAGAAACTGCGCACCAATTCAACTTCATTGGCAAGTACACTTCCTGCCAGTAGGGCAGTGAAGCCAAGGGTCCGAAGCCAGCCTCTCATTCTGACCATGAATAGGAGCTAAGCGGTAGGGTCCTGGGAATAGAACAAAGCTCCGGAGTCGCCGAGAGCAGGATTTACTGACAACCCGAGGTCATAAGAAGGCCCAGGGGATAGATGGTAGTCAAGTCAACAAGGAAGAGAACTTCCTACGGAAGGGCTCCGGGACTTGAACGTGGCGGAATGCGTAGTGACCGAGCGATGTTTGCGACGATCTCACGAATCGTGGCTACAACTGCCTGAAACCGGGGAAGCCGCGTGTTGTTGATGGGGTCCCGCCAATTATTATCTAAGCCCGTGCCGGGCTGCCAGTGGCACGGCCGAGAAATTCTGCCTGACGAAAATCACTCTCCACCGGCATCCCGCCTGCGAACTATCAATCGATCATTCTTGCCTCCTGTTGCATTCTCACCCCCCGACCGCAAAGATGCCCGGAAAGGAGCTTCCTGATCGCTGCATGAACTGCCATGAGGCGCCTCCGATCTTCACGCTCCGCGGTCGTTGTGTGTGCCAGTATGTTCCACCGTCCCAAGGGCACAATGTCGCTGCCGTTCCTCCATAACTGATGCCAATTACCCCTCATGCAGAGAATGCTATATCCGCTTCTTGAGCCTCAAGCCCTTCAAGCGCATGGAAGCCTATCGCCTGCGGAAAAATATGCCCAAGACCGGCCCCTGCAAATTGTTGCTACCCCTCTCATACGGTGTCTCGTCCACCGTACTACTGCACATGCTACATAAGCAAATCGAGGTGCTACGGTCGAAGCAACATGGCCCCGCAGGCTTCGAAATCCTTGTCCTAGTTGTGGATCCTTCGACTATCTCCTCCGTTTCTTCACACGACGAAGGCTTCGAACTTGCGAAAAAGACTTTCCCACTCTGCTCCTTTACCAGGCTGCCTTTCCACAGTATCTTTGAACTCGATCCGGATGTTCAACAGATCATGTCGCAGTATGCTGGGGAGGACTTTACGGATGATACAAGCCTATCCAACGAGGAGCGACTCACGTCCTTCCGTCAGTCCATTGCGACGGCTACGTCCAAATCAGATGTTGATCGCATTCTGTTGAACAAGCTCATTGTCGCTTTCGCAAAGAAGATGGAATGCCGGGGCATAGTGTGGGGTGACTCGGATAGCAAGCTTGCTGCCAAGACCCTTGCCAACGTTGCGAAAGGACGTGGTTCTGCAGTGACGTGGCAGGTGTGCGATGAGATGTCTCCCTTTGGTTTGGAATTCAACTTTCCCCTCCGGGACGTGTTCACTGTAGAGACACAGACCTACGCCAGCCTCTTTCCAGAACTTGCTGGCATTGTCCTTCATGACGAGCCTCCCTCAGAGAACACACTTACGAAGAATTTGTCTATTGACGAGCTGATGATACGTTATGTCAGTACTCAGGGTGAAAAATACCCCGGTGTCATGTTGAACGTGACCAGAACCGCCAGCAAGCTCCAATCGTCCGGCACCTCTGCTAGTGGGCCACAGTGCGACTTCTGCGGAGCTTATATGACTAGGAGCGGAGAGACTACGAACGGAGATGAGGGCAAGAAGCAGCGTCAATTTTGTTACGCCTGTGCTCGGTCTCGACCCGAATTGAGATGCTAGAGTTGATTTCAGACATAAGCCCACTGGATGTTATGTTCAAATACAAGTACAGAATTATCTTGCCCGCCGAGATGACTGTGCATTATCGATCACTCCTCTCTCCAGGTCCTCCTCCCGATGAGCTCCTCCGCCAAACCATCGGCCTTGCGACCGGTTTCTCTTTGGATGCCGTGCTGCTTGAGGCTTCGCTGGCCCATCAGTGTTCCGACTATGCGGCTGGCCTTTGTGGTTAGATGGCTCACCCGATGAATCCTCATCATACCGGTCGAACTCATCCGGTAAACTCATATCCGCTGCTTGCCTCCTCTCCTGCCTCCCAAGTGCCTTGGCCCCCTTTTCCCGCAAATGTTTCTCCAGGAGGACAGCATTTCGTGTGTTGCACTTGTACACAGCATCGGCAACGTCACCTATGAAAGGGACTAGGCCGATAAAAAAGTCGATGACAATGTTCATGAGCATCATCATTCGGAGCCGCGATGGGAGGCCTCCATCGATCTTATCGCAGGTGTGCACCACCATCAAGGCCAGTGCAGCATCTGCTCCATCGCCGATACTGTTTGGAGTGGCTGCATAAGTTCCTCATCAGGGTGCGTGTGCGGGGATTGCGACTTACAATGGGAATAACCCAATAACACTTCCCCAACCAAAGCGAATTCCGCACAGGCTGAATAAACACAAGTCCAGCCGATATGCCCTTCTTTTTACTTGGGTCAGGACTTTGCTGTCATTCTCCGATAACCCAGGCGGTATTGCTTTACGCCGCTTCTGTGTCTTCTTTCCGAAGGCGCGGTGCAAGCGTGAGGCAGGGACTTCTTCAAAATAGGGGTCCTACACCCAGATGAAGTGTCTTAGTCCATAGGTTCCGACTGTAGTACCGTTCAGAGAATAAAATGGGCTTTACCTCTTGTCCAAAATGGTTCCGTGCGGTTTCTCCGAGGATTCTCTTGCCCACTAGGGATGCAAGTTGCGCCGACATGTCTTGTCACTTGGCAGGTTCGAGATGATAGGCAAAAGTAGGCCAGGAAGAAAATTGAGAAGGGCAGTATTGGGATTCTTTTGGATCTGCCAGTGTGGATTTCCAGGAGGGACGCTCGGCTCCTATTTAACCGCCAAGCATTCAGGAGCAGGCGTATGTAAGTGCGACAGTCTTCTGCAAAGGACTTGAGATGTAGCCGCTGGATGACAAGGAAAAAGGGGGTCCGGCGGTTTTAAGCCCTGGGATAAAGGTGTGCGGCAGCCAGTCATGGGCGACGACGTCGACAATGACCTGAATATCTGGAACAACTGCCGCGCGGCGACGTCATTGTTCTGGCACCACCAGTTACGTAACGGGCGATACCAGCACTAGCCACAGCGCCACAGACAAGCTGTGGCGCAGCTGGCTCGGGCTCCTCAGCAACCACCTGAACCGAGCGAGTCATCGGCAGCTTCCTTAGCCTACCTCCATTGTTAGGCCGTCGGGTGTCAACCAGAAGTGCCACACTCACTCCAACCTCTACCCACCTATCAGCGCGTCTTCACTTGACTCCAGGTAGACCACCCATTGGTTTGCTCTCATCCCTGCCTCTTTAGCTCTCTTGCAAAAGTACGCTTCAGGGTTGGCGCTTCGCCAAGCACCCTTCCTTGACGCTGCAGCAGCGCGCTGTGCTGTCCCCTCTGGCATCGTTCGCTCTGCCTCGCGCTCTCTCCGCTTATCGCTCGGAGAGCTCCTTACCTGTCCTCCTCTCTGTTGAAATGCTAGAGCACGTTGTCCAGTATGACAGAAACAAAGATGCAGTTGGAAGACTGTAAGTCTGGCCTTGTTATGTTCCCTACCCATCCCTCCCACCCGGATGGCTACAGTGACCTCGGCAGTGCTAACCATGATGGCTTCGGGCAGGGCTGGATGATCTGTGTGTCCGTTTCATCATCAACTTACCTCGAGAAGAGCTTGAATCTGTTGAACGCATCTGTTTTCAGGTTGAGGAAGCACAATGGTTCTACGAGGACTTTATTCGACCGTTGGACCCGGCGCTTCCATCGTTGTCTTTGAAAGCCTTCGCCTTGCGCATCTTCCAGCATTGTCCACTGATGTCTCAATGGTCTCACTACCATCATATCACAGCGTTTTCCGAATTCTTGGCCTACAAAACCCGGGTACCCGTGCGCGGTGCCATCATGCTCAATCAAGACATGGATGAGGTAGTCCTGGTTAAGGGCTGGAAGAAGGGCGCCAACTGGAGTTTCCCACGAGGCAAAATCAATAAAGATGAAAAAGACATCGACTGTGCTATTCGGGAGGTGTATGAAGAGACCGGTTATGACGTTCGAGAAGCCGGGCTAGTCAAAGATGAGAACGAGGTCAAGTTCATCGAAATCACCATGCGAGAGCAGCATATGCGGTTGTACGTTTTCCGTGGCGTGCCACAGGACGCTCATTTTGAGCCGCGTACCCGCAAGGAGATCAGCAAAATAGAATGGTATAAGCTGTCGGAATTGCCGACCTTGAAGAAGAGCAAACAGCAGGATCAAGGTTTCGTTGTCGCCAATGCGAACAAATTCTATATGGTTGCTCCGTTCATGCACCCTCTCAAGAAATGGATTGCCCAACAGAAGAGACTCGAAGGAAAGGTCCAAGGGGCTCCAAAGCTGCCCATGCCAAGTGATGCCGAGATGTCAATCGATGAAGCTTCTCATGCCATGCACAGCTTCACGCCTAGCCAGGTCGCTGCAGAGATGGCTGTGCCAAGTGATTTGCCCGAGGTTGCATCATCTCAGGATGCCTCCGCTCACCTAAAACGTCTTTTGAACATCAACAATGCCTTGCCTTCACAGAATCTTGCACCGGCTGTCACAGCTTTGCAGGACCCTGGGGCTAGTGCCTTGAAGTCAAACGCTCTTCTGGATCTTCTGAGGACAGGTTCATCTCGCGAACCTGCTCCCCAGATTCCAGAGGCCGAGCAGAATTCGCCGCCGGCTCCTCTAGCAGATGGTCGACCTTATCCCGCGCCTAGCTTCTTTCCGGGCTTCCCTCAGCAAGGCCCTTATGGTGGGCTACCTACAAGCTTGCCGCAATATCCACAGCCCCATCATGGACCTAGAGCGCACCTGCCGCCTTCCATCGTCAATGCAATGCCCCGCGGCCCACTGAACCAAGGTTCTATTTCGGCTGGTCATCCAGGGCCGTCGACCAATTATTACGGGACATTACCCTCTCAACAGCAATTTCCATCGGACTCATACAGGGATGGAGCTTTATTGTCGGGGCTCCGTCCTGCACCGCAGATTCAAGCGACTGGTCCGGCCCCCTATCAGAAAACAGGCGATCCTCAATTTTCGCACTCTGGTCGTCTACCTTCCCAAGTTCAGGGAGCAACCGTTCCACCAGCAAGCAATCTGCCTCCACCAAAGCTTACCAGCCACTCTCTGGCTTTGCTGAGTGTTTTCAAGGATGATTCTATTAAAACGCCCAAAACCCCCAAGGCGACCCTTGTGTCACAGTCTCAGACGGCCCAAACGAAGGAACGAAAGCCATCACAGCACCAGGATCAGCTTCTTAGCTTACTGAGGGGGTCACCTGCTCCTACTAGTCCAGGACCGGTCGAATTATCGGCCCAACCAGTCTCTCCCGCTAGGAAACAAATCCTTCAGCGAGCCCGTGGTGAGAGCCCTGCGCGTCACACTGGTACGAATCAGCATGTGACTTGGCCGGCGGCAAACCCATGGACATCTGCACCAGCATCTGGCCCGCCAGTAAACACACCGCAATCTGGGGCGCCGAAACCGTTGGGTAGAAAAGCACAGAATGGGTCGGCTCGCAAAGCCAATAGAAATGAGCAGGCACAGACTCTTGCGTCCCCAATAACAATCTTGTCCAGACCACCAATTGCGAAGAGAGACCAACCCCCGGTGCGCACATCTCCACAATCCTCTCGTCCTTCCTCTCGGACGCGAGCCGCGAAGCCCAGAACTCCCGAACCACCGAAACCCTTCCAGCCGCAAATTCTACGTCGCTCTGATAACCCGAATGCTATCGACCTTTTGCCTATCCTAACTAAAGTCAATGAGAATCAAGACCAGCAGGACCCTCAACGCGTTACTAGCTCCCCGCAGCAGTCGCAGACTCAGCCCAACTTCGATCGCCGCCCGAGTCAAACGGTTGCGCAAAAAGAGATGCTTCTATCCCTCTTTGGCAAGCCATCTTCCTCCCCAAGTATTTCACCGGCTGAACTGGGCGCATCTATTCCAAAGCCATCGGGGCCTTCCTCCGTTGTTAGTCCACTCTCGCCGCTTAGTCTTCACGCCATACCTGCAGGGAGCTACGGGGCTCTTGGCAAGGAAGACAGTCCACCGTCCAACCCCATCAAAGTCTCGTCCCCTGTCAATAAGGCTTTCCTGCTTGGGTTCCTCGAAGGAGTTGCCAAAGGGCACAAGTAACACGTTCTATTTCGCTTGATAGTCCGCTCCATCTCATAATGGTCACGAAACGAATTGGCGGCCGACCATTTCAAAATCTTGAACTCAATTGAATGTTATCCCTGTTGTGCCTACTAGTTCCTATTCCCTTTTCGACTAGCCCGTAAACCAAACAATCCTGATTATGTCATGTCGGGTATTCTGCCCCCCACCACCGCCCTTGAAACGATGTCATTCATGGGCCTCGGATTTGTAAACGACACGCAGAATTAATTCCAGTGTCATCTCACAAACATGATGCGCTCCAGTCCATCTACACGCACAGTATGTGCGCAATGTCTAAGCCGCGGGCGATACTTCTCCACAACCATTCAGCGCCGCACCCAACAATCCGGCACCACCAATCCACCCTCCCCGCCGGCAACCGGGTATGCTCGTCTCACAAACCGGGGATTAATCTCCATCACAGGCATAGATAGCACCTCCTTCCTCCAAGGCCTCATCACCCAGAACATGCTCGTGACCAACGACCCGAACCGCGCAACCCGTCGCACCGGATCCTACACTGCCTTCCTAAACTCCCAAGGCCGCATCCTCAACGATGCCTTCATCTACCCTCTTCCCCAAGCAGAGGGCACATCGCCAGATGAACTCGCATGGCTAGTCGAGGTGGACAAGAACGAAGTCGCCAGTCTCATGAAGCATCTCAAGAAGCACAAACTCCGCGCGAAACTCAAACTGCGTGCTCTCGACGACGGCGAACGCACCGTATGGGCCTCATGGAAAGATCACAGTGAGCCTCGATGGGCGGCATATAATCTCGATTCGCAGTCTCTTTCCCCTTTTGCCTTGTCCTCGGCAACCGTCACCGGCTGTGTTGATACTCGGGCACCAGGGTTCGGGGCCCGGCTAGTGACGCCCGGGGCGGAAGATCTGAGGACACATCTCGCGGAGGAGGGAGAGGTGTCTGGCTCAGAGGTCGGACTGGGAACCTATACCGTACGACGAATGCTGCATGGTGTGGCGGAGGGGCAGTCGGAGATTATTCGCGAGTCGTCACTTCCGTTGGAATGTAACATGGATATGATGCGGGGGATTGATTTCCGCAAGGGGTGCTATGTTGGCCAGGAACTTACGATTCGGACACATCATACGGGTGTTGTGAGGAAGAGGATATTGCCGGTTCAATTGTATGAGGGGAGTCAGGAGGGTCTTGCGTCGGCGGACACGCCCGTGTATGATCCCTCTGTGGAGGTGGGGTTGCCGCCATCTGGGTCGAATATCTCGAAGGTCAGCGCGCGCAAGGGCCGCACTGCGGGAAAGTTTCTGGGTGGGGTTGGGAATATCGGCCTTGCATTGTGTCGTTTGGAGATGATGACAGATGTTGCTCTGACTGGGGAGCCTACACAGTATAGTCCTGATCAGGAGTTCAAGGTTTCATGGACTGGGGCAGAAGATGGGTCGTCTGAGTCTGGCGAGGTGAAGATCAAGGCTATCGTCCCGCCTTGGACGAGGGAGCATATTTACAATGGTGGAGTGAAGAAGAATCATGACCGTAACCACGAAATGGACAGCAAGCGGGCCAGGGAACTGTTGGAGGAATTGGAGGAACTGGAGGAAGAGGAAACATCACGACGGAATGATTAATTGTGTACTATCTAAAGTGTATCATAAAACAATTGTACAATATATATTACAACGAAGTTGTATAGAAGTGTCTCATTAAGCGACAATCCAATTTGAATGAATGATATAAATGCGAGGGTATCTATGCTATAAAGTTGTCTATGAATACATGATACAACACCTGGGGCTTGTAATTGACGTCGTCCGACCAAAACTCCTCAAATCCACACACGCTGGGAACTATACCTTGGCCTCGGCCGCGGCAGCCTCCGCTGCATCTGCAGCCTCGTCTTCCTTTCTGAGTTGTTCTTCGAGGGCCTTGCGTTCCTTCTCCCGCTGTGCGTTCTTCAATCGCATTAGCGTCACTTCTTCCAAGCTCAGGGCACTCGAGCCATTGGTCGAACCAGCAGGCGCAGGTTTTGTTGACTTCGCTGCTGCAGCGGAAGCAAAGGACCCGAAGGATGGTGCTTTTCCGGGTGGTTTACCGGCAGCACCAGACGATGCCGATTTGAGACCCGGGAAGTTGAAGGAAGGTCTTGGTGGAGCGGCTGAAAGATTTGGTCCTTGAGTCTTGGGTGCAGTGCTTTGCTCTGAGGGTGAGACAGAGTGACCGTTGGTTTCGGCGCCCAGATCGGGTTGGTTACCTGACGCCCAAAAGACCGATTCGATGGCAGACCAATCGCCGTCTGCTTGTCCAGCACTCTGACGGATCTTCTTCTCACTATCTAGAACAGCAGAGTGGGCACTGACGATGGAAGCGAATATCACCACTCCGGTCGCAACTGTCTTCTTCTCGCGGTTGTCCCCGAGACGTTGTCGCTTATCCTTGAGAAGCAGGACGTTCTCTATTTTGCCAAATGAAGCGAACAGCGACACCAACCGATCTTTATCCAGGTCCACACCCCGTCCTTCACGCACCCAGCGTACCTTCACACCTCGTTCTAACTCCGGGACATTTGCACCGCCCTCCTTCGAGCGATCGACTTTCTGGCTGCTCCTGTCTGCCGCGCGTTGTGCCTCCTCTTCCTCCTGACGCATCAACTTCTCTTCCTCTTCCATTTCCTGTTTTAATCGTTCCTCGGCCTCGCGTCGTCGTCGCCGTCCATCCTCTGCAATCCGATCGATCTCTCTCTGCAGCTTGGCTTCAGCATCATCACCACCAGCATCGGTGCCCATCCACGGCCGTTTCACGCCCCGTTGCGCCGTGCCACCCATAGCCGCAGCACCAGCGCGCTCCCTGGCCTCCAGGTCTTCCCTCATCTTCCTCTTCGCCGCATCCATCATATCCCGTTCGCGCTTCTTGCGCTCGCGCGCCTCACGCGCATTATCATAGAGCTGTCGCACCGAAGGGTCGGATAGCACATCGTAGGCAATTTGGAGGACGTGAAACTTGTCAATATCTGCAGGGGTCGGGTTCGCGATTTTATCCGGGTGGTACTTCAGAGCTGTTCGACGGTACGCGCGACGGATTTCCGATTCTGCGGCCGCAGGCGAGATGTCGAGAAGGGCGTAGAAGTCTTCGGTTGAGGCCGCGTGGGCCTTGAGGTCGTCGTTCGAGGCCATGGTGATGCGCCTTTAAGACGTTGGCTGTCGCGTCCTTAGTTTTAGATTCAGGTATGGCGCCCCCTTCAATAACAGGGCAAGGATCTATCGTAAGTTTTAGATAGCATGCGACACTTCACCTGAAGGCCTGGAGTGAGGATGGGAAAGAGAAAAGAAAATGTTAGCATAGGGAAGATGAAGCTTCACGTCAGGCTTGGCGGAGGGTCTGCCGGTGGCGGAACTGGCTCGGGATAACTTATCCACTGCCCATCCACGCCTATCGCTATCAACAACGCGGCCAATTCCCCCGTCTGTCTATTTGGGCGGTTTAAATTTCATCAAGAAGTTGGTGTTGGTTTGATTCGCAATCTGAAGCACGAGTTCCATTGAAGTAAGAGTAAAGCCTAATGATCTCGGCTTCCTGGATTAGAAATATATATTCAAGAGTAGTAGTATATCTGTTGAAGCATCATGACTACTACCAGTACTAGTAATTTCACATCCTACTAGTTAGTATGCGTCGTCATTACTAGTACTAGAAGTTCATGAACTGGATGCCGCAGTGAGTGAGAGAATATCAGAGCCACAGTACCGGCACGTGCTCTGTTTCAAATTACCTTTTACCTTTTATGTCTCCATACAGGAAGTCATTTCATCCGGCATCCTCCACTTTAGGCTTTCTAGCCACGATGGAAAGAACTTCAATACCCTCACCGACCCAGCTAGCACTAGCAATGGCCATAGTCAAACTGAAGCCAGTGGGCCTGGATATCAAAGGCATAACCGCATCTCCTTCCAATGAGACAGACACGCAGATTAATTGAAATCTAGAACACTTATTGCAGATTCGACTCCACATTAGATCCACACAGCGGACTGATAGATTCTTTACTCATGACAAATACCTCGACAGTGTCTCCTTCTGGCAACAGGCATATGAGCGGTCTGAAGCCGAGCAGAGCAAACTACTGGAGCGGATATTTGAGTTGGAACAACGGAACGAGTCACTCCTGGCGCGGCTACAAGGTACGGCTGCCACCGGCGAAGGAGTGACTCTGAAACGCAAGGTCACCGGGAAGAGTGCAGCGTCTGGGAGTAATGTATCTATACGAAAGAGAGCAAAGACCCAGATTATCCCGCAGACAAATTCTTTGGTATTTACTAATAGTATACCTATTGGACTCGGTGGCGGTGCTATTGATCACCTAGAATGCCCCGAGCAATGTTCGCTACCCTTTTCGCCCCTGACCGATGAGGATTTGCTGACTGGACCTTCATCTAGTCACCGCACCTTTCATGAGACAGTTCTATTCACTTCAAAAAGTCTTACAAAAGCGACCAAATAACTCCAATATCATCAGAGCAGCCATAGAGTTGTGCAGCACCACCGTCGGAAATGTGCGCAGTGCTGTCGAACAACCGACAGTGTCTCGAACCTCGACTAAGAATCTAACCCAGCCCAGAAAGCCAGATATGTTGGCCATTTTGAAAACCGCAGAGTGTGCCTTTGGACTTCTCATCCAAGCCCTGAGGAAGCTGTCTGCAACAGGGCGGGCCATGCAAGATGTCGGGCATGTCACATATCACATAGTCCGGCTATATGAGGTTGTAATTGAGACTTTGGACCAGCATTGCAAGTCCAAATCCGAACAGTCACTTCATGAGACTAAAACGAGTGCTCGAACATCCCGGCAAAGGCAAAAGGCGAAGCCCAAACGGACAAAAACAGGTTGCTTCAGCGATATGCAGAAAGACCCCGATGATGAATTAGCCAAGCAGATGAGCTTGTTACTGAGTAAAATGGCGGTCTCGCTTGACACTAACCGCTCAAGTGAGCAGAATGTCTTGGAAGGCTTTCTGCTCGTATTACTCAATCGCATAGGAACATTACTCTGTTTGCTCGTCTTCCAAGACCTACGTTTACGGCCTGATCTACGGGTGGATACAACCAAGTTCCCACTTCCAGAGGGTCTAAAAGAGATAGATCTAAACGAGAGCTCAATATCAGCGGCGGTAATGGAGGCTAAATTCCTCATTTGGCCCTTAGAACAGATTCTGACCGTTTTGGATGATGTCCCTAGCCATGGTCCTTTAAGCACAAAATTCACCACAAAGGTTAAGGAACGACTACAAAACACCCTCATCCACTCGGTCTTCGGCACAGACTCTCTATGGCCAGATGTTCTACAACGTCCTGTTCAGCCTGATGACCGGGACATGGAGAAACTTCGCGCCTGCTCACAGATCCCTGAGCAATCAGTACCGGACTGGTTTGTACAAGAGGTTTGGAGGCTCCTAGGCTGGGACATGCTAGCAATGAACAACTATTCGAAGATATAGGGTTCATCATTCCGGTCCGGTTTTGAACCTTCTCAATCTGTGCTTGTGCCTGGGATGGCAGGGATAATATGCTCACATGGTCTACTGGTCTTAATAAGAATGGTGAGATGTTACATGGGTTGGAGATAAGCAGTTTCGCTGATACTTGTGATCATAAGTGAAATATTTTAGTCATGTCGTTCGACATTTGACAGCATTCTTAATTTGGAGCCTATTTTAAATCGAGGATACGTGCCGCGTTGCCACCCAAGACGCCCGCAGCAGCGTCTCCGTCCGTGTCGAATGCGGCGTGGATTGCCTTGTAATTAGTCGTCACACTAGGCCATTCTTTGTCGTCCTCACCCAGAGGAGGGAAGAACGGATGATCAGTCCCTGTACCCAAGTAGTTAGTTATATACTATAGGACCGTATTAGGACAACATACCAAAAAGAAGACGATCGGCTCCGCCCGCTGCAGTTACTGCTGCTTTCAACCCAGCGGTGCCGTACACGACAGCGTCCAGGTAGATATTGGTGTTCAGGACATCCCACACACTCCGTTGCGGACCCGGCACATCACCCCCATTGGCGATAAACTTGCGCTCGTGGAGAATGCAGCTCTCAATTCGACCAGCAAGGAAAGGAAGCGTGCCTCCGGAATGAGCTAACAGGATCTTCAGCCGCGGAAAGCGATCGAATACACCCGCCAAAAACATTCGCGTCACCGCAATGGTTGTCTCGAGCGGGAATCCTAGAGCCAGTGGAAGGACATGACCGTAGCGGCTGATCACCTCTGGACCACCAAACGCTTCATCTGGTAGCCCGTAGTGCGGGTGGAGAAACAACATCGACCCCGTGTCTTGTAATGCCTCCCAGACCGGATCCAGCTGATTATCATCCAAGCCTTTGCCTAGTCCCGTCGTTCCCATAATCACACCTCGGAGGTGCGGCAGTGTCTTCAGTCTTTTGATCTCGTTCACGACAATATCAGGACTCGGGGCACTGAGTGGAAGTGCTCCGAAAGCAAACAACGTCTCCTTCTCATGAAGTGCCTTGGTCTGGTCTGGATCTGCTTCGTTGTTCACTCGCGCACAGGTAGTCTCGAGGTCATCGTTGATGCGCTCTGCCCATGTCTGCGCTTCTTCGGGCTCGAGGAAATCTAGCCAGGGATTCGCTAACGAGATGACGCTGGAATTGATTCCGTGGCGTCGCATAAACTCCAGTTTCACGTTGATGTCTGAGTACGAAGAATCCACGGGGCGACCGCGCTCATCAATGGGAATAGATGGGTCATCGTCGGATGAGAGGATGATGAGACGAGGGGTTGCATTGTTGGCTGGGTCATGGACATAGGGGACGGTCTTGCGCGCGCGAAGCATCTGCATATAAGAAGGGGGGTATACATGAGTATGGATGTCAACGATTAGGGGCGCCATCTTGGCGGTTGGATTGCAGATGCGTGGTCAAGGGAAGGAGAGTCGTTTGTTTATGTTGGTTTGACCTCTGAGTAGCAGATGCAAATGAGGGGTAAGCGTCATGTGGAATGAATGCATCGAGGATGACTTATCAGGGATCAGTTGCAGTCAACCACTTGCCAGCTGCAGCCTGTCGCGCTCTCCACTGCGATAAGCAGCAGCTTAATCTGTTATCTTCTGCAGGATCCGACCATAATCTTCACCAGGATATCTGAGTGATAGTCACCCCGACCCAGCCGGGTGAATTTAGCGAGGGGGACGGAGGAACTTTTGTGGCCTGATAAGAGATTCCCCTCCCCAGATTGCCATATCTTCAATCTTCAACGCCGTATCTGGATTTGTTGCCCCTGCCCCGCGATTGATTGTTTGGCCTTATCACGGACCCAGAACCATCATCCAATTGATACGGCCTTGCCCCAGCTTCATCCCTGGTTCATCGCCGATAAGTGATCTCACGGCAACTCGACTGGATTCCCCGCCCTTGCGCCATCGCGTTTCCCTGAAGGTTATCACCCCCATCTCAGGAGCTATTAATTTCCTGCATCCGGCTCAGTGCATCGGTTGTTCTTGTCTCGGCTACTCTCCTCTCTGCTTCGGGCTCAACGTGAATCGCTGCAATGGAAGGCAATCTGCCCCAACAGCAGTGCCATCCTGCTTCCACGGCCGTCGACAAGGATGACCTGGTCATCCCAGTGAGTATTTCCGAGGACGGTTGCTCGTCCTCCCTCTCACTCCACAAGCCTGGGTCTTGTCTTAACTCACTCCTTAATCAATCCTGACTTATCGTCTGTGTGTAGATCATCGATTTCGGGCCCTTCCTAAACGGTACCCCCGCCGATAAGCACGAGGTCGCCATGTCCATCGTAGACGCCTTCAAATCATCGGGCTTCCTTTATCTCAAAGACCATGGAGTACCACCATCTGTGGTTTCCCGCGTCTTCGGCTCCTCTGCCCGCTTCTTCAGTCGACCCCAGGATCAAAAAGATGGTCTGTGCTGGACTTCCCCACAGTCGAACCGTGGTTACGTCAAGACTGGGCAAGAGAAGCTAAGCATGCCTGATGACGTCGAGGGGCCTTCACGAACCACACCCGACCTGAAAGAGACAATGGAGATTGGTCGGGAAGGTGAAGATAATCTTCCTAATCGGTGGCCGGACCACTTCGATGAGGAGGGGAAAGACTTCAAAGAGGTGATGCTGTCCTTTTTTGACATGTGCAAGTCTCTACATACTGAGGTCATGCGGGCTATTGCACTGGGGATGAATTTGCCGGAGCATTTTTTCGATGCATACGTGGATGCGGGTGACAACAACCTTCGTTTGCTTCATTACCCCTCGGTCTCCAAGGATACCTTCAAGCAAAATCCGGGACAGGTCCGAGCCGGGGAACACAGTGATTATGGTTCCATCACACTGCTTTTCCAAGATAGTCGTGGAGGACTACAAGTTCGCAGTCCCAAGGGTACTTTCGTGGATGCAACACCCATCGCAGACACGGTGGTTGTCAATGCTGGCGATTTGCTGGCTCGATGGTCCAACGATATAATCAAAAGCACCCGACACAGGGTTGTCGAGCCACCGGCAGCGGCCGGACAGGAAGAGAATGGTTCCGATGTCTACCCCGATCGATACAGCATTGCGTACTTTTGCAACCCTAATAGGAATCAGTTCATTGAAGCCATTCCTGGAACTTATGAAGAGGAATCCCACCCTGCAAAGTATCCTGGAATCACTGCTGGCGATTATTTGATGCAACGGCTAGCGGCGACAATATAAAAGCGCTTGGCGGGACAGTATCGAACTGAGCGCAGCGGAAGATCAGATTGTTTTCAATGGTGTCTTATCTAGCGGATCAATCCATCCCGGTGAATTGCCACGGTCTATACATATCATCATACAGTACTTTAACCGTTACCATCAACCTAGCCTGACTTGAACCTCATCTACTCTACTACTAGTGTCTGCCCAGATACCCATTGAACTAAGTATCTACATTGCCACCGAACATCAAACACCACCAGAGGCGCTGATAACTATTCGTTAAGCATATACAGTTCCTCACCGTACGCCTCCCCCTTCTTTGAGGTGTGCTACTTTCTGTATCCTCGCTTTTCTCTTCTCCTTCTTCCCCTCATCACCACCTTCATCTTCCTCTCGTTTTTGCCTTCTTCTCATCTTGCCTCACCTCGCATCCCATGGCTTTCCTGATTCTATATAAACATCATCTTTTCTTCACCTCTTCTAATGAGACTCATCTTACTGTATTCTTACCTCTGAAGTGAAATAGCTCATACATTCTTCCTCACCTTCATATACTTGTCATCTCATACTTCCGTTCCTCGTCTTTCTCACCTTCCTCACCTTCATAGCAGCCTCTCCTAACCTCACCTCACTTCCTCTCACCTACCTTTCTGCAACTATATAAACTTTTTCCTCCCACCCTCCCTCCTCTTCCTCTTCTCTTCTCCTACCACTATCTAAACCCTACTTCTCTTCCCTCCATACTCTCGTTTTCTATTCTCTCCTAGTCTCTCTTTACTATCCATCGATATCTCTTTTCCCCTTCCTTCCTGACCAACAGCCACCCTTTCTATATCTCTGCACTAGGCTTTTCCTTCCCCAGTAGCTTTGGCTCTCCTTACGTGAACAATTCATCGACCATGGAGACCTCACATGAGAATACGGGACCGCTAGAAGGACCTGAGAACCAGGCCACAAACCCTTTGGACATACAGGTGCATCATAGGCAAGAATCTTCCCCTCAACCAGACGGTCTAGACGTGAGCGAAATGCTCTTAAACTCAATCGATCGGCGCAGAGAGGCTACAGGTCACAAAGAGGCACTCGCATTGAGCCGCCTGGCTCTCCAGATGAAAGGAAGTGAGATATTATATGCAAAAGGTCAATGACATTTACGGGTAATGCTAACTGATTGCTATTAGGGGAACATCTTGAGACCCCATCATTTGTAGTACCTTCACCGCAGGATGATCAAGCAACCGCAGCGCATACAAATGGCGAGGATAGCTTATTTGTTGCGGAAACGGACCATCCGTCATTGACACTTTCAGATGGACAGTTAACTCTGACTGAGCAAGAAATGGCCAGTATACTTCAGAGCTTCAATGGTGTAGATGGTGAAACGTCCCCCGTTCAACCACTATCGCAAGCTCTACCTCAACTGGATCCCCGGGCATCGCAAACGGAAAAGGGAAGCGTAACGGCCCTTGTCGATGATAGTCAAGATCAGAGATCGTTCAAGACTCCTTCGGTTCGGCCAACGTCATCTTCACCTTCATCTTCACCTTTATCTATTGGGGATGAAAAAGACCTTGTTGTTGATTTCCCGGATGTTCCAGATGACATTGAAGACCAAGAATGCCCGTCAGAGTGGCCTGAAGAGGAGATTGAAAGAAGCGCGCAGGGTGACTTATCAAAGGCAAAGTAAGTATGAGGTTAGTCCACATCAGTGTGATAATAGCTAACTACCCAGATTCAATGCTGTTGAGCGATGGTACAAAGGACTCGAGAAAGTATCTTTAACAGATGAGATACGCTACGAAGCAGCAAAGCAACAGGAATATGCCCGCAAGATAAGGGTCGAAAATAGAAAGGCGTTGGAAAAACAGGCTGAATCCAGCTACTCCAACTTAGACGAGTCAGATGCCTCCAATTCCGGACAGATTCCCGCTGAGCAAAAGACCAGAAGCTCTGATAAGCTTCCTGACAAACCTCAGCCAAGAAAAAGACGGAGCAACAGAATATCGGCCGAGGAAAAAAGAAAGAGCAAGTAATTTGGTCTCGATTTTGTTCTTGGGCGTAAGAAGAAACGGGAAATGCCTCCGAAGAGATCTCGAAAACGCAAGGCAGAAGGTTTTGACACTAGACCTGCGCCTATGAAAAGGCTCAAGCGTGGGAACTCAAAAGAAAAAGAGTATCTTGAAGCCCTTCTTGCTTCAAGGATCATCCCAGACGCCCATGAAAATGCTTCATTGGCTGCGATACCTGACTCCGTTGACAGGGATAAGATGAAAGCACTCACAAGACTTGTTGCTACTATTCCTAGTGCGGATCAAGAGGAGGCTAAATCAGACAAGAAGAAAATTCTCCAGGCAACTAGAAAGTTCACGAGTCCTGCAAGGAGTGATGGAAAACTTGGATGGAAGCTTAAGGGTCTCAATACAAGCTTGTATCACTATCAGGTCCGTGAATTCATTCCCCATTACCTATGATGAAAGCTAACGGATAGGGTAGCTTTTAGGGGCAGCTTTCATGGTAAGAAACGACATATTGACATCTGGAAGACCCTTGCAGCTAAATGAAGCAGCGTGACCGTGAGAATTCACCAGAAGGACCTTTTGGTGGACTATTAAGTGATATAATGGGGTTAGGGAAAACAATTCAGGCCCTTGGTAAGTGCACGCAGGAAAGCAGCTAGTGTCTCTAACCTGGTGCTAGCAAATATCATCGATGGAAAGCCATGTGATCCGGAGGATCCTGTGAGAACAACCCTCGTTGTTGTTCCCTCACAACTAGTCACTCACTGGTATGCTTACCCAACGCTATTTGCTCAATCTTCTGTCTCATTTGTACAGGAAGGTCCAAATTACAAAACATTGCGATAAAAAAGCCATAGGAGAAGTCCTCATATACAAAGCGAACTCGCGACTTGAGACTCTCGATACAGTGGGGAGTCTCGAGAAATATGACGTTATGTATGTAACAAACAACTGTTTATGATGTGGGAGCGATGTACTCACGCAGCTGCCAGAATCACAACCTACGATGAAATCAGGAGGTCCTATCCACGTATAAAAGTTTCAATGAGTGAGATGAGCGAAGACAAGATCAGGGACTGGTGGGATGAATCTTACGACGCGGAAATTGGCCCACTACATCAAATCAGGTTCCACCGAATTATCCTTGACGGTGAATGTTTCCCTCTGACTTTCATGGCAGTAACATAAACTGACCATCAACCTGCAGAGGGCCACCTAATCAAAAATCACCTTTCGTCAGTGTCCATTGCTGTCCGCGCTCTGACCGGCCATTATAAGTGGATCATAAGTGGCACTCCAGTGCACAAGTGAGACTACACTGACTACTCTGTTATTTTCTTTTGGCTTCTAATGTGAGACAATTGCTAATAATATATTCGAAGCTATCTGGAAGAGTTCTATCCACTTTTTGACTTCCTTGGTGTCCCACGAATTGGGAACGTAGGTCATTTCATGAAAAGCTTTTGCAGCGTACGCCATTCAGTAGTTCACCCTTATCAATCAAAATTCGCTAATATTCTACTATAGGATGATAATGGTCATGGACGTCTCGTGAACTTGCTGCGATCTTTCTTGTTTCGTCGGACCCACAAAAGCCGACTCTTCTCATTGCCAGTTATTAAGCTACCTGATGTTGGCGAAAGAACAGTCAGGGTGAAATTTTGCAGTGTTGAAAGAGAGCTCTACAATGCAATATCGGAGTTATTCATAGAAAACATTAACGGTACGCAAGATGTTTTCCTTTCAGCAACAACAACAACACCCCCCCCTTAATTATTGAACGCAAAACACATCTGACGGTAATGTAGGTTGTGCACGTTCTGGACAGCCTAATCTGGCCCAATACCGATGTTTCCTGTCGATGATTTTGATGCTGCGCATGTTTTGCAGTCATCTACTCACGACACAGCGCATAGTGAAGAGATTGTTGTCAGAGGGATATCTGATAAATAAACTCTCCAGAATTGCCAAGGAAACTGGAAACATAGATGACCCGTCTTCTAGAATAGTCCAATGGATTGTCTCTGTACGAAAGAAGACGACGGTGCTTAACGACCGTGAAAGTGAAGACGCCGGTCAATGTCTCGAAGAGCTTCACGGGGACAAGACAGTATTGACAAATAACTTCCATCAATTCATGTGCGAGCTTCATGAGAATGAAAACTGGGATGAAAGACTAGAAAGAACCAATTGCCCGACATGCGAATTTGTACCTGTGAACCCTGTGATCACATCATGCAAACACTTATATTGTGAGGAGTGTTACTACTTCCTCCTGACTGACAAGAGCACAACGCTTGGAAAACCTGTCTGCAGACGTTGCCTCGATACAATAGAGGAAGCCGCCTACTACGAAGAACAGATGCCCAAACAGGCACACTCTGAAAATCCCACGTCGTCGGCATCAAAGAACAAGGGAAAGAAACCGGCGAAAAAGAAGACGACAACCAAAGGACCTGGAAGCTGCATGCGACGAATCACCGCAGGACAGACCGAGTCAGACGAAGAGGAGGATGCTGACGAAGATACAGATTGGATTAAGGCGTGTGCCCAGCACATGCCGAGTGCTAAACTCACGATGATACAGGAGATTCTTGCTGTGTGGCTTGCAGAGGACACTTCAAGCAAGGTAGTGATCTTTACTCAGTTCTTGGATTTTGTTCGGATCCTGGCTGCCATGTGCAAATTGGAAGGATGGCCATTTGTCTGCGTGAGCAATCAAATCCTCAAAATGCTAAAGCCAGGATCGGCTAACGGTATGCAGTTAACTGGGAAGATGTCTCTAGCAGCTCGTGAAGAGAGCATGAGAATTTTCAGCGACAAAGAGGGTCAAGTTAGGATTATTATCGCCAGTCTGAAGGCGGGAGGTATAGGTCTCGACCTATCCGCAGCCAATAAATGCATTCTTGTCGACTTGTGGTGGAACGAAGCTATCCAGGAGCAGGTATGTATACTCTATAATGTATACAGTTTTCGGGTACTAACAATTCTTGCCCCAGGCCTTTTGCCGGTTGTTCAGAATTGGACAAGAAAGCACAGTGCAGTACGTCAAGCTCATTGTTGAAAGCTCTATCGACGATTACCTTCTCGATCTGCAGACACGAAAGACTGCGGGAATCAGCAGCACAATGGGTGAAGACGTTCTGAAGGACCGAGATACAATCGAAGACCTTCTTCAGATGTTTGCACATGTCGAGAAGGACGCTAATGGAGTGCTTTACCTTCAACCGAAGACATCGTCAAGGGACGTACAGAAGTGCACTGGGCTTCGACCCTCGTTCGGTATCTTCTGAACGGAGCGATGACACAATACTTGCTTTAATTTCTTGGCTTTATATCTTTATTTGCTTGGTCTTACTTTTCTAGTCTACTCCTGCTTTTGTCTGCTTTCTTGCCTTTCTGCTAATTTGCATGCCCTGCAGTTATGGAAATGGAGGCGAGCTCTCTGGGATATTATTTTATTTGATTATCGCGCTGCAGCTTCAAGTCCCATCGGTTCCATCTAGGCTATTTCTAAATATAATACTTGAACTTTTGGGGCAAATATCTGATCATTTAACTAAGTTTATTTACAGGATTCACCTTGATAATGGATCCAGTCCAATGAAGCACACTGCATCAAGCATGGGGTCATCAACAACTAATCTTGAACAGTAACTCGAGCCTCTATACGTATATTCATGAGGTGCTCTGCGACAATTCCTCTTACTGATAGAACTAATAAGTGCAGGGCACCGTGCTCAATCGGCCTCCATCGGTCACTGTGATATTTCCATTGATATAAGCTCCAGAGGCACTGGCCATCCAAAGTACCATCCCCGCAAACTCTTGCTCGCTGCCAGCTCGAGTCAGTGGCACCATTTGGCTGGGGAAGGATCCATCCGAGACTCCCAAGTCTTCGAATCCGAAACTTGACGTTGTCATCTCAGACAGGTACAGACCCGGGGCGATCCCATTCACACGAATATGGTACGGCGTCAGCGTCGTGGACAGGATCTTGATTAGATGATTTGTCGCCGCCTTAGAAAGATTATAGGCAAAGTTGAATGCTACGCGTCGATTGAAGGCAGCGATCGAGCTGGTGATAATAACCTGTGCCGTGGGCGCGGCGGGCTGGTTCTTCACCGGAGCCGGTCTCCTTTGATTCGCTGCGTCTAGCAAGGGCAGAAACGCCAGAACTGTATAGTAAGTTCCCGTGACATTGACATCCATAACACTGGAGAACTCTTCCGTGGGGAAAGACCACAGATGGTCGCGAATTTCGGAAAGACTTGGGATCGACCCGTCCGGCTTGGGGCCAGGAGGACGCATGGTCGTGTCGCCCACGACACCGCTGTTGGCTATGAGCAGATTGACGTGATCTGTCTGTGCGGCAATTGTGTCATAGGCTGCTTGGAGGGACTCCTTCGATGAGATATCGGCTTTGACTGGGATGATCGAGCCTTTCTTGCTTAGGGCCGCTGTCTCTTGCAAAGCTTCCTCGCGGCGGCCTAGGATGAAGACCTTGGAGGCACCGTTTTCAGCGAGAGTGAGGGCCATTGTCCGACCCAAGCCTATTGATGGATATGGTTAATGATGGGGTCGGGCTGCCAGATATGGTCGAACGTACCACTGCCCCCGCCGGTTACGATGACCACCAGTCCGTCGACCGAGAAGAGCTGCGACGCTTGGAGATGCGACATGTTGTTGTCCTGTCCGGTCTTGCTTGCTTGCTTGCTTGCTTGCAGGAGTGACAGTGGTCTGATACTCGCATAGGCGCAAAGAAGATGGGGAAAGATAGGAACAAGGCACTTTGTTGTGAGGATGGGCCATGCGACTTGCTTCTTCCGGCGTCCCCACGCGGGGCACGCGGAGCTGATCGACCAACCGATACCGGACATCTGCTGCCATCTGCTACCATCCGCTGCCATCGTCTCTCTTCTCCCTCTCTGCCACCAACGGCAGTGTTGCACAGCTGCTGAGCATCCCCGCGAGCAGCTTGTTCTTGCTGCCACTCTCGCGATCGGGCGTTTGTATCCCTGCCGAAATTCAACGCAGCGCAAGAGGCGCGACGCGTGGGTTGCGACCTGGCATTGCCAGGCCGGGTTCGAACATCCATTCACCTGTCCGGCTCCAAGCCCCGGAGGGGTTCGACACATTCCTCAGGTGCAACTGTCTTGTCGGACTCTGAATCCGTGGGGGATCGTTTCCGCCTAGGGAAACTTGCTCGACGTCACAATTACCAAGGCTCCGGATGTCGGATGTCCCAACAAATCTATCATACCATTGGAGAGGTGGTTCTTAGTACTGCGTGAATACATTTATTGGATCTTTATTTTGCAGCCCCTTTGAGTAAAGTGCCATGCTTGTTCTCCGGATGTGCTTCCTTCGGCCTAATATCCGCAGAATATCCAGGGATGCGTCCATAAGAATTATACTATCGGATCCGGTGTCTGCGAAGATGGTGGCTACAACTCCCACCGGCATTTCGAGTCATCCGAGGGTGATTTACCATTATTTTGAACATAGCTTTGGCGCATAGCAGCTTCTTGGCAGTTGTTCCACTGGGTCCGCCACGTACATGTCTTTGAAAGCCACTAAGCGTGGCTGGAAGTCATGACCGTATCGATCCCTTCCCAAACAACTTGCAGGAATTGCGGCTGAACTGAAGATAACCTGCCTCTGCAAGAAACTGACATGGTGGGGCTAGCGATGAGTCTTTCATTATATCTCACACTTCCGTCGCCTTCCGCCAGGGTTGTGGTTGTTGAGGAGGTTACATCCACGCGCATCCGGAGTCCAACAAAAGCCCTTCTGTTTCGTCGAGTACAAACAGGATCCTGACATCGAAGATGACGATATATTGATTGCGTCACAGATAGGTTGCGACCTGACGAACACGATCTGCTAGTTAGCAACGTATTTATGTTCCTGCCGGGTGCCTGTCTGCTTCCGAATTCCAACACGCTGTGGATATTTAGCTTTTTGGAGTACAACCGTCGATCAGGATGGCTTCATACCGTTTTCTCCTGTTGAGCTCCCTAGGCTCCCTGCCCTTGACTCTGGCACATCCCCGCCTCAACATTGCTCGGGCTGCTGCAAATACGACAAGCGCTGGGGCTGGCATCGCAACTGCTAATGCTACTGTCCCGGCCACTGCCATTGCTCCTGCCAATGCAACTGCCCCGCCTGTGGTGACATATTCCACCACCCAAGCCCATACCCCATTCACTGGAGTTCCGACCACAACGGGGGCTCTGAGCGCAACCCCGATCGGTCCGGGTATTTCTCCCTTGGGCATCAACCCGTCGGCTACCACGTATCCCAGTGATGGACAACTCCATAACCCCGAGCCCGGTCCGTATATACCAGCCGGAGGAGTTGGAACAAATGGGGAGACTCCTGTCTATAATGCCAAGAGTGACTTTGATTACGAGTCTTTGGTAGGTTTCTATCACCCTGACTCTTTCCCCGTATTCCTGCTAATACTGCAACAGGCTCTCGCGTTGTACCAAGAGTACATCGAGCTCGATCTTTTCCACGATGGACTGGCTCGCTTCTCCGCGGAAGACTTCGAGGCTGTTGGGTTGACAGCGGAAGATCGCTTTTTGATCGAGTTCATGGCGGACCAGGAAGTCGGCCATGCGACCATGTTGACCAATATTTTGGGCGCCCAGGCCCCCAGGCAGTGCAACTACATATACCCTTACACCACCGTTCAGGAGTTCCTGGATTTCTGCCAGAAGCTTACCCGCTTTGGAGAGGCTGGTGTTTATGGATTTCTTTCTCATCTGGACTCCCGCGAAGCAGCAACGCTTCTGACATTGTCGATTACCACGGAAGCTCGCCAGCAAATGATCTTCCGGCAATTTGAGGGTCTGTTCCCAATGCCCGTATGGTTTGAGGTCGGTGTTCCACAATCATGGGCCTGGACGTTGCTTGCCCCCTATATCAGCTCCTGCCCGGAGGACCAGACGCGCCTGGCGTGGCAGAACTTCCCTGCGCTGTCTATCCTGAACCAGCCGAACCCGGTCCGGATCAACGGCGCTGAGGCATGGAGGGAAACCATCAGCAATGGCACGAACGTGCTGAACAGTACAGCCGTTCCGAGCTCCCAAACCTGCCTGAACTCCAACACTGCTGGTGTTGACTGTTCACCTGCCATTACCCACAACCGCACAAACCCCCTGTCGTACCCAGGCCGAGAGGTTTACCTGTCCTGGGAAGCGCCCGGGCGGCCAGTTGGACCCAACAACAGCTATATAACCTCGACGAATGCTGGAGAGCCCAGGTACGTAGCCTGGGTGACGCAGCTGAACGTGACCTACTCCGAGTTGAATCTCAATGGCTCGAGGGCAGGATCGACCATTCAGCCCAACGTCGAAACCTACGCTGGTGATCCCGCCATCAATGGCACCATGTTCATTGCCATTACAGACACCAACCTCTATGTGACCCCGTTCAACATCACCATGTTGAACCCTCATGTGGTTGCTGGGCCGGCTCTCTACCAGTCTGGATAAGCGTGCCGATGTCGTGGCAAGGATTCCCGTTATAAACGCCCGAATCTGATATTTTGGGTGGACAGTATGTACCATGGAAAGGAGGAAGAGGACATCTACATCATAATAATACAATCTCGGATGTTTACAATGATAGTAATTTTGAACCTTTTGTCTTTGTAGCGACAAGGTAATTACTGTAGCGCAGGGCACATGACGGCTAACGCCGCTTAAGTCCGGCGGTGATACATCATTTCCAAGTGGACACCTGAGCGCTCCCACAGTGGAGAGCCTCTCCTCCCTCCTCATTTGCAACGCGAACCATCACCTTTCCTCGCAACGAGAACGCTACCGCCATCTACGGGAATATACAATATGGAAGGCCCCAGAAACCGAAAACAGCGACGAGCTGCTGCTGCAGCGACTGCCCCGAGCGACACGTTTGATCCCTCCTCGGTCCCCCTCGCACGCCCGAAACCGTCGAAACCAAAAGGAAAAACCTTGGTGGATATAATTTCTGAGAGACAACATGAGCTTCTAGGCCAAGGAAATACTCCTGTGGGCGAGTCTGGCCTGGGTCCCGGGACCCGGCTGGTGACCATGGACCCCGCGACCGGAAAGATTTCAGGCCTCGACCCCTCGGAGCTTGCTGACATGGAGAGAATTCAGGATGTCACGGAAGAAACTTCGTCGGATGACGAGGCGCAAGCTGGGGAGAAGGACACAGGCTCCGACCATCCTATTCCGCCCGTCATCGACACGCTGCTGCTCTCCATGCCCCTGACCACCCTCCATCTGACTCTCGCCTACCTCGCGGCCCATCAGTATGCAGAGACGATTGAACTGGAGAACCTCGTGCGCGAGTCCGTGTTCGTCGCGTTTCCAATGCTGACGTTACTCATCCACCTCGCTCACGGACACATTGTCTCCTTCATTGGCAGCACCGCCAAGTCTGAAACGATCTCGCTTTTCCCCTGGGACAGTGACAAACTGACGTTAGCATTCCTTCGCAAGCTGCTCTTTCCGCCGACCTTACGCACCTCAATCTTCCTCCCGCTTGCTATCATGCTTGGCTGTAAGCTGATGGTCATCACCAACGAAGACCCGTACTACGCCGTGATGAAAGGGGCGCCAGCCGTTGGGACCATCTGGATATGGAGCGTGTTGGAGGTACCCGTCGGAGCCGCCGCCATAGGGGCATTGGGGCCACTTGCGTGGGGGGTGTGGTGGAAAGGGTATGGGATACTCTGACGTGTTGGGGGCCATTATCGATCAACGCTCGGATCGCGCTATTTGCGCGCCCGTTAGGTGACGCCGTCGTTATCACCGGATGGAAGGAGCTGCATCCTAGCACAACATGCTTTGGTCTGGGATTCGACTTGCGCCGGTGCCTCGGTTACGATGGTTCAATGCATTATCACCGGTCGGGGTAGGGTTGTACAATGGCGGGTTCAATGAGCCCCTGCGCGATTGAATTCATCACGTCACTGCAGGCACATACAGAATTTTCTTGTTTACCGCTATACCTACTGCCACCGACTCAATCACATCTGCTGAGGTTTCCATCGGTACCCGCCGGAGCCGATGTTGTGCGACATCGGTTGCTTCATCACGGCACGTGTGTCGCAGAAGTCGGTGACCACCATCGCCGATGAGTTTCTGCTGCTGGACCGTGATCCCCGACGGGCTTCAGCCATGGTCATACTAGATGTTGAGACCCCAATTACATGTGAAGATGGGACGCACCCTTGCGCAACTGGGTGGGGATGGAAAAGTCAAGTGAGGGGAAGCAAAGAGGGGAAAAAAAAAAAAA
>KV907505.1:840348-926976 GCA_001990825.1 Aspergillus carbonarius ITEM 5010 | reverse complement strand
CTATCACCTTGCATTAGGAATTTTTCTCAACCATGGTACCATCGACTTTATTCGTCTTTATTTTTAATAGGATCCTGGATGAGAACCTTAAGTGGGGGAACTATACATATCGCTTAGAAGTCTGTCTCGGGGTGTGCAGGAGACAGAAGAAGAATCACACCAGCTGTTCCGGAGTAGAGCAAACATGTAACTGACTTGACCCGTGACTAGAAGTCTCCTTGGTAGCCAAAGAAACATGTACCCTGACATCAACATACATACACGAGCTGTAGCATGGTCATGTACATGAACATGTACCTCTGCTGCATCTGTCACTCTACTCTGCAACACAAATACAGCGAAAAAGTAGATCGAATGTAAACACCACCACCAAAACCACATGCCAATTCTCTCCCCAACTACATGACATGCCCTGCATCATCATCATCACCAACCAAACTACTCACAAAATATATGGTATACCTCGGTATAATCCAACCCAACCAACCCAACCCCAACCCCTTACAGCAAGAACCGCCTCCACCACCGGCAGCGGCGGCGCCGCCATTCCAAACCCGTCCAACAGCCCATCCCAGTCCAGTCCAGTCCAGTCCATCCCATCCCATCCCATCCCCGCAAATAAGATCCATGAGTTGGGATTCCATTCCCCCCCCCCGGTCTATAATACCCATCCATCATGTATAATGGACTCGGAGTCGGACTCGGACCCGTAAGCTACTATATGTATGTATGTTATACCTCTTCACACGGTAGGATTATCACCCACAAATAAGTACATGGGACACGGACCTCGCTACACGTCGACATCACTCTGTAGACAGTGACTAGGCTAGAGAAATGTGAGTAAGAGAAGAATAATACATCCCAACCCAAGAATCAGGATCGGAGATAGACAGACATCCACTCATTCAACACCTCCCCCCCTCCTTCGCTCGCTTCTCCTCACAAGCTCTTATTCCTCTCCTCTCCTTTCCTCTCCCCTCCGGGTCTTAATCTTGATCTCGATCTTATCCTTGACTTTGAACCAAATGAGATTTAATTCCTAATGAATAATAAACATCCCCCCCGCCCCTCTCTCTCTCCCTCCCCGCGTAAATAATCCCATCCCTACTTACCATCCATACCTAGTACTTACTTACTTGTAAATAAACACCCCATCCCAATCCCAAACATCTCAAACAACCAATCTAAATCTAAAAGCACCATTCTCATTCCCCTAGAAAGAAAGCAAACAATAAATAAATAAAAATAAATATTCAAAAACAAAAAATATTCTCATCTCATCTCATCTCATCCCATCCCATCCATACTATACTATACTACTAGTAGTAGTCCTACCCAATTAATTTAAATTTAGGCGGTTGGAAAAAAAAAAAAAAAAAAAAAAGGAAGGAAGGGAAAGGAGGGGAGGAAGAACTAACCCTATCCTATCCTATCCTATCCTATCCTATCCTATCCTATCCTATCACCTATTGATTACTTATTACTTATTATCTTACTTGCATGGATTTCGATATCAGGGACAGGGATAGATGGATGGATGGATGGATGGATGGGTGGGTGGAGGAGGTGTGTGGTGAATGGTTAGGTTTGATTTAATCTACGTATTATGAAATAATATATTAATCTAGGTAACTAACTAAATTGAGTAATCAAGGATAGTAGTTTGGCTATTGCCTAAATCAGTGGTCAATACACGTGCTACTTTCTTAGTATTTAGAGGAAGGTAGATAAATAGATAGATAGATAGATAGATAGATAGATAATAGTAAGACGGCGTCACACAAAAACGGACAGACTCCACTAGTAAGGTAATGACTAGGTAGTACTGGTAGTACAGAGGACTAGAGAGAAGACAGCTGCAAGGGAACGCTGAACCGCCGGGTGCCAGGATAGGTATCGGGCCTGCATGTAACGGCGCGCGGTGATTGGTGCTGCGCCACAGATTGATTGATTGATGGATTGATTGATTGATTGATGAATTGGTCTCTTGAGACGGAGAGTGAAAGAAGTGAAAGAACATTGCAATTGTCATGATTAATGCGAACAATTTAGTTGACACCACTATATAAGTCCATTATGTATGTATAGTATGTACCATGTCAGACGAGCCAGTCGTCTGCTCTCTTCTCTCCCAACGCCGAAACCTGCCCGGTGATATACACCAACGCCAGAATATGTACGGGTTTCCCCAAGTGGAATATGAACCAATAAACTAACCCCCTCCCCCCCTAAGCCGTGATGCGCCCTTTATGCATGATCCCGACCGTCTGGAGACTAGGCCCCTTGAACCGCGCCAGAAGCGAGCTCACTATCTCCCGATAGGTGTTCATCTGCGCCAGCTTGAACCGTTGAATCTTCCCACTCGCGGTCCGCGGGATCTCCTCCACGAAAATCACCCCCCCATCCAGCGCCTTGTAGCTGGCCAATTGTCCCCGCGCGAACATGTACACGTCCTCCGACGTTAATCGGCTGCTGGTTAGGTCCTTGGCGCGCACCACGAACGCCCGAGGCAATTCCGTGGTGCCATCCCCCGGCGTAACTCCAATCACCGCCGCGTCTGCGATCTCCGGGTGTTTGAGGAGCACCGCCTCGACTTCTGCCGGGGCCACCTGCCATCTGCATGTCACATTTCACGTTAGTTTCCTCTAGTGGCCTTCGCCGCGCACGAAAGGGGTCGCTCGACTTACCCTCGCACTTTGATCAGCTCCTTGGTGCGTCCGTAGATGTAGTACACCCCGCCACTAACATATGCAACGTCGCCGGTGCGAAACCAGCCTTGCCCGTCTTTGGCGTCCGACCGCCCCTTATACCCACTCAACAGGCCATCCCCGCGAACGTAGAGCTCGCCAGGCCGGTTCTCCTCAAGCACCAGATTGCCATCCTGCCCAACCAGCCGCACCTCGTACCCTGCGAGCAGCCTGCCAATACTGCCGGCGTTGGCCTGCTCACCGTGTCGGTTCTGGAACACGACGCCCACTTCCGTCATCCCCCACAGCTGGGAGGCGGACGCGTCGAGAGGGAGGAGTTCCCCAAAGCGTTGCATGGCAGCGGCATCAATCGGAGCGCCGGCGACTCCGACGTAGCGTAGCGTCGCCAGATAATCCGCGATGGGCAAGGTGGAGCGATTGAAGGTATGAATCATGGCCGGGACCATGTAGGTCTCGGTAATACGATACTGATACACCGCCGCCACGAACTGGGTCAGTTCGAATCGCGACAGCACAAACAAGGGCTGGCCATATCGGATGGGGAACAGGTGGGTCCACAGGGCGCCAAACATATGGAACATGGGCAGGGACATGAGCCGGGTCACCTCGTATGGCACGTCGTAATGGATGCTGAGATGATGTGATACCATGGCATGGTGCGACATAAAGGCAGCCTTGGGCAGGCCTCCGGTACCGCTGGTGGAGAACATGGCGGCCGGGGTGGATTTGGCGATATGCTCGTCATTGAAGGCCACCCAATCATTTTCGCCGTAGGCCAGAAGGTGGGCGAAGTTGATGAAGGAGCCGTCCCCACTACTCGGTAGATACGGCGCCCCGGCGGCAGCATATGCCAATGGCCCCGCGAGCAGATGTTGGGCGATGTGATCACCTGCAGATTCATCCAGCAGGCAAACCTGGCTGGGGAGAATGCCCCGGTCGGCTGACACGCTCAGGACGGTGGGCAGTGCATCGCGGGATGTGATGATCAGTTTCGGTTCTGCCAGTTGCAGGATATGTTCTAACTCTTGCGGTTGGCTGCGCGCGTTTGAGCCCATAAACACGCCGCCGGCGCCGATGATGCTGAAGAAGAGTGCGGGGTATATGATCTACCATCCAGTGAGTCAGTAAGAGAGACATGGAGGGGTAGAATGCAAAAAATATTCGTAATATTAATTGAAAAAAATAAAAGATAAAAAAAAATAATTTAAGAGGGGAAAAAAAAAAAAAAAAAAAAAAAAGAAAAGGAAAGGAAAGAAAGAGGGTGAGTGGGGATAGGCCTAGAGGCTAGGTGTAGTCAGGGGAGGGATGGATGTATGGCGGAGAGCCTACGAAGCAGAAGATAGGCACTTACACTGTTTCCCAAGTGGACCAAGACACAGTCGCCTCTCTGCACATGGTGGGCCTTCAGGCCAGCAATCAGCGTCCGAACCAGCGTCTCAAACTGCCGCGCATTGAATGACCGCGAGGGGTTTTCAGCGTCAATAAACAATGGGCGTTCAGGATCATAGGGAACAGGCCCCCGAAAGGCAAAGGTCAACAAGTCGGTGTAGGTGCCGTTGGGGTTGCTGGTGGCAGTGGTGATGTTGTGGTGCTGATTGCCCACTACATTGGGGCACGAATCCCAAAGACCCATCGTTGTGGAATTAATTGGTTGTCCGGTGGGAGCCGTGGGAGAATCGGTGGGAAAAGGAGTGGAAACCAAGGGGTGTAGGGGGTGAGGGAATGGGGGAAGGAATTCACTCAGGCCCGTGAAGTCAATGTCGGATCAGGGCTTGGATGGCTTGGATAGATGGCAGTCCAGAGTGAAGAGCAGAGGAGAAAAGAGACACCAGGATATATCCCCGATCCAGTGAAGGGGAAATCCGGGGCGATAAATATATCGCCATGCTGCTCGAGGTTCCCGGCCTTTGTCATGCTGGCGGTTTCAAAAAGTCAAAAGGATTCTGGGCCAGCAGAGGAATTCCAGTTTCGAGGGCGACGCGATGGCGGTGATTTGGAATCATTCCAGCGTGGCGCGCCGCCGGCTCCGCTCAGATCGGGTCGCTGATCCTCCTCCGGCCCATGCCAGACGCTTGCGCTCTTCGGTCGAATGACAGTCGCCGATTGCAGTTCAGATCTCAGCCGGTGGGGCTCTCTCCATCGCCGGGTGGTCCAAAAGCAATTCCCAGGCGAACAGGTCCCGTCATGCAGACGAACTCGCTCTATGGCTCCATGGCTCCATGATCTCCCTCCCTCACTACCCACCCACCACCCCCCCCAGAGTCCCCATAACTTAATCCAATATTGGGCACCCCTTCAGCCCGACCGGATCTTGAACAATGCCTCGTCCTCCTCCCATTGGAGCACCCACCCCCCTGTCATGGTGCTCCCTCATGCCTCTTCAGACTCGCCTCGTGCAGCTGAATCCCGGCTAGATCTCCCGTCTTGGGAACCGGACTAGTGTTCACGATGGACGACGCCCTGCCGGCCTGGACTTCCTGATATCAGCGCTCAATCATGCGCGCCTGCTTGGTATCCACTCGCCTGACCCATGCTAGGCTGACGTCTGCTAATCGCCCTTCAGCTACCCGGCATGACAAGGACCAGCCTGTACATGACGCGAGGACTCTGACACCGCTGGATGTACCCCGCCCGCTAATGGAACATGGCCTGGTGGGTAATCATACCATGCCTCTCGAACTCCTTGTCGGGTTTCCTTGCCAGGACCTCGGGACGCACTAGTCCCACCAGCATGGCGCCTGTGTGGCCTTGCCAGGGCCCATCTGCAGCTGCCACCGATCGACTCAGTCGAAAGAAAGGAAAAAGCAAGGAATCTGTGCGTCCTGCATGGATCATTGTATGTCAGCGGGGCCTGTCAAGCCCCATCCTCTTGACCCTCGCGCCGTCCAGCGCTCCGATTGTCCGATTCCTCGACATTCCCTCTCTGGCCGTGGAGCGGTGGGGAATCCGATCCTCCGTGGCAAGCACCATTGCGTCTTACACGAGTCTTCAGTGCTAGCGTCGGCCAGTGAACCCTGACCATCCTGCATGAGCCACTCGGACTGGAAGACCGGGGCGTCCTAATCTCTAGGCCCTTCTATCTAGTTATCAGCGTCACTAGATTCACAAGCCATGGATCTGGGACGGGATGCTGACCCCTCCTCGGGCACCATCTATTGGTTCACCTCTTTCTCGATTCGGGGAATGCAGAGCTGAGGCGTGGAAGACACAATGCCACTTTGCGCTGCTCATTGGCAGACCACTCTGGGATCTAGGCTGGCGGAACAGATCCCGTGCAATAGTCGCAGGAATCAGGATGCGAAGGCCTGAAAACATGGCACCCAATGTAAAAGCAAAGGTAAAACGGGCCGAGAGATGCCGCATGCGGTATGCGTCCTGCTGCTAGAAGCATGGACTATAGACGATAGCCCAGTGTTTAATGTAGGTCCACGCTTCGGGAAATATGCCATCTGCATCGTGGTGATATGTCGTCATTCACAAAGATTGAAAAGACGCAGGTGCCCGTTCATTGCAGTCCACTTGCGGCATTGTCCAGCAGACGATTGGAACATGCCGAAATCATTCGTTGAATGTGAAGTCACCGTGGTATAACACAATCTGCCGTTATCCTTTACCTGTGCATCTGACTGTACCTGTTCCTGTTCCTGTTCCTGTCCTCCTGTCCTTGCCACGCACACTCTAGCCACCCTGAAGATTACCCTATCCGTACCTGCTTTCCCTCTTCAATTCTCCCGCTGCTATTATCCTAGACAGCATGTCAGAACCGGTGCAGACTGTCATCTCGGTGCCCCCTCCCGCCAAATGTGCTTCTGGCCCACCCAGCCCAAGTGAGGCAACGTTGGCAGAGAAGACTTTCGCAAACAGTCTTTCTGAAAAGGTGGAAAAGTCGCGGCATCTGGCGGACAATGGATCCTTTGATCTGGAAGCTCAAGTCCACAAGAAGAGATTCGCTGTGATTCGTTATGCCCTCCTCAACATCTATCGCCGTCTCTTCACCATCGTCTTTTTCGCCAATATCGCCGTTTTCGTTGCTGTTTTGGTGAGCGAGCGGACGATGCTAGCACTCGTGAATGCTACCGCAGGTAACCTGCTTGCATGTGGCCTTGCCCGACAGCCTCTTGTCGTGAATACAATCTTCGTTTCCGTATGCTCAATACCGAGGTCAGCCCCGATGTGGATGCGGCGACTGGCAGCCAAGGTATATCACTACGGGGGCGTCCATAGTGGATGTGGCATAGCCGCATTCGTGTGGTATGTGGGCTTTGTGGGTGTCATGTCTCAGGAGTTTTGGTCGGGCCAGTCTGTCCTCTCCCTGGCTCCAATAATCCTGGCATACATTATTCTCGCCCTGCTGCTCGCGATTATCATAGTCGCTCACCCCACGTTCCGGGCCAAGAAGCATGACTACTTCGAGCTGACCCACCGCTTCTCCGGATGGCTGGTCGTGGCACTCTTCGTCATCCTGCTCATGATCTTTGCCGACCAGGCCAGCGCAGCATATAATGAATCGCTTGGTCATTTCCTGCTCCAGCTTCCGGCCTTCTGGTTCTTGATGGTGACTGTGGTCGCCATCATCCACCCTTGGGTCTTCCTGCGCAAAGTCAAAGTCCAACCCGAATACCTCTCATCCCATGCAGTGAGGCTCCATTTCACCCACACGACCACGACGTTCGGAAAGGGTATCCAGTTAACTCGGCACCCGCTTCAGGACTGGCATGGGTTTGCCACGTTCCCCGATCCCGAGGGTAAGAGCTTCTCTGCTCTGGTCTCTAAAGCCGGGGACTGGACGTCAGCCTGCATTCAAGACCAGCCAACGCATCTGTGGAAAAGGGGTGTACTCACCTATGGCTTTGCGTATGCGATGAGAGTATTCAAAAGAGTGGTGGTCGTCACAACGGGCTCTGGCATTGGGCCCTGCCTCTCATTTCTGGGGGATGCTAATCGCCCCGAGTTGCGAGTGATCTGGCAAACCCGCGCTCCTCTGAAGACATATGGGCAGGGCATCCTGGACCTTGTATCTGAAATGGACAAGAACCCCGTGGTTCTCGACACGAATCAATCCGGGCGAGTGGACATGGTTCCGATCATTCGGCAGCTTGTGAAGGATTTCGATGCGGAAGCTGTCTGCGTGATCAGCAATCCGTTTGTGACCAAAAAGGTAGTGTATGAGCTGGAATCACATGGGATTTCGGCATATGGGCCTATATTCGATTCATGACCTCGGCGTTTTGTATATGTTTTTGTTTTGTGTTCTGATGTGAAAATGTTCCGGTGTTGGAGTCGGTTGGAGTTTGGAAAGGATGGACCCGGTTGGGGGAGTTAGTGAGGCGTCACGAGTACAGGCCAGGCCAGGACAGGCGCAGAGGGCGATTCCACACTTGTATATGGGAATCGCTGGATGTCACCGACTGGCCCTAGTGTTATTAGTACTACTGGAAATAATCCGATGCAAACATTCGACTTTTGAGGCGTGCCAACCATTGTTCGGGGCGTATGTGCATGGCCGATCTGCAGGGGGCCTTGTGTAGCCAGCCGCTGGGTACTTGCAGCACCATCTCAAATTCCATATACATAGTCTGTCCAGTACGACAGCCTCCAGAGCGGTTCCAGTTGAGTCCGGGAAGTAAGGGCCCAATTGTCTTACCTGGGAGCCTTGAAGGTGGTGAGACCGTGAGAGGGCCAATGCTCCATTGGGGACTATGCGAGGGGCATTGGAAGCACATACCCGTCCAGTCACACCCACCAGGTGCTGCGGACGGGCAATCTTCTCTTACGGCAATACGGTGGAACCAGGCTAGGTAGATATTGAATGATGCAAGTTTTTTTCTATTAACCAGGTATATCGGTACTGAACTTGACACTGTCAACACGTAAAAATTGCAGGACAGAAGAAATGGCGAGACGTGACAGTGACTATGGGTATCATGCAAACAGAAATTCCCACCCCGTGATACAGAACGAAATTCTAGCAGACAAACTTTTTTTGTTTCCCCTTGTGTTTCCATGCCATTAAAATTAGAAAGTTGATTAGGAAATGGCAGGCTTGCATTGCCAAGTGTTCAAGTGACTGTTGAGAGTAACTGAGATGGATCTGAATCCCTCTGGTTTAACAATCGTTCAATTCGTAAATAATCGTAACGTCGTAAGTGGCGTAGAGTGGGATGGACATGTCCACTCCACACGTGTGTTGAAAAAAGAAGAAAGAATAAATAGAAGATGGTGCAGTTGTGAGATGCGTTAAGCATGTCTCGAGCTTCGAGAATCCACAGATGGGGTACGATCGCCGACACCGTGTTCCAACGGCTCAGTAGTCAGATCATCGGTCGTCAAGCGAGATCGCCCCCGAGATGAGTGAGTTGAGTCACTGTCCAAGCGAAGAGACTCCATGCGGTCCAGTTCCTCATACTCCGGTAGGTGAATGGGAGACCCATGGTAGTCCTCCATGATACTTGAGCCGTCCAGCATAGTGTAGCCAGGAGGACTGGCGGGGACGTCTTCGTACACAGGTGGCATTTCTTCATCCCAGCTGATACCGAGTCCGCTCCGTTCCGTGACATGCAGGTGGAACTGCATACGCAACACGCGCGCCGCTCCAGTGGGTGTGATAAGCCGGGGATTCCGATTCGGGCAAAACTCCTCTGCCACGATCAACTCTATGACGAGGTTGTGCCTCGCTTCCAAGCCACCTTGGGCTTCGAGATCGCAAACGGGGTTGCAAGATGGGTTGATGTTCGCCTCGAACTGCATGCTGATTTCGCCGCCGGCGGTATCAAAATCGGTTTTCCAGCCTTCCTTCTCTTCGTTGTGGCCGATGATGCGTGTCTCTTGGTGCAGAACTCCTTTGCCCTCGCCCCCGATCTTGTGTGCATGCTTGGTGCAGGCGGTCGACACGATCTTCTGGTGCTCCTCAATCCGCCACATCATCTTACGCAGACGCCAGCGGGTCTGGGTTTCTTCGCCCTTATCCACAACTCCACTGAGAGTCATCTGAACGGGAAAAGTGCCAATAGGGTGCACAACCGAGGGAAGGACGATCCTGCCGGTGAGATTGGTGGGAGGGAAGATGCGAATAGAAGATTTGTCATTGCCGGGAAGGATGGCACGCTTAATGTGCACCGGCATCTTGTAAGTGTATTCCTCACCGTTGACGTTATGAGCACGTGCAGAAAGGAAGTATTCGACCTGGCCTAGCGAACCGTTGCAAGAGGCGGGAAGGTTGCCGGGAAACAGATAGCTGAAGGGGAACTCGTGGTCACCGTTCTTGAGGTTAATTGGCTCCGTCAGGAAGTTCCAGTGAGTCAGTTCCTCGGTCCGTGCGGCGCAATTGGCACAGTCCCTTGATACCGGCTTCTTCGTTGTCAGCCTGCTCATCAAGCGCATGTCAAACGTATCCAGCGTAATCATGCCGGCTAATTCCGAGACGCTGATCTTCAGGCGCCCCGAGAACAGCGCCCCGGTAGAGTTGGCAGGAGAGCCGTAGCACACCAGTGGCGGTGATTCGACAATGACGTCTAATTTAGCATGAGCACTGGCGATGTCTTCTTGCCCGGCACGCTCCTTCGAACGAGATGACCGGCCATGGCTACGTCGCTTGTCCTTGCTGTGATCTCTGTGGGGATGGATGAGGTGCTCGACCGCGAAAGACAAGCGGCGCTCGGGAGAACGAGTTCTTTCTGCGCCTCCATGGGTGGATGGCTTCTTGGAAACCATTGTATTGTGTGGGATTTCGTTCACAGAGGAGGAGGATGAAGAATTGGAATGCGAGATGGAGGAATGGTGAGAGAGAGAGGGGCGAACGAAACTGGAGAGTAGACGGCCAGGCATGGTGCCAGAATGTCGAATGTATACACTTCGGCGTGTGACGACCTTGCCAGGCGGGAGAATGTGGGAGCGCTGAGCGTCAAATAGGGACCCCAGGGGTAGCTGCGTCTGGAAGGTTCTCGACGAGGGTGGTTCGGAACTAGAACAGGGGATGCGCAGCGGTTGCAAACAGTAGCTGGGGAAGTGGTCGTTTATGATGTGCTTCGATATTGGTAGGATTGAGATGTGTGGTAGACGATCAAGTACATAATCCAGTTGCGATTGGTAGTATTAGAACGCGTCTAGAGATCTCCGACTACATATAGTCAAGTTCAAGTATCCGAGCACCGGTGTTGTGAGTCACGAACAAGGTACAAAAACGGGTAGGTAATAGATGTAGTATGTCACCGCTTGATTGAAGTTCCTATGAATTGGTGAAAGAAAGATGAGGTAAACTGTCGGACAAAAGCAGAGGAAAGAGAAAGAAGAGGTGGGCGAGCTGCTGCCTTTGAATGAACCCGAACAAGCTTTTTTTTTTCTTTTAGTTCCCAAATCGATGCCCATATACTCCTATTCGATTTTCTTGCTCCTGAATTTTTTCCCACCATTTTTTTTTAGTATGGTTGCTACTCGGACGTGCCCACACCATGTAACAGGTGCCATTCATTCCCTGGTCTGGCCACACTGAAGGCTCCATCTCATCGGGCGGACGATGGAGTTTGGGTGGGGCACGGCAGAAAAAGCGTCATAGTGGGACTTACCGTACGGTTTCCATACCTGACAGTACGGTTGCCGCCGGCGGAAAGCGCCAGCATCTGAGAAAGGATTGTTCCTGCCATCGTGCTTGGCGTAAAGATTCCCCCGAGGAGGAAAGGGTGAGACATGCCGCAAGCGACGGGTTGACAGGCGCTCCGACGGTCCTCATGGATAGTTCCTTAGCTTGCGTAGTCTAGATGGGAGAATTACATCAGCTTCTCAGGACAGTCTAGACTGCTTAGTAGCAGTCATTGCGACGTGGTATGTCATCTGTCTCATTCTAGAATATCACCCGTCAACCTATGAGAACTCATTCGGCACTTTGGACCCCGAGCATACTTTCTTAGAGTCTGATCCATCCCCGGATCTTTGATTCGGAACATCAGATCAGCTCGGTATGGCCCATGGTCACACTCAAATCCTCGGCTAAATCCAACGGGAGCTTTGGCTTGCTTCGAAATCAACGCAACTTGCACGCTTTTGCCAGCAGGATTCATCTCACTCAGACGCTCACAGCATGTGATGCAGTCCGGGCTCATGCACACTGCACTGGTAATAGACGTATATACATCGAGGGTGCGTGCAGAATTGCATTAGATTCGTATTAATCAAACTCACTCTACATCATTTGACTACTCCGCACAGCAGAAGCACTCCGCTAGCTTCAGAGCATGGTTCCCCGATGTACGTCCGTCGAGGCCGTGCGCAATGACTCACCCTTACCCCGTAGAAAGGGCTGGACTAGGAATCGACTATAGCTGTCCCTGGGTCCGGAACGATGTATTGTCGATCTTTCACTCTCCAATGTTGGCGTGACCCAGGCACGTAATACTAGCAGACATCGATCGTGACTTGACGCAATATCTGATGGGCATTACTCGGGGGAAACTCGTGGCTCTAATGATCTTCTGCCGAGATCATGCCAAATTGCTAAGAGATGTTGTCATGCCCTTTGTTCGAGATGCGAACCAAGGATGACAGGGCTGACTAAGGTTCTAGACAACGTCCCCTCCTAGTCAGGCCACGATGCGATTGGGCCGTTGTATACTTGGGTCCAGGGCGACCACGACAACAACATCGAAACTGTCCTGGACTGCCAAGGTAGAGGACCGCTACTCAAAGCGTCTTGGGGGAGAGGGCAAAGACAAGGCACCTCGCACAAGTCGATGACAAGTCATCCAGCATCGTCACATAATTGAGAAGAGTGCGACTCACGGCACCGGATATCCGTCCAGGACGGCCGGGACTAGAGGCCGTAATGACACCTGACAAGGGGGCGGTTTCTATGCTCGTTCAGGAAGGTCAGCTGCCGTCATCAAACCATCACGTGGCGTCATTCAGTGCGTAGGAAGCCCGAGGGGTTCAAGGCGGTCTGGCGCAAGTTTTGCCCGTACCAGCGGTGACCGGCACCGTGACGCGGGTGTACATTACCATACGGCAACACGTTGCGACGCTAATTGGAGATCCTCTGGATCCGAGAGGCCGCTTTTACTGTTTGAGCCAACGAGGCGCAGAGACCACGGCTTGAGGGCCGAGCTAGCCCCATCCGTACCGGATGTTTTGCCTACGGAATGGGAACCTTTTGAGAAAATTCTTCGCAGAGTTTTATTCTATCGCAGGTCTCTTGGGGTTACAGCTCGGCCAGGTTCCACATCCCGACAGGGCAAAAAGGAAAAAAGTAAGGAAACCCGAACAAAAAGAAGCCCACCGGCTCTGGATTGGGATTTATTACTTGCTTTTCTCCCGCACGGTACGGCATACCTACCCCTGGTCTGCTGGGTTGTGACTCGTCGCTTTCAAGGTCTCAGGCACTGAGAACCAGAATGACGAAGCGCTGTAATGAACTCTCTAGTTGCTGCCCAGTAGCCTAGGTTTCTCCCCGTTATTGCCATTCCTGGCCAAGTCTGAGGGCACTCATCACGGCGCTAACAGACCCTGTACGCAGGAGGAAGATTCCGTTGTCGCTCACTGCACAGCGATAGGTTCGAATTTCCCCGCACTGTAGAAAATTCCGTTCTTTGCGGGGCATCATCACATCATCCGGCTGCGGTTGCCGGTCGGTCGGTGTAGCGAAGTCGTTGGCTGGTCGTGATGGCATGTTGCGTGGAAAGCAATTCACCGGACAGCTGGAGCATCCGTAGCAAGCAACATATGATATTGACTAACTCAATATCAATGTTGTTGTTCTAGACTGGAGGCGCGTGCTGTGACCTGGCAGGGAACAGCCTCTCCTCTGACGAATGGCTACCCATCGCCGCCATACCCATTACCTAACAGTTTCACCGCCACCCATTGAGATGCCCGGACGACAGCATGCGCAGAGGCGATGATCGGTCTGAACTCTGACGATCCAGGTACCTTGGACGACGACTCAACCTACTGATACCTACCTGTCGGTTCTGACCGTCTCCGATGGCAGAGTTTCGGCACGAGTTGGTCATGACGGCTACGGATGGCCGATTCGATCACGCCATGAGATCGGATGCTATACAAGATTTCGGCTTCAGCATGCATGCCAAGTCTCCACGGTTTGTCGATTCATATTCCCTAACCTCCACATACCGGTGAATTGGCAAATCAATCATAGGAAGCTGAGCACTCAGCCAGTAGCTGGAGGAATTCTAGCTCGTGCTTCTGAAGGCTGCATACAACCTGGGAAATCCACGCAACACAGATGCATGCAGGGGTGCTTTGGACTTTGCGTAACACATTGATTATCGGACATGGAAGGCTGCAGTCGAGTACCATAACTCCATTCCCATACCGTTTCCTTTACGAATTGGGGGCGGATTTCGCCATTGAGCTGGTCTTGGCTCGGGGTACCTGGCTTTGGATGAAACTCTACTGATGTTATTTGTTGAATAATAATATCGAGTCTGTACAGTGTATCTACCAAAGACCGTTTTCAATCTCGATCTAACAATAATAATAATAATAATAATAATAATAATTTACAGTAAGCTGACTTCAGTCAACAGCTCCCTGAGTGAGGGATTTCTCCGCCTGAGCACGCACTGCGGCTGCGTTATTAACCACCATCTGGCGTCTTGAAACCCGCAAAAGCTTGGGCCCCATTCTCTGCAGCTGCAAAACAGGGAGGGGACTAGTAGGGACAAGTCGTCAGCTATTACCTCCATGATGCCAGCTATTCTATACTGGTTCTTGCATGTCGCCAGGCCATGTTTACCCCTTCGCCCATGCGATTGGGTCTTTTCCGCGGAAACCCCTCCTCCTAGGCGGAAAGGGTGGTGGGCTGGTGGTACACCGTACCCCGTTTAATCTTACGGGGCTTGTCCACCGGCCCGGATCTCTGCTGATGGTTAGCTTTAGCGGGCTCCATGCGATGACTCTTATGAAATTCTGCTAGACACTAGCGCCTCAGAATTTTCTGTCCGTTCTCCTCCAGAGTGTTCGGCGAGCTAAATCGCTCACTGATGGGGCCTTTTTAGCTTCAATTAGACCACCTTGGTCAAGGACTTCGGCGACTGCCGTTGTTCCCAACTCCCCTGCCCGGTAAGGTCCTCGATGGAAGTTTAATCGGTCCGTGGGTGCACGACATGCGGTTGATGGTTGACGCCGTACCTGCGGACCGCCTTTCCGGGTCGACTTCGACAGGGGCATTTATTGCCTCCAAGAAAGACTAAGAATTTATTGTTGCGTGACTAACGCTCGCCCAATCTCGGATATCATCGCTCAGTCCTGTTGCTAATTGCTATAGCTTCAATGCCTCGGCTCGTGGATATCTGGAAATTCATTGTTCCTTACCATCAAGCTCATGAACCCCGCAGGTTTGACTTTGACGCGTTGATCACACCATTGCTTATTTTTGCACCCCTGCGTGCCATAATTGCTTCGTGACATCTATGTGCGGTATTACATATATCCGAAGAGAATGCTTTTCCTCGAATTGACAGGCCTCGACATGCTGCGACGTCATTGTATTCTGAATAGATGCTGGCAGTGAGGGGCACGGAAAATTGCGTTTCAGCCCTACGATATCGGCTATCAGAGGCCCGAGGTATTCCACAAGCTCCGTATCTGAGTTATTTCTTTGCATGCTTTTCCGAATTAGACGAAAGTTTCGATTAAACTAGGTAAATTGTCTGTCCTAGGGGTTTGTGCTTTTGTGGTTACACTCCCAAAGGAATTTGTCAGTGCTGCTGCCGTTTGAGACAAGTGGATAAAAGAAGATTTGATATTGGATCTATTCCGTACTAGGGTCGAGAACATCCCCTGAACCCCTGACGTGGATCTTACGATCTTTCTCTAATCATCCCGAACATAGAGTCGCTCGTGCTAACAATTGGAGATTCTAATCGAACGCGACGATGGCCGGGTCTAGGAAATAACAAGGCTGTGCTGCATGGCATGCAATGACGTCTATATCTAATCTAGCAGCCAATCTACATCCGCTGCTACTGCCGACTCTACCCGCGAGGGGTGAAATCCTAGGCAATGGCTTGTGAGTGAACTATGCTAACTATTATTAGCGTCATCCTTCATAAATTAGAGATGCTTTTCGACTAGTGTGACTTCAGATACCTTCGGAGTCCGGAGGACCACGGCGCTAAAACAACGATGGTCTCCATGCCTAGGTACCTGTACTCCGTACTTCAGACCAAAATAATGTGTGTCTATCTCAGGACAGCCCGTAATAGCACAAATAGCTTGACTAGTACTTCCACGTGGGGCATGTGGGTATGCACTGAAAGACCGACGTATGAGGTATGAAGTATGAAGGATCTTCTGGAGAATTCCAGTGTCCCCTCCTGCTCCTTCGCCTAGCCCTGGGGAGTCTAGGAAAGTGCAGCAAAAGCAAATGCTTGCTCACATCCCTGTGGTTGGGTGGAACCAGGAGTCTCCTGGTTAGAGTTAGCCTGGTCACTTACTAAGTGGTAATCAATCCAAATTAGGAAGGTGACAGCTGTCGGGCCGATGTCCCATTGCTTGGGGGTTCTAAGAGACACGCCCTTGAACTGAAACTACACAGTGAATTGGCAATTCAACTCATTGTCGATGAATATAGTACTGAGTAAAGCATTTCGGCTTTGTAAGATCCCCTTAGTATAGGGTATCTATAGTACATCTCCGATTCCCGTGGCCATCGTAGCCACAGCAGGAGCTGTGGCAGTAGCAGCAAATCTATTCCAAAATTTGCAGTGACTTCTCCAAGAGCGCAACTGAAACATAATTCTCTCCAAATATTACCATTCATGTAGAGTGAGCGGGTGTGTCAAGGTGAGGATCTGAATATCTTTAATAAAATAAGAAATAATGAGGCATCATTCAATGTCCTAGTAGTAATGTTGATACTAAAGAACGGAGTCAGTTAGTATGCGCGCAGCTGGATTGAAGCCCGGTCCAATGAACTTCAAGGGACATTCCTTTATAAGTCATCTATATATTTAGTAAGTAATGGAGGGTCTAGGTAATTTTCAACTAAGCGAATTGATCCATTGGTAGAGGGAAAGGTTGAAGGTAAGCCTGACTTAAAATATGCAATGCTTCCGACCTCTATCTAAATGTATATATAGTAAGTAGTAGTACTAGTCATCCACATCATATTACATGCTGATAATCCAACAAACAGCAAATTCTTTATATTCTCGAATCCAAACATACATCAGCAATAGCTTTCTAAAGCAGCCAATACAGGCTGGCTGCTGTTATTTCGCTGAAGGGCTCAATGCACTTTATCCGTAGTCACGTGGCGATAGCTCCACGAGACATGGAGCTCCGGAGATCGTTAACCCGACCCTGGGGTTCAACATCTTCTTCCCTCCATCTTGGCTATCCAATTATTGGGGTGCCCGTCTCCTCAATGATACCTAATATTCACTAGTTTTATGCTTCTCCACTCCCTTCCTTAAGCAGTGGCTATACTCCAACATCTCAACGTCGACTGCGTTCAATTGACGCAAGCGCGAAACGGTTGTTGGATACCACTGCAACATCCTCCGTCGAGTTGTGCTTGTGATCCCACAATTTGCCAATTGGTTCAACTACACAGCCATCTTGATTCCTCCTCATCCCCGCACTTGACTCCAAGCCCATCCCATCCGACAATAATACCATTCACATGACCCTCACGCCATGTCTCCCTCAACAGTGCTTTCGCTCGGTTCTGCCATTCTAGCCGTGTTCCTCTTCTGGACATTGTCCTCGACCACCTCATCACCATTTGCCGGAGCATTCCCTCGTCTCTACAACAAACGCATATGCCTATTGATCGCCCACCCGGATGATGAAGCCATGTTCTTCGCCCCCACAGTATTGGCCTTAACAAAGCCAGAATACGGCAACCACCTCAAGATCCTCTGTCTCAGCAGTGGTATGCCCCCCCCCCACCCCAGCACCTACGCGCCGCACTATCTACAAACACTTACCCCCCATCTTTTTCATAAAATAGGTGACGCCGACGGACTCGGTCACATCCGCAAAAAAGAGCTCGTGAAAAGCGGAATGCAACTCGGCCTCCGAAACGAATCGGACGTGTATATCATCGACGACCCCACCCGGTTCCCAGATAGCATGTCAGCCCACTGGTCAGAAAGTGACGTATCGGCTGTACTCGAGTCCGCCTTCGCGCCCGACTCAAGCGACAGCTCCAATGCCCAAAAGAAGAAAACCAACAAAGCTGCTGGCGGCGCGGCACCCACAGCGACCATCGACGTGCTCCTGACCTTCGACAAAGGCGGAATAAGTAACCACCCCAACCATCGATCTCTCTACCACGGTGCCCTCCATTTCCTGCGGAACTTGATGAAGGATAAACCCGGCTATACCTGTCCCGTCACATTATACACGCTTACCACAACGAATCTTCTACGCAAGTATGCTGGGGTTCTGGATGCGCCGTTTACCATGGTTCGGGGGGCTTTGCATTCCATCTTATCGGGAGCGGGTCGTGGATCGAAAAGTGAACTTCCGGCTCGGCTTTTGTTCGTCAGTTCCGTTAATGAATGGATGTCGGCGCAGTCGGCTATGGTGAAGGCTCATCAAAGTCAGATGGTGTGGTTCCGGTGGGGTTGGATTACAATTGGTCGGTATATGGTTGTTAATGATCTGAAGGCGGAGAAGATATGACCTAGGTATGCTTGTTTGTTGACCCGGTCTGGCCGATCTCGAGTGATTGCCTAGATGGTTGTCTCGCATTTGTAGTATAATACCCGAGTTGTATGTATATGATTCTGCTTATTCTCATATTGGACTGATATCATCTGGTGACCTGTGCGTGCGGGTTTGGTTACATCGTTTGTATAGGTATGCCGCTTCCCATTCTTTGCGGAGTTTGTCTGGTGTGCGGGTTCAAGAACCAATACTAACACTGTATTCTTTATTGGTATAGCATCTATCTCAATGGTCTGATTCATAAAATAGCGAAACCATTGTCATTGTGCACTTTCAAAGAAAAAAAAAAAAGGAAAGCTCAGTTCGTAACATGTCACCATGGACAGGGTATCCGATCAGGTAAGACAATATGTGCAAACATGAGGTATCATAACTGACGGCTAAAAGCAACTCATCGTGGCGAAGAAAAGCATTGCTGGGAATCGATAACTTTTGCAGGAATCTCTCAAGGCACAAAGGGATATAAAAGGCACAAAATCGCAGGACGAAAGTCAGAAAGACAAAGGGACAAAAGAAACGGGAAGAGACTCCAGGTTAAGTCCACGAGAGATAACCGGGGGCTCTGTTGAAGGTATTATCAACCTCTTTTGTTCGGCGCTTTCCGGTATTAGCGCGCATTCGTTCTGGCATTCTTGCAGCATTTCTAGTTCTAGGGACCTGAAGATCGCCAGTTTCATAGCCCATCTCTTCATCCAGAAAGGCATCTTGTTCATCAGCGGCATAGCTGCTTGCTTTGTCGCTCTCTTGAATCGCCCCGAACAGCCGCTTCAGCGGTGGAGATGATAGGTCAAGGTGTGGTGCAGATTGCCGATAAGCCTCCCAGAAGAAATCATCATCTATCTCGTTGGCTTCCTCGTCTAGCTCGACCTCGGTATTGAAGGCTGGCCGCCGAACCGGCACTCTTTTATGGGGTCTTATATTACGCTGACCCCAGAAGGTGGCACCGTGGAATTGTACCAGGCCTCCACGAGTGTGGTATACTAGAGATTGAGGCAGGAAGTCTCGCCATTCTTCAAGCGCCCGTGGAAGAATGCTGCGTTCCCATGCTGGGTTGTCACGGCCCACCCAACGATGGTGAATCAACAAAAGTCTCGCAAGACGCTCCATTATAATGGTTTGCTGAGTAGTGCGCAGTCGAAGGATATCATAGGCGTGCACGGCATCTGCAAATGCTCGCGATCTGAGGAGCACCGGTTCTACCCTGGCTCTGTGTGCTTGAGAGTGTCCCATGTACGCTTCTAGTATCGACCGTGCAGTCCTTCTTTTCCTTCTAGTCTCTCTCAAAATTTCATATGCAGCTCGCATATGACGTTGGAATTCTGACAACCGGGCACGATTCCATGCAGTCTTGGCGAGTTTATGGTGCACCTCTATTGTTGGACGCACGTTGAAAGGCTCGGCCGTCATGGTTTCAAAAATGGTGTTCAGAAAGTCATAGTGAATTTTGCCTTTTGCATTTCTTTCAGCATCTGGGCCGAATTTCGGACGGGACAAAACAAATGATCGCTCGAACAGTTCGAGCCAAATATTCTCCGAGACAGGGATGTCATATTGGTTGGAGATGAAGTCTATTGTACGCAGAGCAGCCGGAATGTCGTTATTCGTGCCGAACGCATGAGCTACCGCAAATAGGAGGTGGTTTGTGGGGTACAGCGGCGAGGAGCGGTCGTATGGGGTCACTGCGGGGTGCTCCGACTGTTCCAGTAGTGCGTCGACATCAATGTTCCAGACGGTGTGCAACACATTCTTGATTCCTTGCAGATGTCCAACCCGACTTGACGCAAGGATGACATTGGCAAAGGTAGCCGTATCCCCCGAGGTACCTTCCAGTGTCATTTCATTGAATATTTGCAGAACTTCTTTTCTCACACTGTTGCCGGCAGTCCCATAGCCTTGCCATCCGCTGTTGGGGGTGAAGAACCTCCTGTGCCGATAAGCATAGGGGGTCATTCTCGTGTGATACTTCTCCAGACCGGTATACGCTTTATTCCAGACCTTCGCCTCCATATAATAGTTATAGCACCGAGCATCTGGCACCATACCGTCCTCCTTAATGGCATGCCAAATGTAGTCTGCCATCATGGCATCGCCCATTGAGCGTGCGCAATCGAGCAGGTGCGTGTACTCGGCTAGGCCTAGCAAATGGCCCGACGACCGCCTAATCTGCAGGATTTCGGCAAGGTTATTGGCGAACTCGTCAAAAATCGAGTCCAGCGATTTGTACTGCTTGACATCAACGGCTGACGGGTGCATTGGGCGATGGATCTCCCGATAAGGATCGATAAAGTAAGCCGGGGAGAGCAAATGAAAGACTTCGACAAAGATACTCTGCGGCATCGACCATACCAGACTTTCAAAGCGAGGATTGAGCAGAGCATCCATCACTTGATCTGGCTGACCATCTCCGAGGATCGCATTAAAGTCTGCCTCGAGAGTGTGCGCGTTCCCAACATGAGGGTCAGCGGTGGGTGGTTCGTAACCTTCCGAGCCAGCATAACCACCCTCCAGGAAGCCCGGGGAACTCAGTGCCGGTCGATTCGCCTGACTCTGAGCAAACCTGCTTCTATCCCCCAACCCATCGTTGTTCCCAGATCTAGTATATACCGTCGTGGGAGACTCCGCTCTGGTGGCGGACGATCGTAGCCGGCGCGTAGGATCCCGAACTATAAGAAGTGGAGAACAGGAATGAAGATCGGTTAATCGATGCCCACGGTATGAAGAACACAGCAACTGGGAGCCTAGACTCTGGCTGGCACGTAAAAACCCCAGCATTGAGGTATCAGAAGGCAAAGAAATTGACTGCGTGTCAAACAAATCTGGGGTCAGGTCGTCAGCTGGTTTGAGGGGGGGGGGGAATCGACCAGGGACTATAAAAGCGGAGAAATGAGGAGGTGCCGCTTTGTCACTTAATGTTGTGGCCTTGGCGAGCCCGATCCCTGTCAGTCTCTTTTCACCACCCGTAACCGTGACCCATGTCCCGCGTCTGCTGTTGTCCACGCTGCAGCTTAGATCCTTCCCCCCTCTCCCTTTCATTCGCTTAAGGCTCCAGTTTCCCCCCTTTCTTTTCCCCTCTCGACATGGCCGACACGGAGGATGCCGGCACAGCGCCCGTCTCCGAGCCCTTAGATCTGGTGCGCCTGTCGCTCGATGAAATTGTCTTTGTGAAGCTCCGCGGTGATCGCGAGCTCAAGGGTCGTCTCCATGTAAGTCTCACTCCCCCTGACTTCATCCTACGCTGTTTTCACTGACGCATGACTTCCGATAGGCTTACGATAGCCACTGCAACCTGGTGCTAGGGGATGTCGAGGAGACCATCTACGTGGTGGAGGACGACGAAAACGAGCAAGAAACGCTTCGGGTATGTCATTAGTTGGATCGGGTAGGAGGTGATAATGGTGCGACTCTGAGCTAATACGGGTGTCGTTTGCTAGACCATCAAGAAGCAAGAGGAGATGCTGTTTGTCCGAGGTGCGTTTTGCGATGATTTCCCCGGTAGAGCCGCGGGGCTCGTATACTAACTTTCGGCCATAGGAGACTCGGTCGTTCTGATTTCCCCTCAGGCATAATATTTGGGAGGCAACACCTAGGAAAATGGATTAGATATGATATTCTTGAGGCAACATAGGAACCGGTGCCCCGATGCCCACGCTCCCAAGCCCAAGCTACGAACAAATACGAGATCACGAAGACCAGGCGATGCTACAGGATTGTCAGATTATATATTTATCTTTATCTTCTAATGTATTCACATACTTGGTCAAGCCTGGACTTGCAGAGAGGGTGTTTCGGATAGAGGTACCGAGGGTGCAAGGCGCATGGCATCATGCCACACTGGCATACGTAACTAGCGACCGACCTAGAGTCGCATCATTAAATCGGAGTCGCCTCGAGTCACCAGGAGCGAAGGTAAGGGCATGGCGCAGCTGCAGGAGAGCGATGACTGATTGGGGCTGTATGACTCAATGCGGCCGCGGCGATGACTCGCACTTGCTATCGATAAAGCTTCCCCGGTTCCGCGACCCTCGACACTGTTCTTCTTGTTTCTCCCCTACCACCGTTCACGACCCGCTGTGCCATTCACCTCTCTCATCTCTGTCCCCTCAGCGTATTGTTATCTGGTAGTGCTTATTATTACGCCCTACTGAATATCTGTTGCCCATACGAGAAATTATGATCACGCGAATACGTGTCTGACTGCCCCAGAGGCGATCTAATTTATTATCCGTCCGACCGACTGACGCATCATCTCGCATATTGATACGCGACTCGTTGCATATTTTCTTTTGACATTATCACCAATCAAATCACCAACATGCCTCCCACGGGTCCGAAACTCTTGTTAGAAGAGCGACGTAGAGGGGAGATTGTGCGCTTCCTCCCCGCGAAACAAGCTTGCTTTCCCGCTAACTCTTAGTCCACACGTAGGCACTCAGCGAGTTCGCAGAATACGCCGAAAAGCAACAGGCCCAACGCTCCGCTCAGTATGTCCCTAGCGATAGCGGCTACGAAACAGCGAGTGTATGTCGAGTTCATGAGGACCACGCTGAGTTGGATATTCTCGACCAGTTGGGGTTGACCGACGCCCCGAAGTCATTCAAGTTGAAGGACTTGCTGTTAGGCACTGGCGAACAACCGGAGGATAGCCTGCAGGTGCTGGCTAGTATCCTGCAGTCTCGCATCGATGAAGGACACGGAGAGACTCTCTTCGACCTGGGCCTCGAGGATGGCGGGGAGTCTATGTCTTTTGACCTTGGTCAGTGGAATACGGCTCTTCAGCGCCTGCGGGAAGCGGCGGATACGCTTCCAGCGCACTGTCGGATCCTTGTTACCTACAATGTCGGTGGGCCTGAGGAATCGCGGGTGAAACACGAACGCATCAAGGGTTCTTGGGGGAAGCTCCTTATCCGGCAGCCCGCGGGTACCGTGGAGGAAATGGCTGAAATTCGAGTGGCAGTCGTTGGCAATGTCGACGCAGGTAAAAGTACCATGCTAGGAGTCCTTGTGAAGGGGAATCTGGATGATGGCCGAGGAAAGGCCCGCGTCAACCTGTTCCGCCACAAACACGAGATCGAGAGCGGCCGGACCAGCTCTGTGGGGATGGAGATCATGGGGTTCGACAGCCGTGGTGATATCGTTGGCAGTGCCCAGGGGCGGAAGCTGTCTTGGGAAGATATAGGACGGCGTTCTGCTAAGGTCATTGCGTTCTCCGATCTGGCTGGCCACGAGCGTTACCTTCGGACTACGGTTTTTGGCATGCTGAGCAGCAGCCCCAATTACTGCCTGCTGATGGTTGCGGCCAATAATGGCCTCATTGGTATGAGCAAAGAACATTTGGGTATTGCATTGGCTCTGAACGTGCCGGTCATGGTTATCGTCACCAAGATCGACATCTGCCCGCCTCAGATTCTGCAGGAGACCCTTTCCCAACTCAACAAAATCCTCAAGTCCCCCGGTGCTCGCAAGATTCCCATCTTTGTGAAAGATATGGAAGAGACCATCAACACCGCAACACAGTTTGTGAGCCAGCGGATCTGCCCAATCTTCCAAGTGTCCAACGTTACCGGAGAAAATCTGGAGCTCGTTCGGACATTCCTGAATATCCTTCCTCACCGGGGCCAATACAATGTTGACGCGCCGTTCGAGTTCTTAATCAATGACACGTTCTCGGTTCCTCACGTGGGCACGGTAGTTGCTGGAGTGGCCAAGTCAGGAGTGATACACGCCGGTGATACAGTTTTGGTTGGGCCTGACTCCTTGGGCCAATTTACGACTACCACGATCAAGTCTATTGAGCGCAAGCGGATCCAGGTCAATGCTTGCTTTGCGGGCCAGTCCGGCTCTTTCGCCTTGAAGCGTGTCCGAAGAAAGGAGGTCCGCAAGGGTATGGTTGTTCTCAAGAAACTGGACCAGCCTCCCAAAGTCTACAGAGAGTTTGTCGCTGAGGGTGCGTCTTCTTGCATTCGTCGTATGTATTCGATCTTTCCGCTGACAAGGAATAGTTCTCATTCTTTCCCATGCTACCACGATCAAGCCTCGGTACCAAGCAATGCTGCACGTAGGTGCGGTCAGCCAGACATGCTCTGTCATTGACATTGACCGCCCGTTCATTCGGACCGGTGATCGTGCAATGGTGGCTTTCCGGTTTGTCCAACGTCCCGAATTTCTGGCCCCGGGAGATCGGGTGCTTTTCCGTGAAGGAAAGACCAAGGGTTTGGGCATTGTCAAGAGCGTTGGATATGATCCTAAACAGCCTTTGAACCCCGAGGCGAAGATTGCAGCGGAAACGAGCAAACAGGTGTGACAGCTTCCGTTCTCTTGCCGTCTGGAGACATATCCCGGGGGTTCAGCAGGGGGTTCTACTTGGCCTTTCGCGGAATGATACCTATTATCCAACTTCGGGCGGTGATTGTTGGTAACTTGTGGTGGGTTTCGTTGTTAATGAGGACAGGTCGTTTGTTTCGTTACTGGCGTGCTTCTCTGTGTGGGGCGTTGGGAGGGATGGCTCTATGTACGAGTCAATGTTCAAAATTAGGCGCCCCTCAAGGTCTCTTTCCCATACATAGAATTTCAATTGACTTTGTCTGTGCTCCTCCTGCGCTCTCTGGGCCATCGCCAGTTGGTTAGTCCAGGACCCCACGTGACAGGTGACGTCTCTTGACGTCACGGGCCGGAAGTGATGACATCGCGGTTTGGCGATCAGCCCTCGATGGCCACTGCAGACGGCGGCTTTGCTGCTCTGCTGCTCTACTGTGACTCCGTGCCACTGACGTACTTAATACTGTGCTGTTCGTGTGTCCTTCTAGAAGAACCACAGCCCGCTAATAAACAAGTCTTTCAGGAAACCCAGCTCTTGGCTCTGACGACAGAAGGCTCTCGGATCGTCATTCGCATTCACCTATAAACCATCGCCGACGTCGCTCTGAAGTGGTCCAATTCCATTCTCTCTCTAAATCATATCTCACTCAATTCATCTATCATGGAGACCATAAACAATACCTTCACCAATGCCTCAAACTCTCTCTGGAGTGAGGTTCATCCTACCCAGACCCCAGACAACCCGTATGCTTCACAACATGGCGATGAGCCTCTCTCCGGCATCCAGGGCAAAGGGACTGCTACTGATCCCTATGATGCTGGAAACCGCGATGGTAAGCTTCCCGTCTCTTTCTTCTTGACTCTGCCCCCAATACATATCCCTTCAATGAACCAAACAGCATTGCCCAACAGAATGGCTGAAACTAACAATCACCAAGAACAACCCGGCGCCCCAACTACAAAGGAAAACACAGCCGTGATCCCCGAAGCATTGGCATCTATCCACGTCGACCATGCCCGCAACCCCAAGTCCCCCAGCAACGCAGATTTCGGCCCCAAGAACGTCTTCATCGACGAGCCACCCCGCGAGCGGAAGACGAACTACCCAGCAGGAAACACCACCACCTCAGGTACCAAATTGGTGCCATCCCACATCGGTGTCCCGGAGCAGCGAACCCAGCGCTCCACTTACGGCCAGGGAAGTCCGTATCCCCAGACGCAGAAAGGTGGAGATACTGCTGGATCTTCCTCGGGTACTAGTGGTGCTTATGCCTACCCCGGCCAGGGAGTTCCGTATACACCGAAAGGCGGAGATCTTGCCGAGACTTCCTCGGCTACTAGTGTTTACTCGGACCAGGAAAGTGCGTATCCTCCAAAGAGCAGAGACCTTGCTGGATCCCCCTCGGCTACTAGTGGTGCGTATGCATACTCGGGCCAGGTGGGACAGGACACCCTTCCTATTCGAGACAGCACGTCGAAAGATCAGGGACTCAAGGAACAATCGAGCCGCAGTGGTGGAGCGGCCGTTCAGAGCATGCCTGATAATGCAGCTGCTAGCTCACTGCAAAAGGAGGAGACTGCCAGCCCAATGATGGCCGCAGGAACTTTGGACAAGCAAGATGCTAAGAATAAGATGGACAGCGCTGCTACCGGTTCTTTGCAGAGGGAAAAGGATCCTCTTGGCCCAAGCACGGCTGAAGAAGCTACCAATAAGCAGGGAGCCATGGGCAAGATTGACAGCGCACGAAACCTCCAACAAGACAAGGAGTCCGCGAGCAAGTCCATTCCCGACGGAGCCAATGGCGTGGCCACGGAGAACAAGACAACAGACAAGGAGGCCCAACTCCAGCAAAAAGCCAAATCATCCACAGACAACCCATCCATGGACAAGTCCACCTCCGGAGGCATCGTCGACTCCACCCCAACAACAGGCAACAAAGAAGAAGAAACCACCAACGGCTCAATCGGATCCGCATCTCGAGAAGAGAAAGGAAAAGACACCGCCACTACCGGTGACTCCGAAACCAAAGCCCCCCGGAACAACAAAGTCAGCGAGGAAGCCCTTCGAGGCCCCCAAACCCCCGCACCAAGAGAACCATACGAGTTCGAGAAGCGCTTGGATCAGCGCCGAACCAGTCGCTCTAAACAAGGTCAGCCCGCCGCCCCCTTTACCTAACCAACCATCCAAACCCAACCCTAAGAACAATTATCTAACACTATATTGGAAATTCTAGGCACCAACACCGCCAAAAACTCCAGCGAAGGCGCCCAGAAACAAGCCAAAGAAAGCTCAAATTCGAGCTCTCATCACAGCCATAACCCCATGACTACATTGAAGGAGAAAGTATCCAAGGTTCTGCATCATAGCAGCAGCAACAAATCGTAATCTATCTATCCTATCCACCTAGCTGTTTCACTTGACTTGGTTGGGGAAAGATAGCGGGCGTGCGAGAGAATTTGTTAAACTGGGCTTGATCTTACCCTCTCCTAATAATTGAATTTGGAATTTGGAATTTGGAAATAAGTTAATCATATGGGTTTGACTGGTTGGGGTTGGTAGATTGTGTATATCCGGTTAATTTAAGTAATGGAATTTGGTTGGTTCAGGGTGATGAACTGAACTAATGAATGAATGAATGAATGGATGTGATACCATGTAATTTCATTCTAGTGCCGTGGAGAGTAGAGATTATTGGGAAGTATTAATTGCATAGTAATATGTAAATGAATACAGTCATCCATATTTCAAATACTACTAGTATAGTACTTAGTATTCTATATCACAGAATGCGACCCGAAACTATATTGGTATCATGGTTATATATCAACAGCAAATCCCCGCCAGCTATCTTATCTACTCAAACAACAACCTCAACTCCTCTATCCGCTCTTTCTTCTTATCATCTTCCGACCCATCGCCACCAACCCGAAGTCCTAATGATCCCGCTATGTTCATCTTGCGTTCCTGGACGCGCAGCATCCGACCCTCGATAGAATCCTTTACCACAAACCGTGTCACGTTCACGTCCCGTAACTGGCCCATTCGATGGACGCGATCAATGGCTTGAGCTTCGATGGCAAAGCTCCACCAGGGGTCCATCATGAAGACATTGCTTGCTGTCGTGAGGTTGAGGCCCACGCCTCCGGCGCGGAGACTGATGAGAAGGACCTTGGGAGGGGGAGTGGAGGGAGCGTGTTTGTTCCGAGAGCTGCGAGGGAGATCCACGGCTTCCGCTTCGTCGATCTCGTCCTGGTCAAAGGTATCGACTCGGTTGAACTGGGCGAGGGTTTCCGCGCGCGCTTTTTGGGGCATCGTGCCATCTAGACGGACGTGCGGGATTCCGGCGCGGGTGAGTTGTGGGGCGATGAGGTCGAGGAAGCTGGTGAATTGGGAGAAGACGACGGACTTGGTGTTGGAGGGGACGCGGTTGAGGTGGGCGAGTAGCGCATGGATTTTGGCAGAGGTGTGTGCGGAGGGGGAGAGAGGGTTGACGCGTCGGAGGGAGATTCGGGGAGGAGCTTGGGAAGCTGATGGCGGAGTGCTGGTGTACATATCGTTTTCGGGGGATGATGATGAGTTGAATTGATGCCGGATTACTTCGAAAATGTCCCGGGATGTGATGGGCGCTCGGCATGAAAAGCATCGAGGGGGCATGCCCTTGTCGGTCTGGTGGCGGATGAAGTCTTCTAGACATTTCTTGCAAGCGCTGTGCCAGCAGGCTGTGACTGCAGGGTCAATCATGGGCTCTTCCGCGCAAATGGGACACTCGCCGCTAGACTCGTTCTGAATCTGCTTCAGCGCGTGAGCGGTAAATTTGGCCATGGGGTCTTGGGGCTCGTTGGATTCGGCTGCTTCTGTGGTTGCCGTGAAGCGGTCGATGAGATCTTGTAGATCCATGTCATCTTTGAGGTCGGCGGTTGCATCATTGGCCGCTGCTGCATCCTCCTCATCTGCAACGATCGCTTTGTTGCGGGTGAGAATGGGATGACAGCATGTCTGCCGGAGACGAAGGATTTGTGCGAAGATAGTTGAATATGATTTCAACAGTGTGCCGGCTTCAACATTGTTATTGAAGGTCTGCTTTGCCCGGGTATAAATGAGATCATAGATCTCCCGTTCCTGGTCTGGAAGTTCAACTTCTTCGATCGTAATCGTTCGACGTGGCAAAGGTACAAGAGGTTCCCCCTCGGGGGTCTTCATTGTCTTGGTACGTCGAAGCACCAGAGGTTCAAGAACCGTCTGCACCACATTTAGAGCACGCACATAGTCCTTGGATTCGAAAGGGACTGTGATGAACGTCTTCCAGAAAGAGAAGTTATTCCATGGCTCAACCTTGAGGAACCTCACTAGGCTGAACAGGTCTTCCAGGCGATTGACAATTGGAGTTCCTGTAAGCACCCATCTATGTGTTGCTTTGAGTTCATAGCATGCCTTAGCTGTCTTGGACTGTCGGTTCTTAATCATGTGAGCTTCATCAACGATGATCCGGAAGAAGTCCACCGAGAAGAGGCCGCTGGGGGCGATAGAGGAGAGCAACGTGGATACATGCTGACGGTACTCCGAGAGGACAACTCCATAGCTGGTTATGATCAAGTTGGGAGCAGCCGCATTGCCTGTGGCACACAGCTCTTTAAGATTGATATTTTTGTCGGCCCCGTAATACATGAGGACTTTCATCGTTCCCGGCTGCGAAGCCTTCAAAGCTTCACTTTCCCACTGTGCCAAAAGGGACGTGGGTGCAATTACGAGGGTGGTATACGGAGCAGAGACGACTCCGGCAGACAGCTGGGGTAGCCTCGCTAGATTGCCAGAGTTCTGTGGCTCAACTCGATGAGAGTGGACCAAGCTGAGCATCTCAATCGTCTTACCCAAGCCCATTTCGTCCGCCAGGATACCCCCAAGACAATGCTGTTCTTGTACTGGAAAGTCAATGCTCAGTTCTCCAGAGTATGGGTTGACATAAAAGTGGTCAACACCCTCTACAGCTGGGAGATCTTTGTCATCAACATCCTTAGACGGCCAGGTATACTCTTCCCACAGTGGATGTAGCGATGTCTCCCTCGCAGACTTGTTGTCTTTCTCCTTGGCAAGCATCCAGTACAGCGCTTGCTTCTGATATTTTCGAAGATCCATTGTGAATGATGAGGCAGGTTCCGCTTCAGGCATGTTGAAATCAAAAGACTGGGCCTTCTTATAGAGCGTATCAAGCTGGTCTTGTTCAAGCTCCGGGGTGTCCTCCTCATCGGAAGACCCGTTGTTTGCTTGATTTTCCTTCTTTACTCGCTCATACTGTTCTGACATTTCTGCTGCACGAAGTAATCCTTCTTTTTTGTGATTCCTCGTCATATCATTGATGGATGTCGGTTGAAGTCCGATTTCATCGAAGAGTTTCACAAGAGCGACCTGACGAAGTCGCAGCCGCTTTTCCTCTGTGCTTTCTTTCTCCTCGAAGTAAGCAATTGACCTGTTGTCATCAACCACTTCATTAATAATCCGATGGTGAAATGCCTCGATGCGCAAGTAGCACCACAATTGCAGATAGATGGTGTCATTCACTCGGACACTGTCCGGCACGTATACGCAGACAGCTTCGAATTTGCACACCTTCTGATCCAATAGCGTCGAAACCCACTCAGCCGTCTCTCGTGGCAGCCTCCCGATTTCCTGTCCAGACATAGTGGTGAACCGCGTGAGGACATCGACTTTCTGATTGGCAACGAGCTTTCCCGCGCGACCTCGTTTCGAGATGGGCTGGGATCGTGTACGCTCGATGTTAACATGATCCCCATGTTTGAGTATTCCTGTTCCACTCCTTGTAGCCCAGCCCCCCACACCAAACGCGCCTATATATCTCAGCGAGGGCTGAGCCGCACAGCGAGATGAGCCTTTTTCTGTCGTGGGAGTCCCATTATGTATTTGCGAGGCTGTTGACGGAGGCGCTGCGCTGACAGGAGGTTGTACAGGAAGCGAACGTTGGCGAGCGGTAAGGGTTGTCTGATTTCGAGCACCATTGATAGGAGATTTCTTCCAGGATCCATCGAAATAAATATTGACTGCCCTCTCAAGGTCATCGCCGGCAGCGGTTCGAATTTGCGATATTGAGTCTGCAGAGAGATGTTGTCCGACAATACTTATGAATGTCGCTGTGTCAAACCCACAGCCATCCTCCTGGACTAATGTTTCCTCTGTCAAATCTGCAGTGTGGCGTTCTGAATAGGCAATATCTTCCTTCTCATGAGGAACGGCATGGCTCTCGTTTCGCAAGGGTTCGTCAGGAAAGGAGACCGAACCGCCGAATTGGGCGTTTTCGAGTGGAATAGGTTGTGATTGCACCCCATTGCCCTCGATCAGGGACGAGGAAGCAGAAGCATCGAGATGTGCTGGGATAGGATCGATAGAGGCGACCTGCTCCTCTTCATCCACGAAAAAGCGCCTTTTTTCAAGGGTCGCTCGTCAGCATCATGGAGATTCATCCTGCATGGGCCTCGTTCCTCTGCGGTGCTGTCCGGGCCTGATGAAAATTCCAGGGACCGGAGGGGATCGACAAGATTAATGGACGGCCGGAAGACGCGCCGAGACGCGATGGGCCTCCGGCCCGACGTCATTTCGCGGTGCAGCCAACGTCCCAATCAAAAGTCTCCGAAAGCAACAAGAAAAAAGAGTGAGGATTGTATTGCACCTCCACTGTTGCGGAGCTTATCAGAAGTATCAGCCTTCCCCAGTCCCCATTATTGGCAGTGGATTACAATTGACTTGTAAGTGATGCTGCTCTTCCTCACCTAGTACCCGGTTTCTGCGCTGACCGCTTCCGTCAAGAAAAGCCACGCGCAATGCGCCAGAGCCATCTCTCCGCCACCCTGTAAAACATCACAATCGCCAACCGGCGTCCATGATCAAAATGCCGCTCTCCAAAAACCTCATCCAGACCTGTCGCACAAACCAGCAAATATCTCGATATGCCCTATCCCACCGACAACTGCAGCGACCGCAAAAACGCCAATTCAGCCGATCCAGCCCAGTCGCCGCCAGCTCAGTGACAGGTGCAGCTGAAGCCGAAGTCCAAGCTGCCCAGAAATATTGCTCAGACCTTCTCCTGTAAGCTCACCAACACCTCAATCCACCTTTCCCCATCTAACATATTCTCCTCACTCCGCAGAAAATATGACCGCCCCTCATACACGCTGAGCACTTTCATCCCCCGAAATGCGCAAACCTTCTACATAGCGCTCCGAGCCCTCAATGTCTCCCTCTCCATGATCCCCGACACCACCTCCTCACACACAATCGGACTCATGCGCCTGCAATTCTGGCGCGACGCCGTCGCCAAAACCCTCTCCGGCTCACCCCCCAAAGAACCCATCGCCATTCTCCTCGCCTCCGCCATGTCCGACCTGAACGAAAGAACCCAAGGCCGGGCCCGGATCAGCAAAGGCTGGCTCAACCGGATGATCAACGCGCGCGAACAAACCCTTACAAACGATCCCTATACCAATATCGCTGCCCTAGAGTCCTACGCCGAAAGCACCTATTCGACGTTGCTCTACCTGACGCTGTCGGCTTTGCCCATGACCTCGGTAACGGCAGACCATGTCGCATCGCATATTGGGAAAGCGGCTGGCATCGCGGCCGTGCTTCGCGGTCTACCGCTGGTGGCGTTCCCAGCTGCGTCAAGTCAACGCCCCGACCAGGCTGGTTCTGGTATGATGGCTGGGGGAGCAAAGCAGGGTGCTGTGACGCTGCCTTTGGATGTGATGGCTCAGGCTGGTGTGAAAGAAGAGGATGTGTTTAGGCTAGGCGCGGAGGCGCCGGGACTGCGGGATGCTGTTTTCACTGTTGCGACTCGGGCTAGTGACCATCTGATCACTGTGCAGCAGATGCTGAGCAATCTTCGTGCTGGCCAGGATGTGGGCCACGAGTTCGAGCATGAGGGCGAGGAGGGCCATCAATATGATACCGACCAGGATTTGTCCAGAGAACAAAAGAATGAAACCCCGTTAGATGAGGTGAACCGTGCCTTTGGGGTTTTCATGCCTGCAGTTGGAACGCGGCTGTGGCTAGACAGGCTTGAGAGTGTGGACTTTGACATCTTCCGCCCGGAACTGCTCCGGTCGGACTGGAAGCTGCCCTGGAAGGCTTACATGTCTTTTACGCGAAAGACGCTCTGATGAGCAGGGTTCGTGATCCGCGCAAATGTACAATTATTGTATTATATAATAGAGGTACAATGGTGTTTCAATGTACAGGAGCCTTCGCACATGTCGTCTGTATAGGGATGGGCCATCTATTAGCGTATAGCTCTAAGAGTCCAATGCTGATCATGCGGATGCGATCAGCTTATGCTCGCCTCATCGCTCTCCTCCGCTGTCTATTTCTCCGAGAACTAGTGATCAACCGCTTCTGGGCAAGCAACACCAGGTAACGCTGGAGTTTATCGCGCCTGTAGACAGGGGTTAATTTTGCCATTGATCGACGCCAAATTGAGACTTACATTAAGAAAGCGGTCGTTGCAAACACAAAAGGAACCGCGATCATCCAGAAGTAACTGCGTATTAAGGTTAGCGACGATGAATGCAAGGACATATAGACCTACCCATCACTATGTTTGATAGCAGAGAACTGCTCAAAGTTCATGCCAAAGTAACCCTGATCGGCAGTTAGGTAAGCCGCACCTAGGATGGACAGACATGACTTACCGTCAAGAAAGTAAGAGGAAGGTAGAAGCAGGTCACAAGGGTGAGCTGCTTCATGCTTTCGTTCTGGTATGCGCCTAGATGCTATCAGCCAATGTCAAGCCCTGAGGGTGCGAATCAAACTCACCGATCGTATTGAAGATCAAGTCAATCATGTTATCCGCAGCCCTTCTCATTTGATCATATCCCTCGACAATCGTGATACAATGGTCCAAAGCATCTCCTAAGTATGTATGACACATCGTGCTGATAGAGACGCTTGATCCACCCAAGCTTTTGAGGTTCGGGGTGGCCGTGCCAATGTGCGGACCCCAGTCATTGGTGGGAGTCGCTGTTCCAACGTTCCTCAAAACTCCAAGGCCAGGTGTATGAACAGGTTCAGACCGATGATCTCGGAGGGCATTGATGACAGTCACAATTGGTTGCATGCAATTCCGTAGAATTGCTATTTCAGACGTGAGTACATACAGACTTTTGGACTGATCCACATCTGGATCTGTCAGTACCTCGAGCTCCAGGTCGCCGATAACATCCTGGTAGGCTGTAGTCACCGGTATGGCCAGGTCAATAATAGCATCCAGGATAGCCTGCACAACCATACTAGCATCACACGACTGGCGTAGCATTGTCTCTGGGGAACTGAGGCGCCGGACGATCGGGCCTTCAACATCATCGGCACTCGTCTCAAAGAAAGATGTCACCGTATTATCCGCGTGCAGAAAAATTGAGACCTGCTCTAGGGTGACACAAAGCCCCTTTGCCGCTAGAATAGCATGGCGCTCCATGAAGGCTATTCGGTCCTCGTTCGGACCACCTCGGTAGCGTTGAATGCTCCGAGGCATTAGCCTGACATTCGAAGCATCCCCAAGGTCAGATGCTTTCGATTGGGTCTGTCGTAAGCCAGAAGAAACATTTGTTCCGGAAGGTCCATCTGGATCGTCATCCTCCCGTGATTTTGGACGAAAAAGGTCTTTTAACGCATCTAAAACCAGTCTTCGTTTAGTGGGTCTTCTCAGGGAGACGCTGCTCGCCGCAGAGCCTTTGCGTTCGTTCAACCATGGACTTTGCCCGTCATCACTATCATCATCAGAGTCGCTATCATCTTCTTTTAGCTTTATCAGTTTCTGTAGTTTCAGTACGATATATGCATGATCGGAGTACCAGTCAACTTTGGTACGATTGGTGGCATTGATCAGATCTTCAATTGCAAGCCTGTGTAGCCCCTTCTGATTACCCAGGACTCTGATGGCATCCCAGCTAAGCCCGTTGACGTTGATCCATCTACATTGCACCCAAGGCTCTTTCTCTCTCGTAAGAAACGCCTCCAGGGTGTCATTATCCAGGACGTATTGTCTCATATCATGCTGCGAGAAATCCACAACGGTAATCTCGCTTTTCCCATGTAAGTCTGTGGGCGTCGAGGCCATCCATTCCGTACTGTATGCGGGAAGTGGCTGGTTGGGATCAATGCCGGGCTCTGTTCCAGGCTGCCAATTTGGATCGTGGGCACCATCTTCGCGATAATATGAGCGAGCGGTTGTTGAACGCCGCATCCGATTCCGAACGGTCTCACGGGAGTTGAACCTGGCAGCAGTGCTAAATGTTTCAGGGGGAGGGGAAGGTGGCTCCCTGGTAGTCGGAGAAACCGGTGGGTTAGGGGCGCGCGGATTTGCCTCGACATCGGCTATGTCTTGAGAAGGCTGCATCCCCGTCGCCAACTGTGCGTGGTCTTGAGAGTGAATACTCATGCTTGCGATAGCGGCGTACACGATACTGTTTGCGTTATGGAGAGTTCACTCGGTGGTATTAAATCGGTGCCATCAACAAACGGCGCTCAAAGGGATGGAGGTAGAATGCCATGCTGTCTTTGATATTGAGGATAGGAGCAAATTGAGAGACGATACAGGTCGACCTACAAAGGGCCTTAGTAGGTGGTAAGGATGGGAGAAGTGGTCCGCTGGGGGTGGAAAGAACGTGCTTGTAGCGCTAAAGCACTTCAAGAAGATCCCTATCGCGGGGTATGACGTCGTCGGGCGCGAACATTAAGCCAGGGGCAAAACTTGCACCACGGAGACAGACACTGGAGAATTAACAGACAGCCGGGATACATAAAACTTCCGATCTTTGCGGAGAAAAAGATAAATGTTCTTCATTGGATGGACAAGCCACTAGTCATTCTTGGCTACTCTAAGCTTATCTATCTATCCATTAGAGCCCCTGACGTGGGCGCGACGCTGCAGTCACTGGGAAGATTTCCTTCTTGTCCTTCGCATGAAAGTCCCCCAATAATCCTGCACACAATAAGCAGCAAAAGGTCGGAAAACGTCGTTCCGTATTGGTATAGCCTAGCATTTTAAGTTTCGCTGTGAGATTGCGAACTTGGCTCCGACCTTGCCTCTCCAAGGATTGAAAGTTAGTTCATCGAAGCTTAAGTTACGGGGGTTGGAACCGAGCACATCTTCTTCACGCGGTATGGGCTGCAAGACAAAGACACTTAGTGACTCAATCGATAGGGCGTGAGATAGTGAATGATGAGGGACACTATTTTCCGTCCTTGGAAGTTGTTTCCCTACTGTAACCCATGAAGCAGGTTATAGCAGAAGATGGTTCGATAAAATAATCATAACCAGTGTTGGAGATGTCTGCATTTACTCTATCACCTCTCTTCTCTTTCGAGTAGTGAGCCTGATCTGCAAAGGTATGAGGTTTCTCTTCGGGCCAGGTAGATCATTTCTCGCGAGAGGCTTCCTGCACACAGGACAGGTACCCCGAGGGCCTTTGCCAGACGTATCGGCGCGCTGTTCTTCGCTGAATTTCAAAGTGTCTATGATACACTTGTGACAGAAAAGGTGCCCTTGGTGAGGGTCAGCTGAGTCTCCTATAATATCTTGGCATTAAACGTACCGCACGCGGTGCTAGTGGCATCGACGGGGGTGTCCATGCACACCGGACACTTATACGCAGTCAAAACAGAACGCCCCTGGCCGTCATCTAAAGATTGTTGCGCAAGTATGGCGTCCGCCCGTTGTTTTGCCTGTGTCCGTGAGACCGAATTTGTACCCTCCACAGATGTAAGATCAACGGACTCTATGGTCTCATTCGCGTGTCGCTCCAAGTTGCTTGTTCTACGACGTTTTCTTTCGTGGCCGGAAGTTTCTGGGGTCTCGACACTCCCATGTGAAGGCCGACGAGGTCCGGAAGACGGAGATCCTAGTGAAAGGCGACGAGCGGCTGAAGTCTGATGCCTGGGAGACATGTCCTCCATGATGGAACGCGTCGGAAGTCTGTCTGGTTCCGTATTGTTGGAAGAGGCGAGGAAGAGGGGGAGGGGTAGCGCAGTGGACAACGGGGTGAGAACGTAGTCGCGGGGGAGGAAATTCAAGAACCTGGACGCTGTTCGACTGTTGTATGTAAGCTATGCAGCGTCATCTCCCAGAGACAGCATCGAAAACACCCCTAGTGCAAGCAAGTCGGATTGACAAAGACAAGGCGATACAGGAGAAGAATCGCTTTGGCTTATCGATGCCCGATAACCGTCGATCCCCCGTTGCAGTAGGCGGTCAGAATCCAACGGAAGGGAGATTTTCCGGGTGGCTTCGATCATGACGCTGGGATTATTCCGCGATAGGAAAGAAAGTACGAGCGCTCCTGGAAAGCCTGCCTCCATCTCGTCGCAATCTTAATCGCGCAGCATTGGCTGCGAAGCCTATGTTATCATGCCATGGGGATAATTGTGATTCTATAGTCCAATCAGAAAATGCTTTGGGGTCATCCCTGCACTCCCTCTCATAGGGGTGTCGTACGCTTTTTTTCGCAGAAATTGCGCTCGCCACGCATCGTCCGGTCACAGCCTTCATCATTGCTAGTAAGGTATCTTGCTACGCAACCTTCAGTGCCCAGTGTTGATGGAAATTCTCAACGGGAATCTCTCGCGGGTAAGTGGTTCCAGTTCCTCCGAGTTTGCGACATCTTCATATACTCATTTCGCAGTTCCCGCTTTGGCTAGGTTCAACGAAATTGGAGTTCAACAATTGAGTGACCATGTCTACTCCCAAGTATTTCTGCAGAAAGCGGATCCGCCAGATCCGGGGTTAGTTGCATTGTCAAAGGAACATCTGTCGAGGCATGACTTGTTAGGAAAATCCCAGGATGCCGCCGAGCCGATCGCCTTTGATATGCCCGACCTTCAGGGGCAGTCGCTCGACGAGCATTTTTTCAAACTAGGAATGGACTCATCGGAGCCGTACCTCGGATATGCCAAACAATATACGGTGGTGAATTCCCCTGAGAAGCCGCGCAAATGGATCAAACGCAGTGGGTGGACAAAGTACAGCGCCGATGGCTCGTGGGAACCCGTTGACGCGCCAAATGAGGCTATGTTGACGTTCGATACCGAGGTCATGTACAAGGAGCATTCTTTTGCTGTAATGGCTTGCGCGGTGAGCCCTACAGCTTGGTATGCTTGGATATCGCCCTGGCTATTGGGAGAGTCGGACAACGCGGTCCAGCTCATTCCGCTTGGAGATCCGTCGCAGCCGCGGATTGTCGTCGGCCACAACATCGGCTACGATCGGGCTCGTGTTCGCGAGGAATATGATATGGCACAGTCTCGTAACTTTTTCCTTGATACCATGTCGCTTCACGTGGCAGTGAACGGTATGTGTTCGCAGCAGAGGCCCACCTGGATGCGACATAAGAAGAATCGGGACCTGAGAAACAAGATCGCCAGTGAAAATAACTCTGTGGAGCTGGCAGCCCTGCTGGAGAGTAAAATGCTCAGTGATGAGGAGGAAGAACTGTGGGTGGGGAGGAGCTCTGTGAACTCACTTCGCGACGTAGCCAAATTCCACTGTGATGTTACGATTGACAAGGCACAACGCGACTACTTCGGCGAACTTGACAGACATGGCATACTGGGGAAGCTGGAAGAACTCCTCGACTATTGTGCAGCAGATGTTGCAATTACCCACCGGGTGTACAAGAAAGTCTTCCCTAACTTCCTCGAAGTCTGCCCGCACCCGGTCAGCTTTGGTGCCCTTCGGCATCTTTCCTCGGTCATTCTGCCTGTAAATGAGACGTGGAAAGAGTACATCACCAACGCAGAAGGAACCTATCATCAACGCCTTGAGGATGTGCAGCGGAAAATGATTGAACTCTGCAATGAAGCCTTGAAAGTCAAGGACTCCCCAGAAATCTATATGAGCGACCCTTGGCTACGACAGCTGGACTGGTCTGGTCAGGAAATCAAGATGGTGAAAGGGAAGAAGAAGGATGACCCTCCACGACCAGCTGCCAGACAGAAGAAGCCGGGCATGCCGAAGTGGTATAAGGATCTGTTCGCTACCAACACGTCTGACATCAATTTGACTGTCCGTACTCGGATTGCGCCTATTCTCCTCAAGCTGTCGTGGGATGGCTACCCTTTGACATGGTCCGACAAGTTTGGGTGGACGTTCAGAGTCCCGCGCGAGCTCGTCAAGAATTATGAGAACCAGCCAGTAGTTCTATGCGATATGTCAGAGGAGAAGAACCCGGAGCTACAGAATGACCGGAAGAACGTGTTTTTTAAGCTTCCACACAAAGACGGGCCTCAGGCACGGTGCACAAACCCCCTGGCGAAAGGGTATATGCAGTACTTTGAACGTGGAACGCTTTCCTCCCAGTATGCCCTCGCCAAGGAGGCGCTAGACATGAATGCGTCTTGCTCTTATTGGATCAGTGCGCGTGATCGTATCATGGGCCAGATGGTAGTCTACGAGGACGAAGTGCGAGGGCCGAGATCGAATGAAGAGTCCCATCATCGACTCGGCTTTATTCTCCCTCAAATTATTCCGATGGGAACCATTACTCGAAGAGCCGTGGAGAACACCTGGCTTACAGCCAGCAACGCTAAGGGAAACCGTGTCGGATCTGAACTGAAGGCCATGATCAAAGCTCCACCCGGCTACGTTTTTGTCGGCGCGGACGTCGACTCCCAGGAGCTCTGGATCGCCAGTCTTGTTGGCGATGCGCAGTTTCAGATCCACGGTGGCAATGCTATCGGGTTTATGACTCTGGAGGGATCCAAGGCAGCAGGAACGGATATGCATTCCCGCACAGCCCAGATCCTGGGTATCTCCCGCAACGATGCCAAAGTGTTCAACTATGGGCGAATCTACGGAGCCGGCGTCAAATTTGCTGCTACTTTGCTGCGTCAGTTCAATCCATCCATGACGGAGAGGGAGACCCAAGAGGTCGCCACCAAGCTATACAGAGAGACCAAGGGTACCCGTACGACTCGCCGTATACTGAGTGAAGGGCCGTTTTGGAGGGGCGGAACGGAGTCATTCGTCTTCAACAAGCTCGAAGAATTTGCGGAGCAAGAAAGACCTAGAACACCTACTCTCGGTGCCGGGATCACCGAGGCCTTGATGCGACGCTTCATCAACAAAGGCAGCTTCATGACATCGCGTATCAACTGGGCCATCCAGTCGTCCGGTGTCGATTATCTTCACCTCTTGATCGTCGCCATGGACTACCTGATCCGGCGCTTCAATATCGCTGCGCGTCTGGCCATTACCGTCCACGACGAGATCCGATATCTGGTGAAGGACGAGGACAAATATCGGGCAGCTCTGGCTTTGCAGGTCGCCAATGTGTGGACGCGCGCTATGTTTTCGCAGCAAGTCGGTATCAACGATCTCCCTCAGTCTTGTGCCTACTTCTCCGCCGTGGACGTCGACCACGTCCTACGCAAGGAGGTGGATATGGATTGTGTGACCCCGTCTCATCCGCACAAGATTCCCCACGGCGAGAGTCTCGATATTGCCCAGCTGTTGGACAAGAATGAGAGGGCCCGGCTCGATCCTTCCATCACGCCGTTGTCTCCGCCAAGCCCACAGAAATACCAGTACACGCCACGGCCGTCCGTCATGTCCTCCCTCCAGGTTTCAACCCACCCGGCTTTTATCCGCGCACAGATCTCCAAAGACGACGGCGAACTCCGCGACATCATCCGCGAGCTCACTAAATCGAAGTCCACCATGGCGCCACCGAACACGCGGTCCCCGAGTGGTCGCACCAAAACCGCTCACTCCGTGGCGGCCGAGCCTCAAAAGGCCATTTTGATGGACGTCGGACCCAGTCTTTACCCCGATTTTAAGAACCTTGCACCCGGGAGCCGGTCTCCCCAGGTGGGCTTCAACCGTCAAAACTGGAAGCCGAGACCGTCTGCGCGAGTCTAAACCCGGCCGACTCACCCTCCCCTTCAGTTCCGTTCCCTCTTGTATATATAAACATTTGCTTCGCCGTCGTGGTAAGCCAGGACGGATCCTCTCCGCCTTCTCCTTTTCTCTCCCTGTTCCCTTTTGGATTCTTATTGTCGAGATGTATTATTTTACCGAACCGTTGGTGAAAAGCATTGGGATGGCGTCCGGGCAGCTCCGCATTTCACGGGTCATCTTGTGTCTGTCAGTTTTACAACCATGGGTTTCTATGATGGTGGATGTTCATCATGATGTATCAAAACACAATACAATCAAATAATGGAAATACTACCCGAAATCATCCATCCCAACCACATAGCTACTATTCACCCCTCTTCCTCCCCGGATCCAGGGTATTCCTTCGACTCAACCCAGTCCCCTCCCTTCCACCGCGCAAAATAGCATCACCCTTCCGTCCCAACACCACCTCCAACGCCTGAACCAATGCCGTCGAATCATACCCCATCCCAACCGCCACCTCCCCATCCCCATCCCCACCCACAATCTTCCTCCCATACAACCTCAACGTCTCAATGCCCATCTCCGCCAACCTCTCCCTATCAACCAACGGCGTCCCCGGCCCATCCAAATGCAAAACATGCGTAACATACGCCGAATACGGTAACCGAACACCTTCCCCCTCCTCCTTACCCCCCTGACGCAACCCCACCCCCCGACTCTCCTCCCCCGCCCTCGTAATCGCATCCACAAAATCAGCAGCCGTAAACTCCGTCCCCGGGGGCCCCGTCTCCCGATCTAACGACCCATTCAGAATGAGGATCTTATGACGGGCGGGGCCCGTAGCGATGGCTTGGCCCACGCCACGGAGAATCAGGGATGGGATGATAGAGGTGTAGAGGGAGCCGATACTGTAGATGATGGCTTGGGCGTCGTTCAGGGCTTCGAGGACGCGGGGATTAGCGGGGGGACGGATCTCCTGGCCGTAGGGATTGATGTACCAGATTCGGGTGATGCGGGAGGGGAGGTCTTCGGTTTCGGATTTGTTGAAGCGGATGTTTTTGTGGCGGAGGGTGGGGAGGGAGCCTGGGGGGTGGTCTTCGTCTTCGTGGTCGTAGGGGATGGTGCTGGGGGGGTGGGGGGTTGGGGTTGGAGTTCCGGGTCCTGGGGTTAGGGTAGGGGTAGAGGTGGTGGTGGTGGTGGTGGTGGTGGAGGAGAGGTAGTCTGGGTCGGGGCCGTCGGCGAGAAGGAGGCTGGGACGACGGGAGGGTTGGAGGGCGGTGGGTTCGCTGGGGTGGGAGATGCTGTTTTGGCCGACGATGATGGAGCCGTTGGCCAGAGAGGCGGAGATGTGGTGGGAGAAGTTGGAGTTGATGGCGGGGATGACGCGGACGAGGTCGGAGGGCACGCCGCAGATGCTGCCGAGGAGATAGATGGCGCTTTCGAAGCTGCCGCTGAAGAGGCGGGCGCCGGTGAGGAAGAGATTGCCGACGCTGGCGGAGGTGAAGTCGAAGGTGGATGAGGGCGGACGTGCGCGCTTGAGGATTTCCAGGTTCAGGAGGTTGAAGAAGGAACGGATGAGTTCGCGTTTGGCTGGGGTGATGGCCGTCCAGAGACCGGAGGTGCCGTCCACGATGGAGTGCCATTCGCCATGGGCGCGCGTGGCATCGGCAGGTAGCCGATGGTTGAAGAGGGCCTTGATGGCGGCGCGTTCGGAATTGGGAGGCGAGTCGGGGATCAAGCGCACCAGTCGACCTGGTTGTGTTAGAGATGTGTTCGATACGGGTGGAGGGAACGCTTACTGCGGACATCTCCAATGCCAGGGCCGCCGAAGATGCGGATCAGCTCGGACGAGGAGCCTCCATTGTCGCTGATGGGGATGATGTAGCTAAGGGGACAGTGTTTGCTTTCGCGGACGGCGTGGAAGACGTCGACGAGGTTATTCGCGGCACTGCCGCCGGAGAAAACCACCAGGCCCCGGTTGGGGGCAGAGCCAGTCGGCAGCATGGTTGGGGACGGTGGGATGGAGGATGCAGAAGGGGTCCCGTGGAGGCGAGGACGAAGATGCCACGAATGCCTTATCGTCGCCTCTCCATCTTGCCGGGAAATGGTGGCTTGCAGTGGAAGCCCGGCCAAGATGGCTGCACGCGACCATTTGATCGGGGCAACTGGATGACAAGATGTTGAATCTGAATGCAGAGGAATGACCGCCATTTATTTCCACGCCGGCGAACTAACTGCCACCGCCAGCCCTCCAGCGACTATCTCAGCATCAAACCTACACATCCTATATCCACACGCCTTAGTCCGTCTTGAAAACAATCTACACGAAAAAGATCACACTATAAATACAAATTCGCCGAACAGTGGAGTTCTTTGGCGTCAAAGAGATCGGACTGTGATTTCGTCATGCGTATGCAGCCCAGCCTGTCATGAATCCGTGTCAGCCTTACAATTGGAGATCAATGCATGGGCAGACTTACCGCAGTACAGCACCGCGAGATTCTTCTCATCGGTGGCCTGTTGGATCAATTCGTTGACAGTTGCCGTCACACTCAACGTCTTGCTCAACTTTTTCGCCACCACCGTCAGTGCGCGATCGGCCTCGCTGGGCTCGTTGGTCGACCGCTGGTCTGTGGTCCCAGGGATCACCGGGGGCCCCCCGTCGGCTTCTTGCGCATCTTGCATTCGCTTCATACGGAGAGGCGAGAGCGTCCAGCTATACAGCGGATCGTACCGCAGCACATCCAGGATGGTCATGATGCTATAAGACTCCTCGCGCATGGCCTCCAGCGTAAACTCGCAACAACGTCGGAAAACCCCTTCGGTCTTGCTGATGCCCATGCCGTCGACCAAATCGCGTGTTAACCGGAAAGGAACGACCTCCGGCACGGGCAGCACTCGCCCTTGTTCAAATGCCACCCCCAGATCAATATGGACCACTTCGCCGGTGCGTTCGTCCAACAGGATATTGTGGCCGTGCCGGTCTCCGAGTCCGAGGACATGGCCTAGGATCGAGATTGCGGCGGTGCTTCGCGTGTATGCCAGCCTCTTGCTAAACCAGTCATCGGGATTGTTGAACTTTTCCATGAAGAAGAACCTCATGACCGGATGGAAGTGCTCGGTCACCTGGCGGTAGGTTCGGACTCTCTGCTCAAATGACCTCGTCTGAACATCCGCGATATGCTTCCGGCACACGTTGGGTTTCATGTCCTTGGGGAAGTATCGTTGATGCGCTGGCATCAAGAAATCGTGCAAGGGGATCGTATGAGGCACGAACTCAATGATGCCTGCATTCGACGTGAGGGGCAGCACTTTGTAGGTACGAATGCCCAAATCCCGTTGACGAGTGACCTGATGATCTTTGAGAAGGCTGCTGACTTGCTCGAAGACTTGTTCCATGATGGCATCCTGCCGCAGGTCATCGTTTCCTCCTTTGAACTTGGTGGGCAGTTAGATAGGTTATTGGCGTTTATGTAGGGGGGATCGACTTACCAACTGCTTGTAGCGTGCTCCGTTGCTGGCAACGGCCGTCACAATCTTCGGCGCACTGACCCCGGAGGCAATAGTGAACTCGGGGTTATACTTGACGAGTTTAGGGACGTCGCTGTAGTCACAATCAACGCGAATATCAATCTTCATGGTAGGTGGCGGGAGCCGCTGGGTGACAGCGTCTTGTTCAAGCCGTTCCCCAGTTGGAAGCTTCTTCAAAGGGACTTTCGCGCCACTCTTGAACTTGTCATCCGGCTTTTCAATGGCGAACCGCACGTAATTGATGTTGGTATTATGAACAGCGATCCACGTTGGGCCCATGCGTTTATCATTCCTCAACCCCTCCACCAAATTTCCGGCTGCTCTGTTCCGAGACAGGGCGGACTGGTCTCTACTCCCCTTGTATTTGCTGCTCGCGAAGATTTGATACATGCCATGGAACGGATGCTCCACACATATACGAAAGATCAACGCGAAGAGCATCTTCTGGAACTCATCGGAAACATCGAGCAGCCGAGAGGTTAGTTGGTTCATCAAGGGTGCGAACTTGCGACTTGGGACTTCGTTGAGATATTTGGAAACCGCCATGTTCGCGATGGCACTGTCGGATTTGTCAAGCCATAGCGCGCAGAAACGGAGGGCATCATTGTTATGGCTTTCGCTCTCTTTCAAGCACATGAGGTAATTTTCCAAGCATTGTTGAAGGAAGGCTTCACGGCTGCGTCGCAGGCGCTGATATTCACGATCGTCAAGGTCAAACCACTGTTTGGTTTTTGCCCGGTGGTACTTGAGAGCCTCCTTTTCCTTGCCTTGGGCTGTTTTCATCATGTCCTCCAATGCACGTACTTCCTTTTCCTTGCGGTCACGAAGTTGTTCAATTCGTCGGAAGTCTTCCAGCCCGTCTGGATTCTGCAGTTGCCTGTCACAGAACATGGCGAACCCATGGTAGACCCGGCCAACGTCTTCCCCTCGCGAGCGGCTTCTGAGCTCTTTCACTGCCGAGGACAAATACTCCTGAATAATTGTATCCGGCTTCTCCAAACGCGCTTCCGCAATGTGATGGCCCTTTTCATGCGTTAAGATTGGGTTCAATGAGATGGCTTCTTTTGACGTACCAGAGTCACAAGAAGTTCCGCACGGCTTATCGGAATATCCTGCTTATGCAAATCACTGCGGTCCCTCAGCTGTTGTAGCATTTGGATTGATGCTGCCATCTCTCCTTGGTCCCATAGAACGTTGGCCAGATCGAACTTGGCCGCGCCTTCGATATTTATGCCTAGGGAATCGCAGTTCTGCGCGAGTTTTGAGAGACAGACGGCCGATTTCAATGAGGCTTGCGAGATACCATGATTGCGCGCTATTTCAAGGGACTGACGGATAACTTTCACTTCCAGCAATTGCGCGTCGCGATCACTTAAGTTGATGGCAGTCTTCAGAAAGTCTTTACTCTTGATTGATGAGAATAAGGCCTCATGGCAAGTCAATATCTCTCCAAGATCATTTGCACTGCATGCGTTAACTTCAAGCCGAAGCCATCACGATGAATCAGGTATAAAGCCTACCTTGTGGTCTTTAGCCAGCTGTCTCTGCCCGCAATCCTTTGCCACTCATTATTAATGTCCTCCGTTGATTTGGAGCCTAAGACATCGCAAACCTCAGTCATGACCCCCAAAGTTCGCATTGCATTGCGTAGGGACAGTGCTGAGCGGCTCGTGCTAGTCAGTAGGTCCAGGCTAGACAGAAGGCATTCATCAATAGACGTGTAGACGTCTGTTAGTGTCCCGGATACGTTGAGGCTTTGGAAAGCCCGAAAGACGGTCGCAGATGGCGAAGGGCTCAATGGGGAGACAGGAATGTCCCATTGTCGCAAACTTCTTGCGGTTTGCAACATACTGTCAAACGATCCTGACGTATCTTTAGAGTTGCCAGAGATCGCGAAGATTGAATTGGCGATGCCTTGAAGATTGGTCGAGTTGAGGGCATTCAGGACGCCGTGGACACTGACATCTCCCCCCATCTGTATCTCACTATCATACCGTGCGCTTTGGAACAAAAGGTTCTTGAATCCAGAGCTCTCATGTTCAAGCCTGTCCATGACAGCCTCCAATGACGAATCTTGTTGGATGCCATAGAAGAAATCCGGATCATCTATGTTTCGGAATATGCCATGCAGGATCTCCGGCGCAACTTCGTATCTCGCAAGGGATGAGCGACGTGATGTGGAGACCGCACGCGACGCAGAAATTTCGAGGAAAAGAAGCCCAGTCTTCGGCAAGCGGCACTTATTGGCAGCAGAGGATGCTTCAGCAAAGTCAACATCGAGCCACCCGTCTCTTTCAACTATTGTTGCTTCGTCTGGTTTGGGTTGGTTCCTTAGATAGAGGATGCAGTTAATGACGAGCCGTGCATGAGGAATGGTAGCATCATCAACTTCTCGTAGCACTTGCCCAAAGACCTCCGAAACCGTCTTACGAACATCCACATCGCCTTCAAATTCCGCCAGTAAGACATCATGGAGGATGTATGGCAGGATTTGAACTGCTAGATCAGGAATCACGTTGAGGATGGTGCGTAGTGGACCAATGACCGGGTCTTTAGGAGCTGCGCTTGATAGGAACAGCCCGACACTTCGAGCAAACTGTCCGGCTGGAACGCTGGAATTCCAGATTATCGTGGCTCCAGCTTCAGTCGTTGAAGCTGGAATGGGCATGGCGGGACACTGATAAGGACTCCACGTAAAAGCCTTCAAAAGGGAAGGGGGTACTGTTTCTCCACAGTGTTCGAGTTCGGGATAACTGGCAAGGTTGCTGATAATGAGCTGCATGGTACGTTCAACTAGTCCAACTTCCAAGTGATTGCTATTCTGTAGCATATTGCAAAGCATCATAAGTATGCTAGCCTTGGAACGGTGAAATGAACTCAGATGTGACTGATGCGATGAGACTGTAAACAGTCTCGGATCCTGTTCCCTTAAGAGGACGTCACCGATCTTGCCAGTAGCTGCAAATGCTCTACCGATAACTCTAGCTGCCCATAGTTTATACTCAGTTCCTGAGTCAAATCTTTGCAGGGTTTGGCAGATAGCAACGGCACTAGACATGACGCCCTCATCATCTTCGAAGCCACGGTGGTAAGATTCAGGGGACAGTTTGCTCTCAGTGCATAGCAACGAAATGACGTGGTCGGCGATCGGTTTGCTTAAGAGGCTCTTCCTCGAACTTTGGTCACCGAGAACTTGTAGAAGCAATTCATACTCCTCTCTACTCCCTCTTGAGCCCTCTTCTGCAATGGGGACGCGCCGGGAAGAGCCGACCAGACGTCGGAAGAGCTCATGCTTCTCAGGGTTCAGTGCAGAGGGCTCGCACGAGTCCATATATTCTTCGAACCACTCAAGAAACAGAGTTGTCTTCGCCACTACTGTTTCCACTAGACTTTCCTGGGCTATTTCCGGAGGAGAAGCCAGAAACTTTCTTAAGGACAGCAGTGTGGTGACCGCAACCCCTGCCATGAGACCGGGGTGTTCAGTTAGGTAGGCCTTTCCTTCTTCCAAGAGGTACCAGAAGATACCCAAGGCGTCTTCCGCACAAAAAATGTCAACCAAATACGGTCGAAGGGCGTGTATCACCATTTCTAACGGGTAGTCGCTCAACATGACGGGCCCGGCAATGCTTACAAGAATCCGAATCTTCCGAATTACGGAGCAAGCATGTAAAGAGCCGAGGGCGGGGTGAATCGATTCCAGGAGTGTTCGGCAGACATACGTCGCCAAAGTGGGTGTCCATATAGTTTCGAGCTCGTAGCCACTCCGCTTGCAGAGAAATTCAAGTTCATCAAGGAGGTAGCGCGCCCGGAATGATGGTTGTTGATTTGCGGGCAACAGAATATCGGAGGAGCTCCTTTGCACTATACACCTTAGAACATTGAGAGAGTCGTGGAAATTCTCGCGCTTTAGAATCGCCCTCTCGATCTGTTCGTATTGGTCCAAGGTCCCAAAGAAGGTCGCTATCATTTGTGGGAATTGAGCTTCAATCAAGGACACGAATTTGTCAGTCCCTAACATCAACTTAACTCTGTTTTCCACTCCTTTAGTTTGACTTCCCTTTCCAGGAGGAGTGCTGATGTCCCGTGCTATACTGTATGCCTCCGCTTTGCAGAAGGATTGCACTACAAGGTGATCAAATGGAACACCAGTACAGGCTGTAAACTCAGCTCCTTCGGTCTCAATCCCGCGCATCATCACCTGCCCAATTATCTCGTCTTGAACATCCATCAGCATCTCCTTCAGTGTTCCGTAGCCGAAGACACTGAAAGGCATGGCTTTGATTGATTGTTCCTCGGTCCAAGTGTAAATTATCTGGGACGAAAAGAGCTGGAACAACTGTTTCGCGTCTACAAGTCCGAGTGTTTGTGCAACATCATGTAGACATTTCTCAGCATACCGAAGAGAGTTTGGGACCTTGGCAGGTGTCTCAAACATATGATAAATACTTCTCCGGAGCAATGTATGCCATCTGGAGGCAAGGCGAGCTAAAACAATCAAGCGCAGAGCGATGCCTTCGTCCCAGTCAGAATCTCGGGGAAGGCTTTCCAGCACGTCATCAAATATCGTATCGTGCTCTGTAAGAGAGTACTGGCCAAATAACTGAGGGATCAGTTCTCCAGCACTGAACTTCACTAAAGCGTCTCCTTCTCGGAGAATGGTGAACAAACTCGTTCTAGGCGACGGACTGGATTGGCCGCTTGAATATGCCACATTGTGTATGAGTAAATCACCTAGGAGCTGAGTGAACTCAATGAGAACTGGAGTGGAGGCCATTCGCTTTGCCAATAATACCTCAGTATACCATGCATAAATGTCGGTGGCTGAATCATGGAGGTGATCGTTCTCTGGACCTGTCCATAATAGAACAAAGCTGCCCATCATACGAAGACAGATAATATGCGAGTTTTCACAGCGTTCCAATTCATATGTCTGCAAACATTTCTCACCAAGGTCTTCGAGTACTCTTAGCAGGGAATGGCGTTCCATTCCAGCACATGCACGATACACGTGCGGTAAGAATTCCCGCGCCGATAGAATGTCCATTTCATCCAAGTCAGTCAGGTATTCGAGCAGATCGTCATTTGCTGGATGCTGTGAAGTGGCCGGAAAATGTATCCGCTGGAAGATTGATAATTGAATAGTGATACAACGCTGTAATGTTGCAGAATCATGAAGCACCGGTGACGCTTCTCGATTGTTGCCGAACATGGAATTGAGTTCTGTCGATTGATCATGGGATGTGAGCAATGGATCATCCAAATCCATATCTTCTTCACAGTCAGAGCGCAACATATCTTTCTGCCTCTCTCGATGGCCCTCCAGGATATTGGTAAGGGGAAGAACCAGGGCGGAGACAGCACCAATGACAGCTGAGTTAGAGTGTGAAAAGAATGGTTCCGGGGCAAGAAGAGGAGTTAAGATCGTCAAGCATGCGTGAGTAAAAAAGTGTTCCCGGGAAGCTAGAAAGGAGCACAACTGGTTCCAGAGACGTTGGTTGCTCTCCTGTATCGTAGACACACGGTTTGTAGCTTGCTGTGGTAGGCATGCCGTGTACAATGCAATAGTGACACAGGAGCATGTGACTATTTGCACTATGTCCACAGTTATATGGTGTGATTTGTCTTCAGACAATGCATCCCAGGCCTGCAGAAACCCCTCGATTTTGATTTGCAACAGATCGAGTACAACATGGTCATTGGAGTCAAGTCGGCCAAACTTTTCCAAACACAAAGACCCTTCAGGGTCCCAATAGTCGCCCGGATTCAACATGTCTTGGAGGTCAAAGAGATAGTTGAGGAGCCGTTTGTTTTTATGATAGAAGTGCCATCCTCTCGCTATGAGACCTGTAGGCCCTATAAAGCGAGTTTTAGGCAAAACAAAGCGCCTGTTGGTGCAAGCTAACAACATGTTTAGAAGGTCCAAAGGACGAGCGAACATAGCAACTTGTGCTATCTGTAATCGATCGGTCACAGATCCTGTTGTACTGCAGGTGAGTGGTGACATCCTAATAGCAGCATTTGGATTAACATACCAATACTCCAAGTTTCCCTCAGCCAGGAGCAGATCTTTTGAGAGGCGTCCGGCACTAAGCCCGGGTTTATTTGCGCCGTCATGCGAAGGACTGTAGCCCAAAAAGCCAAGCACGAATCCGAGATAGCAGAGGGGCCATTCATATTGATGGATGCCAGCATGGAACTCGTTGCTTGAGCAACTACTGGGTAGTCTAAAAGGTCACGCTGGAGTATATGATTCAACAAATTGCAAGCAGCTCTGGCCGTAGTTTGAGAAGTAGAGGACCGGGAAGTCAATTCCCAAGCGCGCTGCCAACAGTGTTTCAAAGAATGTGAAGCTGCATTAGGACTACTAGCGATGCTATTGTGATACCTTGTTTAGTGACGTATTTTCTGTAGTTGGGATCCTCGCATACCTTGAAATCGCAACCATTGTCCAACAAGAAACGGTGCTATTATCATCCAGTATATTCGGAAGCAGCCTCTCAAGCAGGGAGAGCTGCGACTCAATATTTGCATAACTCCTGGGAAGAAACGGTATCAGTTGCAAAGCGCAAACTCTTCGTAGTCCAGAGGATGCCGTTGAATCACGGAATATGTCGTCTATTCGAGAAGCAAGGCGTTGCCTCTTATTCGCCGTTTCTCCAGACGTAGGATGCGGTGATAATTGCCCACATATATGGTCTGACAACTCTAATAACCTTGCTATTAGCCACAAAGTAGTCCAGTTGTGCTCCGATCTAGCACTCTCAAAGCGAGGCCATGCTGAGTATTCCCGCTGTTGCTCCGAGACGCCGCCTTGAAACGTCAATTCATCCAGTTGTAGAATCTCCTTCTCAGATCGCCTGAGGTACTCAGTGTGCAGTGTGTCTAGGAGGTCTTCAATCAGACGTGCAATCAGCTCTGACGGCTCTCTTCGAGCCGCATCAGTTAAACTGACCACACAAAGCATGGCAGTGACGAGCATTTCATCCTTCAGGCCCATAAGTTTGGTGGTCCACAGGCGTCGAATTACTGATATTAGATCTAGTAGCGACGTCCTCGCAAGTTCAGACTGGTCAAATAGAACTTTCATGATAACTGAGTTTATGCTAGCAAACGCAGCTTGGTGTCCGCTCCCAGCGATATTTGATGAGCCCACGAACTTAGCCAATCCAAGAAGTACACGCTCAGCAGCTTCCTGAATAGGAGCGTTTGGGCTTCCGGTTAGCAGCTGAATACATACAGCAGCTTCTGTGGCAGCACTGGCGCCACCTTTGGACTTTTCACTGGCAGTAGGAATTGGTGTTATTCTGAGAGGTGTTGAGCTCCGGCCTCCAGCAGAAAGATAGTCGTCCAAAAAGGACGCATGTCCGTTCCGAGAGCTTGTTGTACTAATCTCATCATTCTGCACATTGATACATTTTAGGCAGAAGTCCATTACTTTCTCCCATTCGCCCGATGCGAGATGTTCGAGATGAGGAGGATAACGCAGGAGGGTGACCAAACATTTGGCATAGTCCACACCGAGAAGCCCAAAAAGAGAGTCACTTCCGGGGGCTAGAAGAGTATCGGTGATGTGATCGACTAGTGCACGAACTGATCTTGTGCGCAGGTTGCTCAGGAAAACATCAACAGCTGTTCGAAGGACAGATGCACATGTGGACAAGCGAGTCGCCGAAGCTCCCTTGGAGTTCGATCGACTGTATAGAGATTTCTCGACTGATACAAACCGAAACAGAGACTCAAAGATTTTGTGGCAGGCTTTGTCATTCAGCGAGTTTCTAAAGATGTGCGCGCATGCCAATAGCCGTTAGTTACCGCCATGCATATGGAGCGACATTCTTTCTCTCTACATACAATTTTGAATTTCTTCTATTCTTCTGGAGTATATGCTTTAAATCTATTAGGCGTCAGAACCGCACAATTAGGGGGTCCGGCGTATGTAAGACAAACCAGCAAGCCCATCTGAACGCTCCCTTAGCTTCTCTGAAGCCAAAAGCGCAATGGCCCCATCCAGTGTGATTTTGCCCATGATGGAGGCGAGAAGCTACGGAGTTGACCGGGATCCCATTGACAGTCGCGATAATCAAGGTAATCAAGCCATTTCAAGAATATCCGGGGTCAAAGGAGAAGAAAAAGCCCCGCGCGAGCGTCATGACCATATCCTGGGTCGGCCTCTGGGATGCTCCGCTTGGTGTGGTGGGCGGCGGGAGGTGAGCTCCGCCCGCCTTCAGACCGCCGGAAGTTTGATCGCGTCCTCCGACCTTTTTTGGCCGGGACAAACACATCAGACCTTCTGACTTGCCAGCGCTTCTCCCAGTTTGCGCACTCACCCTGAACATGGAGGACAGGGATACTGCCACTGGCCTTCGCGGCCTATACCAGGATCTCTCTGCTCTTTCGGCTTCGTCGTTTGTGAACATTGAGCGTCTTCGCATTGAGCTGGAGGCTCACATCGACGATTTCAAGAAGCTCCTCGACAAGCCCGCGAAAAACAACACCAGTCGCCAGGCTGTTCTATCTGGTGAGTCTGGCGTGCTACGTCTTCATTGTCCCTTTCTAGATGGAAGGAGATCCGAGTCTATGCGCTGACATCGTAATGCGATACCGTCTAGGGAAAATCACCGTCGACAATCTCGAGTACTCGATCAATGAAGAATTCCAACAAGGAGTGTTAATGCTGGCAGATGCGCTGGATCTAGATGAATTGCAAGCGGCAGTACTGTTTTTGGCGGCGCAGGAAGATGCTCAAGTGCTGGATAGGCCCCCCGTCATCGCCGCGATTATGCGATTCCATGAGCGCCGACAATTCTTGCTCGATTCGTTACGGCTCATTTTCCAAGAATCTTTCGAGGTGGAGCGTGAAACCACCCAGGTTATCATGCAGGACATGCTGGCGTTTGTCGTGGAGATAAAGAATGGACCCTTGCGGAATGCGTCGCTATTCACACGGAAATGCATGAAATCAATGGAGGATATTGAGAAGTGGCTTGTCCTTCTTAGCGAGCAAGTCCAGAAGGCGTCCATTGTTGGCCAGTCGGAAGAGTTCGACATCTTAGAGGCTCTAGAATACCAACGCAACAGCTTACAACAGCAACACGAATCACTTGGTGCCGTGCTTTGTTACCTTTTCAAGGGCCCTTACACAAGTTCTGAGGATCTCCGTCTACTGCTGGACCACCTCCGGAAACTTGAACGTCTCGATGGTCTCCTTGTCCATTACCTCCCTTGCATCGTCACGTCTTTTGTTCAGCATGGCTCGCCGGAAAGCTCGAGCTCTTATCGAGAGGCCAGAAGTCTGCACACAACTATTACTTCCTCCAAAGGCGGCCAACCCTGGAAGCTGCCCGCATTTCATTCTGCAGTCATCGCATTATGGCTTGCAGTCTACAGCAGCTGGGATTTCGATGGGCCTGCCTCTCCTCTTCAGGGAATCGACTTGGAAAAAGATGCCGAAGAGCGCACAAAGATGTTCATGACGGCATTGGATGATGGAGGCCTTGAACTTATCCTCGCTGTCTGCTATGGCGTTAATGATGAAGAGTGGGCTGATCCGGCCCGCAGTGAACTAGTCACACTATTATTGAAAGATAGCGCATCAGCAACGCTCGAGTCCGATTGTTGCTCCGGCTTTCTGAAGGTTCTGCTGATGGAGAATTTCGAAGCCTTTGCCGAGGCATGCATTGCGAACATGCCAGATGCGGTTCGGATGTTGAAAACCGAAGAAGACTCTCAAAGACTGGATCATCTTACTGCTCTGAGAGATGGCCTGACGTCGAGTCTTCATCGTGGCTTGGTTGAGGCCCGGACACATCTGGAGTCGTTTTTGATGATCATGGCGTTTGCGTTCGAGCGTCGGCCAGATGCCGCACAGGAATTCTGGGCTGATCCCGATGGCAACCTGTATGGCTTCCTCCAGTGGGCATCCAAACGGCAAACTGTTCCCAGGGTCAGTGCGTTCTGCGAGTTGCTATGCTCCATCTCCGTTGGGGAGGACAATGCCACCGCAGCCCATCGGTTCCTGTCTGAAGAAGACAAATTCATGTCTGCAAAATTCAAACGATCCACGTCTATGAATTGGTCCCAGATGTTCGCTGAGCTTCAACTATACGCAACAAAAGTTACTGAAAAGCCTTCTACGTCACAGTCGATATTGCGATCAAGGAAACCCGACCCGGCTGACATGAGCGAGCCAGAGAGTCCTGTTATGTTGACATGCTACCTAAGGCTCCTGGAACATCTGTGCAAACAGAGTGCCACTATCCGGGACTGGCTGCTTCACCACCCTTCTTTCAACGTTGTCGGTACGTTGTTGACGCTCTGCAGCGGGCCGATCCCTACGCATTTGCGGGCAAACGTCTTTGCGGCTCTTGGGGCCTTGATGACGGAGAAGACTTCCCATAACGGCAATGAGATGTGGCTTGCAATTGATCAGTGGATTTCGGGGGGATCTATGAGTGCTTCTAGCCTTGGCAAGGTCCCGGTAGTTTCAAATCCGCTCGTATGGCATGAGCAGCAGGCCTTCCAGAGGATTGGTGAAAGTTTCGACCAAGCTAACGCCTTTGTTCGCCTCGTATATTCACTCGTATCTCCTGCCCCCGATTCGGCTGACTTCCACCTCTCCTTATCTTTCCCCGAAAATCTTGGTTCGTCCTACCGTATGCCAGGCATTGAACCTTATATCGACTTCGTCATGGGCCAGGCTCTTTCCAGGAAGGTTCCGGACCTCAACGAACGGCAGACCCGCTTGTTGACTTACAACTGCTTGGACTGCATCGTGACATGTCTGAAATCTTTCAACGAGAACCTGGTCACTGTCCTCAGTCAACCCGCAATATCCGCCGGCGATAGCGTCATCAAAGCGTCGACATTTGTCACCTACATTCGTCTCCATCCTTTTGCACGAGTTTGTGAGTGGTTGTTCAATGAAGACGTGATCAAAGCCATTTTTGCTACTGCCCATCAAGATGTGAATGAGGTTGCGAAAGCTTCATCGGATTCTATTCTTGTCCTTTCCCTGGTTCGGAGCTTGGAAGTTATGGATATGATCATCGACCTTCAATCGACTTACTTCAACATCGTGAGGCCGGCGATCAAGTCCCAGGCTGGTGGGAGCAGAACGAATGTGGCAAACTCTTCGCTCTCGGCTTTTGAGGATAGCATTCTTAACAACTTGTCGTTAATACCTGCCTTATGTCTCTATTGCAGCACGGGCCATCAGCAACTCACCGTTACCTCGATGGCATTGTTGGAAAAGCTCTCTAGCTCCCGAAAGCTGAACAAGGTTACATCTCCGGAATTATCCAAGTGGCGTTCACCGAACAAGATCGTCGAAGTTCTAAGTGCTGAAGTAGATCTCAACAGTGTCGCCCGCCCATTTGTATCTCAGATGCAACCCGAGTCGAGGGAGATAGAATCTGGCGCCCAATCGCCGGGTTACATTATCAGAGAAAGCCTTTTGGCTCTCCTGAACAGCTGTCTCAACATGATTAATGACCGACCTACAGTAGCTCATTTGCTCCTTGGATTCAACAGCATCGGCAATATGCTTGATGTGTCGCCAAATGGCTTATTCGCTGATAAAATGTCCTTGTTACATGCTGTCATTGGATTTTTGCAGAGCTATCCTGATGAGTTGGATGGGAATATTCTCCCATGGTTGGTGCACCTCAAGCGCATGGCCTTTGGGGTGCTCAAGCACCTCTGGTCTTCCAAACTCTCTTCGTACTTCGCACTTGCCGAGATGCGCGGCAGTCGCTTTCTTTTCAACATGCTCGCAAGTCAATCGATAATTGGACCAAACACGCCCTGGGATGGACTACCAATCATTACGAATGAATTTTGGCTCTCAGAATCCACGACTGCTCTTGCGGAATTTCTTCTCTACAGAAGCCATCTGTACGACTACGCCGCAACAGAAATTCGCTCGGCTGCCAAGCTTGCTTCCCCCACCCTTCAAGCAGAGATCATCGCAACACTGTTCGGGAACTCCGTCTCGGAGGCTGGAGAGACTATCGTGAACCCCTCTGTCTTCGATTTATTCGATTTCGCGGATCTGGACACCCAACCTCGGTTACAACCGCCCGCTTTGAACTTCCTTGACGGTATCGAATTTGACGTGTGCGCGAGACCTGAAACGGATAGCTCACCAGTCGTCTACAATTTGGAAGAGGTGGTGGAGCTGATTCAAGTCAGGAAGGAAGAATTGACCATGGATGGGCATCTACGGCCTCAAGATGAAGACATATTCCTAGCTGAATCTGAGAGCCTGCTGTTATTCATACGGTCAACGAACCAGGCGAACCAGATCGCATTCAATCGTTATTTGGCTCTGCGGTCATGGACACAGCTGATTACCACAATTCTCACCTGTTCCGAGATTGAGGGAGGAAGGAGAGCTACCTTCATACTACATTCGCTTCAGTTGGTACTCCCCAAACTCGAGGTTGCTATTGAAGAAGATCGACCGGAGGGTGTTGAATTGGCACGGCTGGCCGAGACTCTGGTCAGTAGGCTGGAGTCTACGAATCCCGGTTCGAATCAGACCCGCAGGAGCGGAGATGTCCTTGACGAGAAACTGCATCAATTATTTCAAACTTGTGTTCGAGGTGTGATCCTAGCAAACGGAAATGTCAGCATCAGGGAAACCTTTTACAACACCTGCGCACACTATATCGCCGGCATCATCTCGTCGGAACCGGCGCATGAAAGCATGAGACTCCAGAGTCAACAAGTGATCAAAGCTGCCGGTCATGCCTTGATTGAAGCCGTCTGCGATGATGCGTATGCCGGCCAAGAAACATGCCGAGTATCCGCCCTTCTGTTCCTCAATCTATTGGCTGCTCTGGATAGGCAAGCAGATGGTCTGCTGGCCGATTGCATAGCTCAGTCCAACTATTTGAGCCTCTTCTTGGACGCTATCGGGTCGCTACCCGTTGAATTGAGGAACGCCCCAGCCAGTGGTAAGCCATCTCATCCGATAACAAAGGCGTGTGGCTGACCGTGATTCAACTAGATACGCCTCTGTTGTTGTCCTACTACCAATCGCTTCTGTGTCTACTTCAGGAACTCTGCCAGACAAAGAACGGTGCGACTTGTGTCTTGAAGACTGGCCTTTTCCAGGCAGTACGGGACTCGCAACTGTTCGCGGCCGATCCAGATCTGGGTATTGGTGAGTGAAGGTTTCGTTCCAACGATGCAATTCCAATCTAACGGACTTAGATATCGATAACCCCGATGCTCTTCGAAAGTACTACGACCTGCTGGACTCCGTCCTCCGAGTCATTGTAGCCGCTGTGTTCTCTCGTGGATTGCACAACGAACAGATGCTGGAGCAAACACGAGCTTTTCTTGCCGAGAACAGGCAAAGCATGGTTGGCATATTCAAGAGATTTGCCAAGGTTGGCGGCGGGGGTGCCGCAGACCACCAAGACGCACTGCGGCAACTCACCAAGTCATATATGGCACTCATCACCGCTACAGACTTCCTAGAGGTATGTCTGAGATGAATTCCGATGCTTGCCTTGGGGATACTAACTGGTTTGTGACAGTTCGAAGATAGGGAAGTAAAGGAGCGGACGGGCATGAAGTTCTTTACATGAGATCGAGTCTAAGGGAGAAGAGACCAGGCAGGCATAAGGCATAAGGCATGGAGTAAACCGGTCGGAACGATGTATATGGAAGTATTCAGTTATGGATTTAGAGGATCTGCATTGCTAGCTTGTGACGCCTTGGGGGACGAAGCGGCATATGTGACTCCGAGGCGTTGGTTTATATTAGTTGCTAGATGCCTCCCATACCCCATGTTTTTGTCCTAGCGTACCGTGCCGGAGCCCTCCCCACTCATTTAGATTGCTCGCGACCAGTCCCTGGCTCCTATCATAAACTACCAGGGCACCATAAATACGGGCAATCGGTAGTAAATGCTTGGTGATGACGCCAAACCACCCCATCCAATCATGCAACAAACCGGGAGCGGACGTATTATCTTATCTCCGGCTTCTTGGGCGGGAGGGCACCCAGCGACCAGCAACCAGCAACCACCCAACTCACCAGCGCTGCCCGTTCGTTCACTTTCAAGCCCAGCCTCAACCGCGAACGCACTCTGCCTGGCCGCCATCGGCTTGTCACCATCGGCCCTCTCCAACAGTTGCTGAGCTTACCATGTTCCATAGGGTTTTCCTACTGCCGGGATCTTTCCAACGCTGAGCGCCCTCTTCTCAACCTCTTCTCCTCGGACGCAACCGGGTAGATGCAGCAGAACTCGAGAGGTGCCACCGAGCAGAGGAGCGGTAAGCGCAAGTCGATCGGCAAGAGGAAGCTCTCGGATCAAGAGGAGGCGTTACAGCAACCTCAGCAGCAGCAGGCGACCATCTCCGAGCTTCTCTCTCGGAACCATACGACCCCCGCCAGAGGTCATCCGCAACATACCTCCCCGGCGAACAAGCGTCTGCGAATCTCGCCATCATCGTCGGGCTCTGTCCCCTCCACTATCTCGCAAGAACCGATCACCTCCGACAGGATGTATAATTTCGCAAGTGCAGAGACCAGGTCGGGCGGTCCGATGGGACAGAGTGCGGGCGGGGCTGGTCTTCCCAACACAACCTCCAAACCTCGCACCTTCAACTCCACTTCACGCCAAAGCAACTTCACCCCTCACACTGGAGCGAAACGATTAGTCGTGAAGAATCTCCGGACAGGTTCGCGGTTGAATCAGGATTCGTATTTCGAGAAGATATGGGGTCAGCTTGATGCAGCGTTATCAGCAATTTTCAGTGGTGGGAAACCTGAGATATCGATAGAGGAGCTCTACAAGGGCGCCGAAAATGTGTGTCGCCAAGGACGAGCCGCAGCTTTGGCCAAACAGCTTCAGGATCGATGTCGAGATCATGTGTCTGGGAAATTACGCGATAAGTTGGCGGCGAAGGCTGCAGATGGAACCAACGTCAATACACTACGGGCAGTGGTGGAGGCATGGTCGCTATGGCAGTCAAAATTGGTACGGAGCCACTGGTGATTTAACCGAACCATAACAGACTGGTGTTGACAGTATTGCAGGTTACTGTTCGTTGGATATTTTACTACCTCGACCAATCGTTCCTCCTCCATTCCAAGGAATTCCCCATCATACGTGAAATGGGCCTAATGCAGTTCCGACAGCACATATTTTCCGACGCAGTATTACAGCCGAAGATCTTGCAAGGTTCCTGTGATCTTATCGAAGCAGACCGTGGCGAAGAACAAAGCGTGGTGGCAGATTCCTTATTACTTCGGAATGCTATCGAGCTGTTCCACGGCCTTGACATTTACACGACAGGTTTCGAGCCTCTTTTCGTTTCTGAATCCAGGAATTACTTTTCGTCGTGGGCCCAGCGGGAAGCAACAGGGTATCTGGCCACTTTCGCGGAGAACAGTCATCGGTTGATTGAGCGCGAGGTGAATCGGTGTGAGCTGTTTTCCCTCAATCGAAGCACGAAGCAGAAGTTATCAGAGCTCCTGGATCGGGCCTTGGTAACAGAGCAAGAGGATGTCTTGCTCAACCAGACTGATATACTGGGCCTCCTGCGGGCGGGAAACAAGATTGCATTGGAAAGGCTCTATTCCCTCCTTCAGCGAAAGGCTCTGGGCGCGAAACTGAGGACCGCCTTCAGCAGTTATATCGTCGAAGAAGGCTCCGGTATTGTTTTTGATGAAGAGAAAGAAGTAGACATGGTTGCTCGTCTCCTAGAATTCAAGCAACAACTCGATGATATTTGGATCAATTCTTTTCACCGGAACGAGGAGCTGGGCCATACACTCCGCGAAGCTTTTGAGACATTCATCAACAAGGGAAGAAAATCGGCAGCTACGGGAGGAACCGACAACCCCAAGACTGGGGAAATGATTGCCAAGTATGTGGACAGGCTTCTCAAAGGCGGGTGGAAGTTGGCGCCTACGCGTACGGCAGAGGACATGCCACTTGCAGACGAAGATGCCGAAATCAACCGGCAATTGGACCAAGTCCTGGATCTGTTCCGCTTTGTTCATGGGAAAGCCGTGTTTGAAGCGTTCTACAAGAACGACCTCGCTCGTCGGCTGTTGATGGGCAGGAGCGCCAGCGACGATGCGGAGAAGAGTATGCTAGCAAGGCTCAAGACAGGTTGGTAACACTCTTATCCCTCTTAGTTTCCCCTACTTGGCTAATGAGGGGATGTAGAATGTGGATCGAGCTTTACGCACAATCTAGAGTCCATGTTCAAAGATATGGACGTTGCCCGGGATGAGATGGCAGCGTACAGCTCCATACAGCGCGAACGGCGGCACCGGCTGCCGGTGGATCTGAGTGTCAGTGTGCTGTCGGCGTCGGCATGGCCCACATACCCTGATGTCCAGGTGCGGATCCCACCCGAGATTGCGACCGCCGTCGATGATTTTGAGAAATTCTACAACACCAAATACAACGGGCGGAAGCTCAACTGGAAGCATCAGCTAGCCCATTGTCAGCTGCGGGCAAGGTTCCCCAAGGGCGACAAAGAACTAGTAGTCAGCTCCTTCCAGGCAATTGTGCTGCTACTGTTCAACGATGCTCCAGAGGGTGAAACCCTCGGATATCGGCAAATCCAAGAGGCAACCATGCTGTGTCAGTAGCCCCACCTCCCTATTTGCGTGTCTGGCTAGATGACAATTGGACTGCTGCTAACTCTGTCGATACAGCTGACCAGGAGTTGAGTCGAACGCTTCAGTCGCTCGCCTGTGCCAAATATCGTGTCCTAAGCAAGAAGCCCAAGGGCCGAGAGGTTAATGTTACAGATGAGTTTTCATACAACGCAGGGTTTTCCGACCCGAAGATGCGGATCAAGATCAACCAAATCCAACTGAAAGAGACGAAGGAAGAGAACAAGACGACGCACGAGCGGGTGGCTGCCGACCGACACTATGAGACGCAGGCGGCGATTGTGCGGATTATGAAGAGCCGCAAGACCATCACGCACGCGGAGCTCGTGGCTGAGGTTATCAAGGCGACCCGAAGCCGGGGAGTGCTTGAGCCAGCGGATATCAAGAAGAACATTGAGAAGTGGGTCCCCCACTTCCTCCCAGTTTTGATTCTGAGGAAGGTTCATTGCTGACACGACTTTGCGCAGGCTGATCGAGAAGGACTACATGGAGCGAGAGGAAGGAAACCGGTACCAATATGTGGCCTAGAGTTTTTCCAGCAATAGCGTGTCGGTGTCGGGTGTCGGGTGTCGGACTATCGTGGTACAGAGTTGGCAGTTTACTGACCGTCAGAACGAAATGGCATGATGAGAAATGCACTAGTCCAGTCAGGTGTGTATCATGATCTAGGACCTTCCCTACCGGGCAGCGTAGCAATTATCTGGCCGGGGTACTTTCCGCGTCGCTAGTTGGTCCAGTGGTAAAGATAGTGTGTGGAGTGGGCGGAATGCCGGGAGGGAATCCCTGGCATGCTTGCGGAGCAGCGCCGGTCCCCACTCCAAGCCTAGGACAGCTTCCATGGCGTTCCGTCGGGAAAAGGAAGGACTGCCTCGACTCTGCAACATTACTCTTTTGGGACACAGTCGTATACATGGTCCTCGGTATAGTTGCCTGTTCGAGCACACCCCCCATTCCACCCACAGGAGGAGATGGATCTAATGTACCTCACGTGTCCTCGTCGCTGAATGCATCGGCCTGTATGGAGTACAGCAAGGTACACCCGGGGCTCCCACGTAAGGATAAGCAACCATATATGGGACGCGGGATAGCTGCATTCATTCAGTCATCACGGTTGAGTTGGGTTGGGTTGGGCTGCGCAGCGCATCTCTCGCCCGAGAGACCGACAGGACTCGGCAGTGTAGGTCAACCCACGAACGAACGCCTGGAAACTCCGGAAAAGGCAATGGAACTGTCAGCCTGCGGCAACCCCCATCGATGACCGCTCGAGACGGACGGGGGAAAGGGGGGAGATGGGGACGAAACGGTCTAGGCTCGGGGGCCGGCTAGGGGGAGCTCACGTGGAAGTCTGAGCTTTTCTCAGGGACGGGCGATCCATCGATACTATGTATGCAGGATATCGGAGGGGAAATTCCTTCTTTCCTGCCTTCGAGACCGGACGCGCCTTCCTATCAACCACCCTCCCGATTGAGTAATGATTGCTGACCTGGTGGGTTTCATAAAGATCTGACAGCGGAGACCGGTGGCTCCCCCTTCCTTCGCATTTCTTTTTTGAAGGTCCCATGATCGCGTTCGCATCTGTTGGGAATTGAGACCGTCTATTTTCGACGATCCATTGCGCACCCCCATGCGGTTCGGAGGGAAGGTGTATTGGATTGCGTTGCCTATTACTCCGTATTTGTTGAGGCCATGCTGGAAACTACGTCCATACCTGACCATTACCATCCGCCATAGTACCATATCCTACCTACCTGATTCTGGATGCCTGAACTCTGCATAACAGTTGTCAGCACAGCACGAAACATGCCGGGACGGATGCCTAAGCTGCGGCACCTCCGCCAAGCATAGATCATATGCATGTATGCGGTGGTCAGGAATGATTTCCAATGGGATTGATATGCAACAGAGTTATCAAGCTGAGGATGGCTGGACTCGCGTCCCCTGGGCAGTGGGTCATGGCCGTGTTCTCCTAGTGACTTCTTGGAATCCAATTCGATATCAATCTTCAAAAAGAGTTATTGCCAACATCGTACACAGTATGTGATCTCTCAAACAAGGGATGGATTGCCATGGTGTGGCGCAATCGGAGATACTAGGTACCACTAGCATCAGTCGGGCTAGTGTCTAGATACAAATCAAGATTCCGATTCACCATTCCGCCACCCAGCAGCGTCAGTTGGAGATCACCTTTTCCATACTCCGTGCTGTTAGTCCTGTAAGCTGTGTTTCTCTCCTACATCCTTGCGCTTCCCGGCCGGCGGCAAAGGATGCACCCGGAACTGGAAGGGTTACGCACCCGTGACATCGCCCCCATCCCCATCCCCATCCCCCATCCTGCCCTGCGTGCGCACGGAGTCGACTCTATTCCTACTAGCAGGATGAGTTGACGATCCCGTCTACTCCGTACATAGACTATGTATGCCGTAACGTATGTATCTGCTGGCGGTGTTCTGTGATGATACGACCATTGAATTATCACTCTCGAGTCTCAACCCGCGAACAGCGCCGTCCATCCCGCGGATGAACTGGACGCAGAACCGTAGGAATAGCCAGCTCAACCTCGGGCAGATAGGAGTCCGGAATAGTAGCAGATAGCCGTACCGTAGTTAGTCAGATAGGTAGTTCAGGTAGTTAGTCAAGTCGACGGCAAAGCGGAATTCCCGCAGAGAGTAAGCCGAAGCGCCCGGCAGGGTCACCAATGTGGGCGGGTAATTTGGGCGGGTTCCAGACCCATGGGGAAGACTGCCGCCATCTGACTGGCTGGCCGGGGAGTCGATTACCACCGGTAACGACAACGGTTGTAGCATGAGTTTCCCTATCCAGCATCGCATCCTCGATGGGTCGGTCATGCGAAAAAAAAAAAGACCTGCTCATGTGAGCAGCAAAAAAATTAGGATTCGATTGAACTGTCTTGAAAATGGATCAATCAGGTTACTAGTCCAGGAGGGACTTACGACATCCTGAAGTACCCCCAACAGCATACTCCATCCGGACCTTATTTATCTCAGCGCCCTCACCCCGGTTTCTCTCTCATTGTTTCCCTAGAGCATCATTATTCATTCTCCTTTTGCTTCATTCTTCTTCCTCTCTTCCGTGTGTTGGACTGACTTCCAGTCCTCACTTCGCTTATCCAATCCGCCTGCGATCTACAAGGTCATCCCAGGCATCTGGAGACTTCTCGCCAATCGACAGATCGTCCACCTGACAAGTTGCTGTGAGTGTGACTGGCAAATGAGAACCTCTTCTGCCTTGCGATTCTCCAGTTTTCTGGATGCACGAACATCAGTGGACTGACAGCTGCCAGTCTTGAGCAAATCCGACTTCCCCACTTTTCCCCGCCTTGCCCGGACTCTATTCCGATCCTACGCGCCATCCCCAGAATCACCCTCGTCTTTGGTACTGTGAATCAACCTAAACGCTCCTGAAGAGTGAACTAACGCGAGCTCAAGCCATTTGAAACCGACACCATCCTAGCCCGGTGTATATATAAGGTCAAAACAGTCGCCTTTTTGGAGGACGAGCAGCCGCGATCTCTAATAAAAGTCGAGCCGTACTTCCTCCTACCCCACTCTCCAGACGGCTCGTGTTCCTACGCGTCCACCAAACGTCATACTCCCCCGAATCTCCAATTTTCTTGCTGCGATCAACCCCCAGATCTCCCTCCATTATGCAGAGTATGTTCCACACCTTTTTCTAGAGGGTTTATTCTTGTTTTCTGTTGCCCAAAGCCTCTAGGCTTTGTGTCAGACCATGCAGCCCCAGATCCTGTTCCATGGCCGGCATGAAGTCAGATCTACTCCACATACTATCCGGCACATGCGCTAACGCCGACCCATCAGCCAAACACTTCTTTTCAGACCCTACTCATCTGGTCCAGACCGCCCTACACTCCCTGACCCTCACAAACCCTTCACTTGCGTACGACCCCGAAAATAAGATCATCTTCCGTCGCCCCGATGCGGCATCGCAGTCCAAAGTTGCGATCATCTCGGGAGGAGGCTCCGGCCATGAGCCTGCCTTTGCAGGCCTGGTTGGCAAGGGCTTCTTAGATGCTTCGGCCGCTGGTACCATTTTCGCCTCTCCCTCTGCGGAGCAGATTCGCAAGGCCATCATGGACTGTGTCGACCACGAGAAAGGGGTCCTTGTCATCCCCATGAACTACACGGGTGATGTGCTCAACTTCGGTATGGCCACGGAGAAAGCCCGAGCCGCCGGTATCAAATCCGAGTTCTTCGCCATCAACGATGACGTTGGTGTCGGCAAAAAGAAGGGCGGAAAAGTTGGCCGTCGTGGTATTGCCGGTGGTATTCTCATCTTGAAGATCGTCAGCGCGCTGGCCGAAGCTGGGTAAGTTGAATCCTCTTGGACACGACGTGGTAAGTCAATGGGACTGACTTGGTCAGTGGATCTCTCGAGGATGTTTACCGTACCGCCCAGTTGGCAAACAAAAACCTCGTCTCCGTTGGCTCTTCCCTGGAGCACGTTCATGTCCCCGGCAGAGCGCTACCAACGGACACGATACCGGATGGAGAAGTCGAAGTCGGAATGGGCATTCATAACGAACCGGGCTCTCACCGGGTCAAGTTTACCTTGGTCGATCTGGTATCAACCATGCTCCTGCAACTCTTGGACCACAACGACCCCGACCGCGCCTGGGTTACCCGCAAGCCCGAGGACGACTTCGTGCTGCTCATCAACAACTTGGGTGGTGTGAGCACCCTCGAACTTGCAGGTATCACCGATGAGGTGCATCGCCAGTTGGAGAGAGATTACAACGTCAAGCCCATCCGGGTTATTCAGGGAACTTTCCTCACCAGTCTGAATGGCCTGGGCTTCAGCATCTCCTTGTTGAAGCTCGTGGACACTGGACTGGGTTCAGGAAAATCCTTCCTGGAACTTCTCGACGCTCCTGCGGAGGCCGTTGGCTGGTCCGCTCCCATCCGCACCGAAACCTGGAAGCATCGGACTGATGCTCCTGTTGAGCTGAAGAGGACAAAGATGCCCGAGGATCAGCCCAGCAATGTAACATGTGAGTATCCTTGCTTCCAAGCACTTCCCATACCCTCTCTTCTACGGTGTTGCTTCCTTCCGGGCTACAGCTAACATATGTATCAGTGGATGTCGGTGTCCTCAAGAAGGTTCTGGGAACTGCGCTCCGGCGCGTCATCGCTGCTGAGCCCGAAGTCACTCGCTACGACACCATTGTCGGTGACGGAGATTGCGGTGTAGGGTTGAAGCGTGGCGCAGAGGCCGTCCTTCGGCTCCTTGAAGACCCATCCTCCAAGATCACGGACGATGTGGTGAATGCTGTGAACCGCATTGTCAGCGTTGTTGAGAACACCATGGATGGTACCTCCGGAGCAATCTATGCTATTTTCCTGAACGCGCTCGCCCACGGTCTCCGTGAGCAGGACCGCGGCACAACGACGCCCGCTACCGTCGAGGTTTGGGCTGCGGCACTCTCATACTCGCTCTCGGCACTCTCACGGTACACCCCTGCTCAACCAGGCGATCGTACGCTGCTCGACGCCCTTGTTCCCTTCTGCACTCAGCTCCAGAAGGCCAAGGACGTGCACGTTGCCGCCCGCGCCGCACAGCAAGGTACCGACTCGACCAAGAACATGAAGGCCAGCCTGGGACGCACCGTCTACGTGGGTGGCGAGGAAGAATGGGTGGGCAAGGTGCCCGACCCCGGCGCTCACGGACTCAGCGTGTTCCTCAACGGTCTGTCCGAGGCTCTGTAAGGGGCGGCGTTAATTTCCAGGGTACATACATATATTGCATCAGCTGATGATATTCTTCTAATATAATCATGATAATGACGATGATTTCGGGCATCTTTCCGCGTGTCGAGTTACTGTCTGGTACCGGTTTGTAATTATCTACTCCCGTACTCCGTACATCAAGTGTGATCAGTATGCATGAGCAAATTGTCTATACTGCGATAGCACATAGCAGTTTTGGCGACTTGTCTACTAGGCATAAAGGATATCATATTCCGTCTCTTGAAGATAGTTTACTATTACATCGTTAATTCAAGTATTAACATTTATCGGGTACAGACAACCGAATAGCCACTTCAACTTCAATCAGACACCCCCCGTATCTTGTCTAGTATCCAGCTCTCGAGCAATAGATTCGATTCGATTCCCAGCATAGTATCAGGAATGTGCCCTCATACATCAAACCGAGAGAATACTCCACACCATTCCATTTCACTCCACTTATGAGATTCCTTTTTCTAGCTTTTTTAAAACAAAGGTCCGGAGAACGCCAAATCTGCCCGCCGTAGATAGAGAGAGAGAACGGTAAATTGAGATCGAAAATCACATTGAAAACGAGAAGAGGAGCCAGCCGCCCAGACCGTCCTTGAATAAGGGAATGGGATGGATGGATGGGTGGGGTGGGTGCGGGGTTGTGTTCTACCATCCCCGATGATCGAATTTGGGAGAGACCTTTTTTGGGAGGTAAAGAAATCGCACGACTAAAAGGGTATCGTTCGTTCGTTGTCAACTATGAATCGTCTCCGTCGGCTTCAACTCGATCACTAAGGGAAGAAGCTGGACTAGGGCCCGTCGAGAGATTGAGCGCGTCACGTGGACGGAGCTCAGCTGAGCAGGACGAGGATGACGGAGTCGCCACGCAGGAACCTATGAGGGTTAGGGAGTTGTTAGGAATATGGTTGGGGAGTGCCTCGGGGTATGAGGAGATCGCGACACTCACATCTTGCTGATGAACCGATCCTTGTTGACACCCTTGCCCTTACCACCCTTGGGCTTCTCGGTCCACATCTCCTTGACGTTCTCCAGCACCATGTTGCAGTGGCGGTCAAAGGCCTTGACACGGGCCAGGAGCTTGCGGTTGTTCCGGCATGAGATCAGGACCTGGGTGTGTGTGCGCGTGGCCGTTTGAAGGAGCGACAGAGGACCGGCGGTGAGCTCATGTTCCTCAACGAGGGAGACCTCGTATTCACTGGATGGAAGGCGAGGTTAGTGAAGGGATGATGACGAGGATGGGTGGGAGGAAGATGAGGCGCGATGATAATAGGCGCGGGCGACTATGCCCGGGTATCGTGGGTGTAGGGAGCGATAGTAGGGATCAGGTGCAAGGTCGGGCATCATGTGATACGGAGCGCGGGATAGAAGCCTTGCTAGAAAGCACTGCCCTCGCGGATCTGTGCGAGAACGGAGAAGGAGGGGGATGGACGTACGTGAGCTCGCTCTTAGGCTTGTTGAGCAGGTCTCTGGATTGGACAAGATGGTTAGCATAGGTCCGACAGGCTGGGGTGCGGATTACACCATGACAGGAGGCGATGAGTCATAGGGGTCAGAGGGGGGACCAGAAAGAGGGGTAATTACTGGATCTTGGGATCGGTCGACATGGTGGGCGTAGGATATAAGTATGGGGGATGCCGTGAAGTTGGAGACAGTATCAATCAGCTTCTGTCGGTCGTGAGCACTGGCTTGGCGCGGGTGCTGTCACGTGGCACGCGTGTTTGCCGTGTTTGAGCGCCGGGCTTTCCCGAGGTCGCGATTGGCTGTGCGTCACGTCGCGTCCGACACGCTCGGATGCGGTCGTCCAAGCTTCACTCTTCTCGTCTCGTCTCTTCAAATGCAAGGCGTCTGCCTTTTTCCTCAACCCCCAACCTCCCCCCCTCTCTCCACCACCCCCTTCTTCTTCTCATCTCGCCGGCTTGTGGTTGAAGAGGCAGCTCTCCAGCCTTCTTCGGATCTTTCTTCTTTCCTTCTTCCTCTCATGCCTCGGGTTTCTCACCGCATCCTCACCTGTCGTTGCTCCGTGTCCCGCGTTGGCATTCCACAAGCCCTTTCCCCGCGACTCCCGTTGCATACGTCCAGACCTCTGCATTCTCCCGGCTGACACCACCGCCAATCGGGCCTTTCTGAGTGGCCGATACGACAAGTTCGGCATATTGAAGAATATCGCTAGTTGCCGAGCTTCGTTCTCGATCCCTATCCTTGGGGTTGTATTTCGACAATCCTTTTTCGAGCCTCCCTCCGAACGACCCGGGTGCAACCCTCCCCTTCTCACCGAAACCTTACATATCTTTCCCTCTACACCTTTGTACTCTGACCCGGCATATGGTTGATACTCTTCGATTGGTGGAATGGACTCTCAGGACGGTATTTCCGTCCGGCCTATGAGGCGTAAGTGAATTTTTCTGAGGTGTCATTTTTGCAAATGGCTACTAACCGTTTCCCGAAACCTGCAGTCAAGGTGCTCTACACATTCGATGATGCCAACAAAACGAATTGCCTGGCTCGCTGGCCGCATCTCCTCGACATTCAGACAGCTTTCCTCGATGAGAAAACACAAATCGGTGTCATTGAACTGAAGACATGCATCCAAGCCATCGTCTCGGCAAGGTGAGTGCCCCTTTAATTGAGGGGTCAATCGGCACTACGCGGATACTTATGGCCGTTGTTTCATGTGACAGTCCGGAACTCGTTGCCAAGCTTGGACAAGATTATACGGTGTATGCCTACGATTACTCGGAATATGAGACGCCCCTCGTCGGACAGGGAATGCTCTCTTGGGTTTTGGCATCCGCTTCTCCAACTCCGGACGCACCGGCACATCAATCGGAAACTATGGTCACTGGGCGGGTGTGCAAAAATGTTCTAGGATTATTCTCGAAGGGTGCCCAGGAGACATTGGAGGTCAAACTGCGATTGGTCCCTGTCCCTACGGTCATGCAAAGCGAGTACCTGGACAGCATGCAGCGATACCGTGAACTGAGCAATGTCATCCCCCACGAATTCGACGCACAGGCCTGGACCAATTTTCTTCGCCAGAACCCCGGTCTGCTGGCCCCCCCCCTTCAGCACCCCGACCGGACAGCATCGCCAGTGGATCACGCCGGAATTGAACGCTTCCATCGATTGCTGAGTGAGGGGTCAACGCCAAGAGAGCTACCCTCGTTTGCCGCCAATGGATCCGTTCGCTCGGTATCGCCCGCACAGTCCGTCTTGGGACATGCAAGCCGGATGACCACCCCTGCAGCATCGGGGCAGCAGCAGGAGCAAGCATTGCAGCTGCATCAGCCACAAGATCGACTCCACACCGATGTTATTCGCCCTTCGTCGAGCGCCTCCATGCGCGAATCCGACCTCCCCTCCCAGGCAAGATATGCCAGCCGACGAGGATCCATGCAGTCTGGCTACGGCAGTGGAGACGAGTCCTCGGAGCAGCAACCCCGGAAAAGAGCCAAGCTGTACCGTGCGAATTGGCCCGGCAAGTCCGATTTGAACATTGAGAGGCAGCCCAGCTCCCTGCGTGTGGCCGCCAGCACGGCTGCTTCCGTCCGGATTCATCGCCCTACCCCCATCAACCCTTCGATTGCGGCTGCTCAGAGTTCGAATGAAGAGCCTGTTCGCCCGCCGACTCCGATTTCCCACGGCAATGATCTTCCTCGCCGCGCACGCCCCCCGCCCAGCCTCTTGCGTGAGTCGTCCACTCAGAGCCATGGGCAGTACATGTCACCCTACCCCATGAGCGACGATCACATTCCCGGGGATCACACCCAGTCGCCGGAGGAGTCTCGGTATCAAGGCCTTTTCGAGCCCTCGTTCAATATGCCGTCTTCCCCTCCCGTTCTAGACTGCGGATTCCCGAGTCGCTCCAGCCCGGTTCTCCCGCCGATGGCCACAGATCCGGACTCCGGTTTCATGAGCGGAGGTATGGATGATCTCTTGGACGAGGATATGGGGACCCCCTTGGATGATTGCACCAGATCGGCTTCCCACGATGCCACTCGCGGCAAACGAAGCGTGCGTCCGGCCGCGCCAGCGAGCTCGCCTGTTGGACCCATGAACCATGACAACTACCTCGCTAGTGATGCGCCCGACCATCCAGCTAAGGAGAAGGCGTCTGCGATCCCTCGTGCTCCAGCCAGTGCGGCGGGGTCAAGGCCCTCATCTCGCGCAGGTATCCGACAGGCTCCCAAGCCACTGGCCCCTGCGCCCATGTCGCAGAGTGAGCTGGAACAGCTTATGAGTGTGATTCCAGCCAGCGACCCAGTGATGCCTTCCCATGTGCATATGCAGGGGACGCAGTCTTGGAATGGCCCGATGAGTGACTTTTCGGTTGCTGAAACGCCTGCTCCCCCGCCCTCCACGGAGGATGGCAAGGTTCGCAGTGGTGCTGGTGCGAGACGACTACGGCAGGTTCAAGCGCGCCTTGATAAGTGTATTGAGAACGGACAGGTTCCGCCTTATTGTGAAAACTGCGGTGCGATTGAGACCCCTACCTGGCGTAGGGCTTGGTCTAAGGAGATTGTGGGCAGCGAAGAGGAGGCCAACGAACTTGTCAAGGATCCCACAATGCTGTTCTGGCAGGCCGTGGACCGTAATGATGAAGAAAAGGTCACCAAATTCAAGATTTACAAGAAGAGCCTGGTGGACACAGACAAGGACTTTGTTCAGGTCCTTCTTTGCAACCGTAAGTGGTCCCCACCAATTTGTACTTTCTTCGCTAATGTCTATCCAGCCTGTGGTCTGTGGCTTCATAAGTTCAAGGCCATGCGGCCCGAGAACAAGTGGAACAAGTCTGGCAACAACAAGCGCAAGCGCCCTCCGAGGAACCGCAAGGGTGGCGGTCCGCTCTCGAGTAACACCGCGTCGGCGAGAAGCCGTGCCCGGGCTGATTCCAGCAAACCTGATGGTTCATCACCTGGGGCGTCCGACGCGTCCTCGCCTCCGGTGGACGATGGTACCACGCCCCGGGGCGAAACGGAGAACAACGAGAACGAGCCGAGCACTGTACCGGAAAATGACGAAGTTCAGGAGCTGCCGGCCAAGCGACGCCGTGCCAACAGCCTGGAGCCGCGCAAGTCATCCGATACGGCGGGAAGTCGTTGGCAGGAGCAAGATCCGGTGGAGGCCCTCCGCGCGGCGATCCAATCGAGCCCGGCTCGGAATCTTGAACACCGCAATGCTTCAGCTGCGGGTGAGAATGCTCTGACTCCCAAGTCCGTGAGAAGAGTGCTTTTCCCTAATTCGGGCAATGAGGGCGGGCCTTTGCGAACCTTAGGTGATGCCACGTTGAACAGCCCTCGTCGCAGCCCTCGGATCTCTCGTGGATCCGACAAGCGACCGGACGATAAGGAAAATCAGGCTTCCGCCGAGCTGGACGGACTTTTCGAAAGTCCTGACTTTGACTTTGACCTGCCGACGAGCCCCACGCCGCGGCGTCGCAATCCCCGCGCGAATATTCTGGGCGAAAAGCGACTCTCGCTTCCCAGCAATTCGCCGTCGCGGACCCGGAAGGCGATCAGCTCGGACGCGACCCCGACCCGAATCACCGCGCAACGACTCCAGCGGATCCAGAGCAGCCCGGGGCCGGTACGCAACAGCAAGACGCCCAAGCAGTCGCGCTCGCAAGGGCTTGGACTCCCCGCTCTGGCGGAGGATGCGTTCAGCACAGAGGCCTTTGAGGGGATGGACAACATGATCGTGGATATCTTCTCAGACGCTCCATCTGCGCATACGGACGCACTGTTTGCTTTGGGTTCGAATAAAGGCAACTGGCCTGACTGGATTCCTTCGGATTATGTCTCTCCTACGGGAACCGACGGCGAGCCTACGAGTGGCGAGCCCGCTGAAGACACGGGGGATCTCATCAATGCGCTGCTGTCTGACCCAGACCTCCAAAAGGACCCCCAATTTGACATCTTCGGTTATGTTGACACGACCGTGCTGGACTCGGGGTTTTTCAGCTCGGATGCGCTCAACGCGGACAGCGTGGCGCTGAGCGTGAAAGAGAAGGGTGAATCTCCCAAGGAGAAACAACCGCAACCTACCACTGACGCTTAATGAGTTTCTTTCTGTTATGTGATGATGCCGACTTTCTTTTGATTTCCTTGTGTGTTTAGCGATGGCGTTGGATGGAATAGTCCGGCTATGCCGACCTTGTTTCATTTTTTTTGTTATACATAAGGTATGCTCGTTCCAAAAGGAATTGAGAGGCATGTAAATTGGATTGATGGGATGGACAGTGTGGAATTGGGAGGATTGGGAATATTATTAGATACCAGCACCGGCTGCGTGAATTAGACAAGAATAAATACATGATAATATCGATAACAGTACTAGTCTACTAGATTCATTCTTACAGCACAACTTCCAGCCATACTCTAGTGCATATAGCCAGTAACACATTCATCTCTAATTCATATGCAGATAACATGATACTCAAGTAAAATAAACGAAAAGCCCAAACGCCCGAACATCTTGTGATCTAGTCAAGTTCACTATCCTGCCCGTGCCTCCACCAGGAATAGAGTTCCAGACAACCATACCCATCTGCAAATATCTCAATCCCGATCCCGGAAGTGAAATACACCCAGCAAGCATTGCGACAAGCCATATAATCAGCACAGCACAGCAATCACCTGGCTACCAGGCAAGATAATAATAATAACATTGACCACAAACCAACAAGAAACATTTTTATTCCCCACAACCCAAGCAACATAATAACTTATTCGTCATAAAAAATAGGCTTAAGTCGATGCGTAGCATTCACGACCTGTTCGTAGATTTTGTAGTCTGCAGAGAATGAATAAAGAATTGATATTAGCTTTGTCTTGGTTCTCCATGGTCAGTGCATTATGGAAGCTTCAATGAACGACATACTATAGTATACTATAGTATCGTATCCCACAACACAACAACCAAACAAGCCTCCAAGAGACTCAAACGAGAGAGAGAGAGAGAGAGAGAAAGAATAGAAAGTAAACATACCACAATCAGCCGGATTACCCCAATCCATAGTACCTAGGACACGAATTCCAACGCCCTGTTGTTTGTTTTTAGCATCCATGTTAGCCATTATTTCCATACCATGCGAATTCTACCGCTTCATTGCATTGCATCTCATCTCATCCCCTCACATCACATCCATTTCTCTCCCCCCCCCCCAAACAAAGAACCAAACCATAAAAGAAAGAGAGAAAAAAAAAAGTGGGGGAATAAACCTACCCCCCCTTCCAAATCAGCCACTTTCCCTACAATCTCCACCAACTTTCCCATCTGCAGATGCGAATCCGGTTTCAAGATGAGCGTGACATCGCCATGATTCCCACATGTGATTGTGGCCGTATCGCCACGCAGAGCCGTCACGGTGCCGAGGATACGAACGGTATGGGTGGATCGGGGGCCGGAGGTCGAAGAGGAGTGGAAGGCGTGCAGGTGGGAGGGGAGGATGCGGGGGGTTTGGAGGGACATTGTTGTGATATTTCTTTCTGTCTTTTTTATTTTTTTCGTGGGGGTGTTGTATTGCGTTGTGGTTGTTTGAGGTAGGTCGAGAGGAAGGATAATTGATTGGTGAAAAGGGTATGGTGGTGTGTTAAGTTGGGGGTCGTGGGGTGTGGGTGATGCGAATTGCGATAGATTATTGATAGTAGGATTAAAGTGATAGGAGTAGGCGCGGCGCGCGTGACGCGTAGTCACGTGCTTGGCCCGGAGCTACTAGCTGGTCGAATTGTTCTAATCGGTCGGTCGGTCGGTCGGTCGGTCGCTGGTCTGGGCGGAGGTAGAAGAATACCTCCGGTCTAGGAAGGAAGCTAATAATTCTTTTCTGTCAACGCCACGCGCAGCATTCATTCTGATCGAATTACTCGAAGACCAACCCTTGCATGTGTATGAATATTTCTTGTTTCACGATTTCTTGACACAATCTACAGCTCAACATGCCACCGCCTCTTCCCTCCCAACATCGCGGCATGACCGCAAACCCCCTCAAACCTAGCAGATACCGACCCGGAAAAGCTATCGCCGAGGAGCCCTCGTCGTCCGAGGAAGAAGAGGAGGAGGATGAGGCCGAGAAAATCAGAGAGCAGGAACGACGCAGACTCGAACAGCAGCGGCGACAGGCTCCCAAGGCGAGCTCGTTCCCGGCGGCGGCGGCGGGGAAAATTGCCAAGGGGGTCAAGAATGTGAAGATTGAAGAAGAGGAGGATGAGGAAGGGTTTGTGACCGAGGACGAGGAAGAGGATGAGGAAGATGTCCAGCCTTCGAAGGCGGCTCCCCCTGTTGCTGGCGACAGGGTGGTTGCTGCGCCGGCGCAGACTGCTGCAGATGAAGAATCGGAGGAAGAAGAAGAAGAAGAAGAAGAGGAAGAGAGTTCGGAAGAAGAGAGCAGCTCCGAAGATGAGGCCCCCCGCAGGGTGCTCTTACGACCTACGTTCATCAAAAAAGACAAGCGCAACAATACCGGTCAATCACAGGACGGCGGAGCGGGCACTACGGTCGATTCAGCAGCCGACACAGAGGCTCGTCGGGCACAGCGACAGGAGAAAGCAGACACTTTGATCCGGGAGCAGCTGGAGAAAGACGCCATTGCGCGGAGTGAGGCAAATCGGGCCTGGGATGACGATGAGTTGGAGGTGGGCGATGAAGAGGCAATCGACGATACAGACGGAAAGGACCCGGAGGCCGAGTACGCGGCTTGGAAGCTCCGAGAGCTGAAGCGTATCAAGCGCGAGCGTGAGGCCATCGAGGTCGCAGAAAAGGAGCGCGAGGAGATCGAGCGGCGCAGGGGATTGACGGCCGAGGAGCGCGAGCGCGAAGACCGCGAATTCATCGCCAAGCAGGAGGAAGAGAAGGAAGCGAATCGCGGCCAGGCAGGATACATGCAGCGCTACTTTCATAAGGGTGCCTTTTTCAGCGAAGACATGCAGCGGGAGGGGCTCGCGCAGAGAAATCTCATGGGGGCGAAATTCGTGGATGATGTCTCCCGGGAAACTCTACCTCAGTACATGCAGATCCGTGATATGTCGAAGCTGGGCAAGAAGGGACGCACGCGTTACAGGGATCTGAAATCCGAGGACACCGGTCGTTTTGGCGAGGGGTTCAACAACCGGCGGCATCGCGATGGGCCTCCGATAGGTATCACCGATGAAAGATTCCTGCCTGACCGGAGCGATGACAGACCTAGAGGTCCCACAGGGGCCAATGCGTCTGTTGTGCGCGAGAGACGGAGATCTAGATCTCGATCACGCTCCCCGCGGCGAGACCGCAGTCGCGATCGTTCGGCAGACCGGTACCGGCCTGATACAAGCAGCCGCAGGAAGCGCAGCCCCTCGCCTTATGAGGATCGAGAGAAACGGAGGCGCGTGAGTGTTTCGCAAGAACGCTAAACGAGATCATGCAACAAAATCATTCTATTTCTATCGGCGTTGTTGGGTATCTTGAGATCAAGAATGGATCAGGGTTGTGATGCGATGCATTGGGAGCCGTTGTTCCTTTCTCCTCCATTTAATGTGGTTTCGAAGAGAAGATAAATTATACCTGCATGTTCGGTCGATGGACTGCAACGTAAATAAATCAGACATCTTGCTTTCATATACAAGAATCATAGATGTCCGCACGAAGTCATCGCGTTACCTTCTTCTATCTCCTTCCATCTCGCATCAACAGTAATGGCTCATGGTAAGGATCTCATTGGATCGGATCCTTCCAAGTAATCAAATAGCCTGGCCCCATAACACCACGCGAAGTCCATGAGTGTGAACCCGTTCGCATCTAGTATACTGAAAGAAAATCGCTGCATAAGAACAATCGCCGACTATACCGTAAAGAAGAACAGCTGCACGTCGATCTCGTATCCGTTAAGCGTCGGGACTATTTGACTCCGGCCCGTTCCAATACCTTCTCTCGTTCCATCACGCTCTCGCCAAAGCGCAATAGGAAGATCGTCCGACCAGGCCACATTTCCGTGGGCTGGTTATGGGCCGTAACCTTGGCTTCGAAACCGCATCCGTCACAGACACCCTCGATAATGCCGGCCACGAACGCAGCGCAATTAAGCATGCTCATCTCCTTGGGAACACTGATGTATGTATTGACGAGGGGGTCATTATCCGTAATCATATATTCATTGGGAGTCTCAGGAGACACCGAGTGTTCCAGAGCATCGGCCGGGCGGTTGAAGAGGAGTCGCCAAAGGGGTCCGTGGATGAGATGAAGGAGGGGAAGGATGCGAAGAGGTCTATTCGGGGGCGATGCCGAAGTCGAGGAACTAGATAAAGAAGAGGAAGTAGAACTAGACATGGTCCGGTAAAAAAGGAGGTCTAGCAATCGGAGACCCAGGGGGTAGCCTTGCTCATTCAACCTGAACGATATCAGCCGGAGGGGGTAGAAACACTGTCAAGGACCAAGACATACCGTCGTTCTAAGTCTTGAATGCCGGTTACTCGTCTTTGGGCATAGGTCACCATCTCTGCAAATAGAAAGGCGAAGCTGGCCCGGCTCAGTTCCGCACTGCGGCTCCGATTCAGATGTCTGTCATAGATGGTCTTGCGATTCGACGGCACGCGCAGACCCTGGCTTGACTGGGATTGGGTATGAATGTGTTGTGCTGATTGCTGTCTATCCGCTGCCACCGGGGCATTTGGTCCGCTATTGCTAATAGATAGCATCGCGGCGTGTCGTGCAGGTTGCGTCATGTTGGGTGTATATGTGTGGTGAAGGTGATCGGGATCGGGATCGGGATCAGGATGTGGACGACAGCTGGACAAGGTCTAATTCACGTGGAGATTATCGGACATGCTGATTAGTACTCAGTTGGGCAAATCAGGCGGAATGATCATGCTGATTCATGTTTTCACTGTGAATTGGGGAAGATGGAGTGAGTGAAGCTGTGGATGTCCCTCGCAAGTGGGCGGCATGGGGGATGTACGGGGGATCACAGGCTCAGGAACGCAGTTTTGGCGATAGACTCAGATCCATGCTTAAATCTCATATTCGAGACATGCCACTCTTACGATTACATACAAATGTGCGACATGAATTGCTTGCCCCGGAGGCAAATGATTGTTGCTTACTTGGGGCTCTACGGCTTGTACTACAGTAAGAATTTGTAAAAGTCCTCGTTCAGGGAAAAAAAAGTGCATTGCAAATAAATCTAACGACCCTAACAGTCGAGACTAATCCTCGGCGAATTCAATCTCTCCTGCCAAACTCGTGCCAAATATCGTCCAAAGCTGAAAGCTAGAATGGTGCACTAAACAAGCAATATTAGCACATGCTTGCGGCAAAACGATGATAATCAAATCATATGAATATGACCATGTCAGACATCCAAGGAAGTTATACGCACAGAGCCGTCTATGATGGGTTCAAGCGACGGCTAGCGTGGAAACTGCGAATGTAGGAAAGTTTTCATCATAAGAGCCCGAAGGCTTTTTGGTCGAGGTGTTGAAGCAAAAAGGAAAAAAATTATAAACTTACCAATTCAGTCGCACTACACTTGGAAGAAAAGATCAACTCAAGTAGTTGTCTCCAATTCCAAGTGCTCTAGTATTCGATAGGAATCGTCATAAAATTCCTGTCGGCGAAAATGTCGACGTTGAAAGAGTTTTGACTCTTGTTGAGGAGCATGGAAAGAAAGAAAAAAAATTTCGGTGCGGGAAGACCTTTTATAGTCGGCCTCAGGCTGCCCGGGAAACGGCCGACCCATACGAAGCTTCTAGAGGAGAGAGAAAATTCATCACCAACCTCCACTACGCAGAAAATCGAAGATTCGATTCGGTTGGCATTTCTCATCGAAATTGTCGCCAAGCTCGTCATATTGCCCCGGGGCTAGTTAATATCCAGCGCCACAGTGTGGTTCTATTTTTTAGAATGTATAGGCAATAACTGTGGGAATGTGGAATTGAGGATCCCCTATATCGGACCGTAAAAACGCACACCGTACAGATGCTTAACATGCAAGTTCGTTTATTTCCCGCCCTTTTCCTCGTCAACTGGTTCGAGGCTCTTCGGTCGCTGTCTAGAGTTCCAATTCAGTGTCTTCGAGATACTGTGTACCCAATCGTCTCCACGCCGACCCCGGGGTAGAACATTCGCAAACGGGTATCGCGATGCAGAAACAGTCACATAGTCACCCGGGTGTAACTCAATCCTGTTCCAAGTTAGCCATTATATCCTCGCGCATTCATACAAGCACCGATTGCACGTACCTCTCCCGGCCGTCAAAGCTGGCCCACGAACTCGTCCGAGCATCATACGGTACTCCCATTCGGAGAACAATCGTATCTGGCAGAATGATAGGTCGGAACGAGAGCGTATGGGCACAGATTGCAGTGACGAGAATAACTGGATTATCCGGATGAGACAGCGACCCTCCAGCCGCAAGATTATACGCAGTTGAGCCAGTAGGTGTCGCTATGCAGACTCCATCGGCAAGAAGCGTAGTAAAGTGTTCATCGTCACCAAACAACTCAATCGAGGACATTGCTGCACCGGACTAGTTAGCGATCTTTTCACAATCAAGGTAGGTCGAGTCGAGACATACTAGGATTCGGCCCTCTGTCAAGGACAACATCGTTCAATATCTGAAGGACCTTATCCGGCCTATGAGTCAATGTATCAACGCATTCTTCCCCGATCAACTCTTCCACAAGATCCCGTTTCCCTCCAGCACCTAACGACCCTTCAGGGAGTGGCTTGCTCCTCATAATCGTGCACTCAAACCGTAATCGTAGATTGACGGAGACGCCATCCCTAAAGGCAGTAGTGAGCGTCTTCTGGTAGTCATTAAAGTCAAACTTGGTCAAGAATCCCAGAGATCCCAGCGAGAACGAAAGCACCGGTGGCACCACATGCTGGAACAGCCAGCTCGTGAATAGAACGGTTCCATCACCCCCAAGCGTGACAACGAAATCAAACAAATGGGCTCTCTCAGCCGCGAGCTCATGATCCCAGTATTTCAGACGAGACTTCGCAGATGGCTCCTCCTCCAATATCTGCGCGGCACCAAACTCCGGATCCGTTTCCAGGCGCTTTTCCACATACACATTATACAGAGTAGCGCGCTCTTTGGACAAAAGCCACCTGGCGACCTCTCTTGTTGAACCGATAACAGATTGATCCCCCGCCTTGGTCACCAAGAAGACAGTCTTGACCGTAAGTCTGAGCTTGATGCTGTCCAGTTTCTTTGACAATTTGCGCACGTTCCAAGCCATATCAGACAGCTGCTTCTTGGTCAAATGCCGCGATTGCACCATAGCCTTCTCAGCCGTAGAGGCATGACTGTCAGATTCTCCATCGCCCATGGCCTCTTCCTCGTCCTCCTCCCCATCCTCACCCTTCGACCCTCTCAAAACACCCTCCAGCTCCTTGATTTTATGTTTCGGGTCCCCCCATTCCCCCGCAATCAGCGAGTGCACAAAACATGCCGTCGTTTGATCTGGATGCGAGAGGTCGGGTCTCGTCATCGGGTCATCTGCCATGACCAGGGACGACTTGCGGCGATGACTGCATTCAGGGTAAAGCACGACCTAGAGGATACTCGCGCATATCATTAGCAAGGTACTGGGATCGTACTTCGTGTCTCATCTTATCAACCATACCTCTAGCTGGTTGTGGGTGTCGGAATCCTCTGTCCCTCCGCGGCTCTTCGGCCAAGTCAGCTTTGACATCATACTGATCAGCTCGGCAACAACCTACGGGGCCGTCACGATATGGTTCTTCGTCCATAATGGTATGCTAGGACCGCTTCTATAATCTCACGAGCGGTCGTGATGCCACTATTGCGTGGTCATGGTGTGTCGATAGTTAGGTTGGTGGACGTTCTGGATTGGAGGTCGCAATGGGTCTGGATGAAAGCGGCTATGACGTCGGTCGACCGTTCGGGCGGTCCTTGTGCGTCTTGCTGCTGAGGCCATTGTCAACCATCATGACGAGAGATTGATGCTTAAGGGAATTGATTTGGAGGGATGTAAGAATTGAATGCCGTCTGGGACGTTGTGGAAGTAGAATTTATTGGTTGATGAGGTGCCTTGATTAGGTTTGGGGGTTTTTGTTATTCACCTATGGTAGGTATATATATATCTCTGGACAATGAGTAATGAACAAACTACTAACATTCTCTTTCAGAACAGTGCATCGTCGAGTAGTAGTCGACTCTAAGAAAACAATCTCAAACAGCTACTATCTATCCCCAACCCAATTCAATGAAAGGAAGGAGGTAGTGTGTTGTTACTGGGTGGTTGTATACTTCGACTGTATACAACCATATTGACAAGCCTCATTGGTCGGCCTCACTATCGCCCAGGACTGCGTATGCGGTGATGCAAACATCCCATGCGTGCTCATACATTCATACAACTACTCAAGAAACAAAAGGCTGATCCAGCGAATGATTCATCGGACAGCCCCCAACATAACACATGTCACTCCAAAGAACCATGGTCATCACTACGCCGTACGTCCGAGACAACTGACACTGTTGTCCTACATGTGACAGGAAAGCCGAGACCATTACTCTGTACATAGCCTGGGCAGCTGCTCTTCTGGAAGGTCTACAAATAGACAGGGTTATTATTAGAAATCAACCGACAAAGGTCTCGGGGTGTTTTCGCTTCTGGGTACTGCACAAAAATGGAAACGGAATCGGCTAATCGAGGTTGACAGACTCAGGGTGAGTTGGATCAGTAGGCAGTCGTTCTGGGGCCGGAAACACCCCGGACCGCTGACCCCGAGTGACACATCCAAGAAAACGGCAGAGGAAACGTCCTCACTCCCTCACCGTAGCCTAGACGGTGCGAAAGATGTCATGAGGCGGCAAGGTTGGCGGGCGCAGAGGATGCGTGGCACATGAGACAAGCTGACAACAGACTTTCTTAGCTGGCCTTGGGCTGGGGGGTAATCTGTCTAGGTTCAATAATTCAACCCCCCCGGAGCCCAGTTCGATCTAGGCGCGTTAACAGCGGTCCATACTCCATAGCCATGGACAGAGGCCGAGGCTAAATTAGGAGCATTAGGAGCAATTAAGAGAGTGATCAGCCATCGACACCAGCAACGTGCCATGCCTGCCAGCCACCGAATAATCCGGGCTCCACTGCCCTATAATAATCACCACCGCCCGACAATCCCGCGGCTCCCGTTTGTGCCCCTCATCTATTTACAGTTTGCGCAAGAAGACGAGGGAGGCCTTTCGATGGGCACCCAAAACTTGTTTTGCACCTCGCCCGCCCGCACACGGTGGCAGACCCAGGACGGCAAGGGGACTTTGCGTTTGCAGCCGGGCGTCGATGGAGTTCCAGCCTCGACCCCGAGCCGGAGGATGGCTTGCATCATATCATCGGTTGTACCCCAGATGATGAAGGGGACAAAGTACCGAGAAGGTATCGACTATTGAAGCGGGACGAATAGTCAGCCATGTGGCTTTCCGAACTCCATCCAGTCCTGGTGACTGGCGAAAGCAAGCAACAGACTTACTCCGTAGGCCGCTAGCCACTTTTAACTCGGCCGAGCTTCGAAACCGCCTACGTAAAAGGTTAATCGGAACCGGAGAATAATAGTCTGGGATCTCGAGTCTCGCCGCGGTGCCAACGCGTGACTGACTTGACTCCATCGGGACGGAGGACTATCGCCAACACTTTACCTTTTGAGGGAGGCCAACCTGCATACCGCCACGACACTTCCAACTAGTTTAAGGCATGATGAGACCAAGCCCCCAAGCAGGATCCTTTACAGATCCATAGGATGGTAGCGTCTGCTTGACAGAATCCTGGACGCGTTATTTGCTCGCTGGAATGCACTAGGTTGACCCACCAACGGTCAGACATCATCGACATTCTTCATTGGTGGTTGCTGTGCTGCTGGATTGTGGTAAATTGGAAATACCCGCTGGTTGCCGATTAGCATCATGCACAAGGCGGGCTAGATAGATACCTAGGGGCGACGACGACGACGACGACGAAGAAGGGGGAAGTCCGGAATGGGGTCGGGTAAGATGGGACGGATCATCAATGATCAATCATCATCATCATCATGGGTGGGATGGAGACGCGCGCGCGCGCAAATGGGCTAGGAAAATTCGGCGACCAGCTAAAATGGCTAATTTCCCTCGTCGGGGCAAATTTGGCGGCGGCAAATCGGGTACGTACCCCACTATGGATCTGCCGTGACAGTGCAGCAGAGCCAACAGCCATTGCAAAGACAGACACAGCATCTCAGCCACCGCTGATGAATAATCCTCAATATTGGGACCTGGCAAGTTCTTGGCTCCCGGTTCCAGTCATCCATCGGTGGACCGCCGACTATCATTGACCGCAATTGGGGCACGGTGCGTCGGGCCTGGTGCGATTTACAGCCGATCTTCTAATAGTGAGTCTGTCAACGGGAAAATCGGTTCTGGTTAGCCCCTCTCTTATTACTTATTAGTTCTTTGCTTTGCTTCGGGTTGTGTTTCACTGTAGCATTCTCCCGTTCGGTGGATTTCCTCAGCCGGCAAGAGGTGGTGGAGGAGGAGGAGGAGCCAGGAGGGTGATGCTGCCTGGATCGGATGGCCAGGGGTAGTGAAACGTACCTAGGTATCCCGAGGCCAGCGCGGGCATCGCGCCCTCATTTGCGGAGACCCTTCGAGGGGCGCCGATGAGGAGGATGATTGATGGTCCGGAGCACGGTACTATTATGTACAAGCCCCTCTCGTAGCGTCATAGGCTGAAGCAGCCGCCGGAAAACCTCACCAGCACCTACCTAGGTCGTAGGTACATATCTAGTCCCTACATAGGTATGTGATAAGAGCAGCCGGCCTTCAGTCAGGTGGTTCCATTGCCTCTGCGAGATGCAAGTGCGTCGCCCGCAGAGTAATATCAAATCCATCCCCTGTCTGCATCCACTACTATCCAGATGCATGCCTGACCCCGTCACACTGTGGTGGCCTGACGGCTAGACCTGATTGGTGCCGTATGGTACGGTATCCTGGCGCCCCGACTGTTCCGTATAGTGCACCGTCTTGGGGGGGGAGGGGGGAATGGGAATGGCGGTGGTGGCATGAGGCACCGAACTCCCGTTGCTCATACTACGACTCCTATTAGTCAGGAGCAATAGCGTTCCAGACCCAGTAGATAGATACTAGGTAGATACTAGATAGGTATGGCCTGTATACTGTGTACCTCCAGGATCCTTGAGCCATGCCTTGACTGGTTGGATGACATGTAGGACAAACCTAAGCACAGGCCACATTCTGTGTGATACCTACTTTAAGATCTGAACAATGCAAGAATCCAGAATGCTGCAGTATCTGAGTACCGAGTTGTCTGTGGTGGCAGCTGAAGATAGGTGCCTACCTCGCATCGGCTCAGCCAGCACGTCTGCCTACAGCAGATCATGCATGCCCCCTTCGTGTTATTTCGAGAGATCTGGTGGTCGTGGACGGGGTGTACCCGCCTCTGCCCAGCCAGACTCCACCTTACAGCAATACACGGCCAAGTGGTATTTGTCGGACTCTGTGCGCGGAGACGAAAGATTGAGCCCGATCGCAGCCCATCATTGGCCGGAGGGACAGCACCCTATTTTGGTTCCCATGCATGCATGCATGGGCCTACTACTAGGTACTGGCGGTATATGTATGTACACCATTTGACTCATGGCCACCTGCAGATGCCTTCCGTAGTCGCCTGGAGCCTTGATTAGTAGGTAGGGGCCTTTGCAGCTGACGGTCTGCTGGATGGTGGTCAACGCAGGAATCAGCCTGGATGAGCCCGGCTTACAGCCATCTTCAACATCAATCAGGCTCATCGCCGCGACTGCCCATGACACGGACGGCTCCGTATTATGTCGCACCTGGCGAGTCCATTCCCGTCGTCAAATGGCAGATGCAGCTGATGATTGACCCACTTTTGGGGTGATTTTGGGCGCTCTCCTTCATGCTTCCTACGTAACCGGGCGGTCCTTACGGAGTACGGAATACCCTGCCGCGCGATCTGCTTGGGAGCTCAGACGTTGTGGCGTCGGTCAAGGCACGCGGGCAATCACTTTCTGCTAGTAACTTTATCGTTGCAATGCTTCTCAGTTTTATCAGAGGAGGAGGAGGAGGAGGAGGAGGAGGAGAGGCTACGCAAGACCCGTATCAACAATGCCACGGTGGATTGGGTTGAGCCTGGGCAATCAGGATCATCATCAGAGCAAGGCAGGCGGTATCTGGAATGCCGTGTCACATCCACCCTGCGCCGATGGCTTGATTTCACGATCGGTTGCAGCCTGGCGCTCCAGCGCCAGCTCCAGTTCTAAACCTGGCGAAGTAAGGTGTTGGCGAGATTCCATCAGGAAGCATGGTTCGATGACGATAATATGAATGAGGCTTGGACGTTGAACCGAACTGCCCCTGATAACTAGCACCCCAACGCATGTAAGCACTTTCCCCGGTGACCAATGAGGATCGGGGGCTGCTGCCATACGCAGTCCGATAGTAATATCGAAGTCAGCTTCCTTTACGGAGTACCACGGGGCCATAAGTAGGGGCTGGTCACTGGTGAATGATGACATGCCACTAAAGTAAGCCGAATGAAATTAGCGTCCACGGGGTTTATTGTTTAGGTAGCTCTTGGAGTCCTAGGTACTTAGAGACTAGAGAGGAGTTAGGAGGCCACTGAGCGCTCGGGCCTAATCATGGTCTGATGACACGTTAATCCTCAGGAAGTAGGAATGCGGCGGCGGAGGCGCCGAGCCAGAAGCCGAGACGACGGCTTACATATTGGAGAGAAGTGGGCTCGGAAATGGCATCTAAGATTTGAAGGCGTGAGTTGATCAGTAGTTGGTTGATCCCTACATGGTTGACTTTCTCCGAAGCGCAGTGTTTGGGCCTGTCTCGGACGGCGACCGCCATTTCGCTTACTCGGTTGCTAGATCGAGCGGGATACATCAGCTAGGCGGCGGGATTCTGATGGGGAAGCCAGGGTGCCATGCAGGCGCAACCATGTCCCTGAGGATGGCCGGGCCCATTGTCCCGATTTTAGTCGCTGATGATGATTGTAATTATTCGGTATGGATGACCCCGTTGTTTTCACTATATTGTCAACATTGCTTTTTGGCACAACCACTACAACAACAATAACGACGAGGGGGCCAAATTACCAGTTATTCCGTCGTACGTACTCCGTATGGTGTACGGAGTAGATGGATTCAATAAAGCAACTCTAACTCAAATTGACTAGGGGGCAGTGAGACAGGTTAGCTGGAGCTTGTGCCATGCTAAAATCCTTAGGCCTCTCACATCACGAGCCGGAGCCTTTGGTTCATATAGCATCACTCTAAACCCTTTGCAATCGATCCGTGGCGCAATGGTACCGGGGGAAAATGAAAAAAATTTAGGTATATTGACTTGCTCTAACTCCTAATATCTCAAGGTTGCGCGGGTCCCGCCGGGAGGGTGCATTGCTGCGTGATCTTTTAGCCTTTCGTTCACCATTAGCTAATGACATCTTAGGCTCTTAGCTGAACCTTGCTGTCCCGGCACATCTATCTAGGTCGAGGGTCATATCAATGACCGCGACGGCACGAGGAGTCGAGGGACGATTCGGGTAGACCCTGTGTGATGATCTTTCTGAAAGAGAGGTGGCGGAACTTCCCTGTAGAGCAGATGGACGAGTCCAACGACCCCGAGCCCAGTACATCCATTGTAGAGCCCACACAGGATACCACTGAGAGAGATCACCAACCCCCGATGAAATAATTGGTCATCCTCCAAACAGCAGATCTAAATCAAACCGGGTACTTCGTACGCCGTACAGGATTATTGATGTGTCGTGGTTTGCAATTCATCAGATCAGCACCCAAGGTTTCTATTGGTTCTCGAGCGATGCCGTTTGCGAGCCTCTGTCGACAGGAGGGCGTGTAGAGCACCACTTACAGCAAGCGACCGGGAAGAGTCCTACCTACCTAGTGTAAAGTGAATAATAGGTGAGTAGGCTGGGTGGTTACCGTAGTACCATACGGAGCTAGCTGGTAGCTCACCTTACTTACCTGCTCCCTGGTAGAATCCCTGTCCGACTCTTGGTGACTCCGTAATCCCGTAGATACGGACTACGGAGATAT